>JAAGOF010000319.1:478581-509678 GCA_010645155.1 Tigriopus japonicus
GACTTCCAAGCTACAAATATCATCCCCTTGAGTTCCGGTTATAAATGACGTCTTCCTATTTAAGCAGATTACAGAATGAGGCATCAACTATGAATAACGACTGAGCCAAAAAAATCTTGTTTTTGCATCAATTCAACTATTTTTCAGAAGCAATCTCGCAAGTTGGACTTCCAATTGTCCTTGGAGACTTAGTTCCAAGCTTGGGTTACATTATCAAACCACACAAGACTGTCGAAAACATGAATGGAAATGTGCCCAAATGCAAGAGCGTCCCTCGAGATTCAAATTCAAGGACTTTAGAGGGCCATAAAATGTCGGGTCCGAGAGGAAAGATTCCATGTCCACATTGCGCCTTCTTGTCCTCTAAATATCCGTGTTCCTACAGCCAATTTAGATGCTTTTGGCCTTCGTGGAGGAGTTTTAATTGTCGCACAAATACTACATGATTGTTGGAAAGACGCCCTTTCCATTTGGTGTAGGGGGTCCAAATCAGCTGTCAAAGGCGAGAGATGAAAAAACTTCTCGTTGCTCCCTCTTCAACTTGATTCAAAAGACCCATTTTAATCGTCATAGCAATGAGAGTGGGAGGGATTTTATGGTGGGACAAGGGAACCCGAGGGAACAAAGTTTTCCACTTCAAGTCAAGACGTGGGCCCTTCGACTGACTGACTCTTTCTGGCTGTCACTTGATCCCGTTCTGCCCATTTCCAACATGTTTTTTTCGTTTTTGGCTCTATCTGGATGTCTGTCGTTCCCTATCGTCTCACTGAAAGTATAACTTTTCGTACTTGGCAAAAGTAAAAGTCATTAGAAAAAGGGAATCTCTATTTTCTTTGGAACAGGAGATAATGCTAATCTTGGTCACACTGGGACGTTCCGGAATAATCTAGTCTCCAAAATAAACAGACGCTTCATTTATAAAGTTGTTAGCTCAGCACTTCTTTGGGAAGAAACCCTTCCCAAAAGTATCTTTTCTAGGACATTTAGGCAAAAATTAACACTTACAGGCTCAAAATTAGAGCAAAGAATAATATTTTTTTTAACGTTATGAAGTCAGATGACGGAATCGAAAAATTTAGATGAAAGTGTATTATCAATCATCACGATAGCTGCCTTTACAGGCGACATGTTCCATTGCACCTTTTGTCCCAAAAACCTATACACGGGATATTTAGGCAACACTTGGCTAAATACTCTTTTATCATGTTTATGCAGTACCTTACAAATCCGGGGCATTTTCAAATAATTAAAGTTAAATAATGGCAAGCAAGATTAACGAAATATTGCTCTTTCAAAGGGAAAGCCTCAATTCAATTAATCATTTGTGTGTTTTAATAGGTTCAGCCGAATTCAACACTTCTTCCGTAAGTCTAGAAGATTTATAAACAGTATGTACTAACACGGTCCCGTCCACTGTAAAAGCCAATTTTTAGTCAAACTCAAACTAATCACCAAGTCCTTACGTGGAAAGTGAAAGCATATGACCTTGCAAAGAAACTACGAAAAACATTTCCTGAAACAAGTAGTCGAAAATAAGGTCGGAAGCAGAAGAGTCTCTTGATGTTCCAGTGTTCCATGAGATCAGCCTCTTCAGCAAAAGCTAAACTGCTTCTTTTGCGTCCACTGAAAAAGAGCTTCTTTCTGGCTAGCTTCGGGGAAAAAAGAGCGAATTGGCGTAGTAGAAACTTCAAGTGGAACTAGATCGAATCATCTTTCATAAGTGAATGCTGACTGGGGCAAAATTTTCGCTCTCGTTCACAGTTTCCACCTCATTCCTACTGGATCAGACACCCATACACAAACAAAGCTTTCGCTCCTATTTACTGAAGAGAAGCTAGACCAAAGTTGGTTAATAGTTAGGTTTCGGATTGTCTTGAAATACCTCGGATCCGTATCAAATGGTCCTATGTTGTTCGAGACCACCGGAATGGTTTTTGGTGGAACTTGATTGTGGACTGTAAATCCTAAATTGTTTATCGGAGAGAGCAAATATCTGTGGAGACCACAAAAAAGTGGGAAAGGAAACCCAACGAAGACTGGCTGGCCACGAGAAACGTGATCATATAATATAATATGGTACCATCTTCTGGCCTTTATTAGGCACATTAGGACGACCCCATGCAACTCGTTGGATGTCAGGTCAAATTAGAGACAGAGGCAATGCACTTTGGCTCACACATTCTATAGCCTCAAGGAAGAACGAGGTTAGTATCCATCCTCTAGGAAGTTGTAGATAAAAACAGCATAAATCTGAATGAATGAGAGAGACTCACAAAGGGCTGAAGGCTTGGAAGAAGGTCATTGAGCGAAGTCAAATGTTTTCTTCCCCTCAGGGAGATCTGGCCTTTTCTACGTACACTGAGCAGGAAGAGGTCCTCTAACACACATAAATATCCGCTAGTCTAAAAGAGCCAGGAAATTTGAGACCTCTTGAATAATGCACCGTAAACTTGAGAGGTCCTCGTGTAAGGCTACTTTCATGTTCCCTTTCAGTTGTGGACATCTTGGAGCACACGCAACCGACATTACTCAGGAATTGTGATTGGGTTCATCGATGGAGGGTTTGCTTTTTTGATACTTGCAATAGAGGTGCTTTTGATTCCTCTCTATGAGGGAAACCCCATCAAAACCTTTAAATGCAGGCTAATATTTGCATGATTTTATGATGGAAAACTCAATCCTTCAAGCCTCAATTGTTTAGTCAGAGATATGATTGGATAGTTTGTGGGCAAGCACATGCATATGCATACACACATTTACATTTCTATTTATGTATTGTGATGCTTAAATATCATCAATATAGTTGCCAAAGTGGAAATTTTGGGAAGTATATACCAAAGTTAGACGTTGAAAATTTGAAGTTTCATATTACTTTACCAACCGCAACACATTTTTGCCAGCATGAATTTGCATCATTCATGAACGATATGTTTAATAATTTACACGTATTCTTGTTTAGTAAATTGCCAATATCATGTTTTACTTCTCTCCTATCATCCTATGACAATTTCATTTTGGAGGTTTCCATCCAAGGAAATCTTGAACAAGTGTTAAAATTTCCGTGTTTCCATCGTAGAGCTGTTTTGGCATATTTGTGTTGTAATACTGTATTTGGCAACACTTTCGTTCAAGGGATACATTTGACTCTTGAGTGAAGCTAAGCTAAGGAGTACCGAAAATTGTAACTTTGGATTCGTAAATAAGGAAGTCAAGAAACAAGTTGGAATAGGACCTTCCTTTCATTTTCCCCTTGGTACTTGTATTTGTAAATCGAGATTGATTAGGGGCACAAATTTTAGCCAAATAAGGTTTCCCACCCAAAAAGGTCTTTCGCTTTTGGTAGACTTGTCTATTTATTTACATTTTGTTAAAATGGCGTCACAAGGCCTCATTTTATGGATTTTGAAGTAAAAATACCTTATTAGATTTTGATTAAATCAACAAAATCTAAAAATTAAACTTACACTTGGCAGAATCAAAAAATGCTTTGACTGAGTTGCCATTTTTTTTTAACCCCTCAGCATAAGATAACCCCAAAATAGAGCAAGAAGAAACGGTTCGAACTTCGAAATGTCTCCACAATCTATGGATATCTCCTTCTTTTTCCCAAAAATCTCGATTTCCAAGCAGGTAAACGTTTGGATCTGTGTCTGTATGTCTCTTGGGTGCGATGCCACCGAGAGGAATCTCTTTGGAATGGATTTCCTGTCCATTGTTAAGGAGTGTTAACCAAAACCTATAAATATCGAAAGTCAAGAGAGCACCAAAGAGAGACTTGGAGGCCAACCAGGTAGGCAATAAATTACTGTTGGCCTCTCCCTTTTGCTCTCAAACGCAAAAGGCGTGTCTGTCCCGGGTCAGAAAATTGCCGAGAGAGAAATCAATTTCCGCCCAGAAGAGCAACTCTATTCAAGGGGCTCGAAACGAGATATCATGATTAAAACCTCCAAGCATTGGGAACTGGGGAGACCGTTGGTCAATTTTGATGCGCAAATATCTGGCCATGGCATCGCAACTGTCCTTGACATAAAGCCATCAAGAAGGCTCGTGCTGGAACATTGGCCCACCAACCATGGTTCCGACGTTGGGTCCGAAATCTGCTCGTGCACTTGCCAAGAAGATTCTGCATTTTCCAAAAATTTACAACCTCTTCAAATTCCCGAGGCTGCAACGACTCAACTGTTTCTCCGTTCAATCGGAATAACTGGCCGCCAAAGACATTTCTGAAGGCTTCTTTCTCACTTTGGAGGTTTTGAGGTGATCTGAGACACATCTGTCTCATTTTGGAACTCATTTTTAGCATGTTTTGAATGCTTCCGAGAGCAATTTGGGGGTCGTTTGAAGAGGGGAACTCCGTCAAAAGTCCATTGTCAGGGATGCATAGCTGTTGGGGAAAAATTTCTGCACAGGGTGCCAATTTTACTGGGTACTTCTCGGCAGGGTCCCAAAGGTCATTTTGCACACTGGGGTTTCAAGATTTACGAGATGCCAGGATGAAATTCCAATTTCTCAAAAATCCGCACTAATCGAAATGAAAGGCTCGCAGTCTACATCCAGAGCGCATGTTCAAAACTATGATAGAAGCGTACCGAGAAACTTGTGTAGAATATTTGTGTGATTTTTTTTCAATTTGTCACAAATTGAAAATTCTGGCTCTCAAAATGGCCATTAGTTCAGTGGAACTAAGCAATGTGTGCAATTAGTTTTGATGTCAGTACGAAGGATCAGGTGCGCAATTATTTTAGTACCTTGAATAAGGTCATAAACGAAACATATGGTAAAACATAAAAAAGGGTAAAATCAAGTTAGAGGATATTTTCAAGAACTTTATACGAATTGTGCTAATTTTTGGGTAGGTTGCGGATTTTTATTAACGCTACAAGGAATGACATTCCCTGTAAAGAGAGTTTATGATCAATATAGTTTACATAATCAACGTTCATACGAAAATTGATCTACCAATGAGTTACTGTTGGCAAATCTGTACAACCCTTGAATAGTGGGTTGGTCAGGAATCGTATTTAAAAATTTGTCCAATCCTGCCGTAAATGCTATAAGAGGATCAGCTCCTACATTCAGTATTCTACATATACACAGCTCACTACAGAACGCACGCAAAACCTCTACGATCGCTACAACTGATTTAGGACAGAGCCCATGAATGCTCTTGAAAATATACGTACAGTATTAGATACCTTTCATACCTTCTCTGAGTACTGTACAACCCAAACTTCTGGAGCCTCTCCCAATACGAGAGCTCTCTCATTCCTGAGATGTTCCTAGTAAAACATCTTTGGACCTGCTCGACCTTTTGCAAATCTGCCGAACTCATTGGAAGATGAGGCTGAACAATCGACTTGTACAGAGTTAGCATCGTAATACTATCTCTGGACTTGAAAGTGCGATGGATCCAGCCACATGTTTGAAATGCCTGCCCCACTTTCAACTGGATATGCTCATCGAGCTCTTCATCATTTTGGATGACAACTCCTAAATCCTTCGCGGACGATACTTGCTCAATATCACAACCACCATTGGCTTTGAGTGGAACATCTAACTTTGAGGGCCAATACGTCATATCTTGAATTAATAAAAGAATATATTCAAGTCTGAAAAATGTTGCCGTATGACATTTAAGTCGAATAAAATATTACCCTTTTAAGGTTTTTGGACATGAAATAGATACTCTGTTTTCACTATATGATCATAAGAATATTATTTTCAAATACTTTTTGCTCCTTGAAGTGATCACAAGAAGCCAAAATATGATTATTTAGATATGTATTTTTCATGAAAGGCCCATAATTAAGCTACTATTATTATTCGTCAGAGTGCCATGGTATCATATTCATGGTAAATGAAAATTGACAATGTCTCGGGGATTCATCGGCTTGTCCGGCAATTAGTCCACTATATAAAACTGGTGTAGTCAATAGGAGGTGGCAGGTTCATCACGTGCAAATAATAGCCCTCTTGTCCTATAAGCTAACCACAATCGGATTGCATGTAAATATTGATTAGCCCTAAGTAAGGCAGAGTTTGCCCTCCTAGGACTTCATGAACAAAACTTGGGACCAAAGGGATCTATCTTCTTGTGCCCCGTTTCTTCTTGTCCCTCCAAAGGTAAACAGGGACATTTGTCGTGTCCAATACGTTTGCCAAGTGGAACTTTGGCACCCAACACTCCTCAAAGCGGCAATTTCAAGCAAGGAAAGGTCCCATTCCATGGTTCCATTCCCGTTATCGAGATCAATATTTGCTCTAGCCGTGTCTTGGCACTCTTCCACCCTCATTCACTTTCTCTCGGGGTCTTCTTTGCTTATTTTGCCTGCCTCGTCGATCGTGTGTACGTAGTATGGAGTATGTGTTCGCTCGTTCCTCCTCCAAATTGGTATTAAACAAGGAGCCGAAAATCTATTATTACGCCACGAAAGGCACGAAGCACGCAAGTGGTCCTAATTTGCATGCAGAGCCCTTGGTGAGCGTACACATTTGCAGTAAATTACAATTTACGTACACTTGAACAAGAGGGTGGTGAAGAGAGGAGAGCAGGCTCAAGGATATGCTGTAGGAGGATCCAATCCGATTCAATTTAGAGCACTTGAACGAATTTAGATAGAAAATCAAAGCTAACCGTAATCCAATGTCAAACCATGACCAATTGATGTGTGAAATCATTTCAAAATAGTCCATATGGTGTAAGGAAAGAGTACCGTTCCTGTCAATGTACTTGAAACGAATCCTAGAGGACACTATCCGCCCAACTCAAGCAGCAAAGCAAAACTTAAGTTGATTTTTTTTTGGAGATAGGGGGGAGGGTTGATTTTGTCAGGGTGACCATAAATGAAAGTGTTAGAACTTGACTTTCTTAATCATTTTGTAAAAAAAAACAACGACCTTCAACGAGTTTTACTGGAGCAGGGTGGAATCATGGGGTCGCATGTTAGCATGAATGAGAAAATTTGGAGTATACCAAAGCAAGTCAGAAGAACTGACTTTTTGTGAACTCTCTGTCCAGCGACTGTGCTTAAAACGAAACTGATACATGATCCTGATAAATTTAGAAAGTTATTTAAAAAACAGAGATTTGCGGCCGGAAGGTTTTTTTTCTAAGCTGCTTGTACTGGTCATCTCTTAAGTTCGTATGTTTTGTTCGAGTATACTTCAAGTTATTTACACCGTTTTGGAGTCTTTTTAACGCCCTCACAACTCTAACATGACGTTACTTGAATGTTAGCTTCTATGGAGTACATATTTAACAAAAGAAATAATAAAATAATGCCCTAACACGCCTAAAGACAAAGTTAGAGGCATGGTTTTAGTGCACCTTGGCGCAGGCAAAACGTACGAGATTGCCTAGAGAACTGTTAATCAGGCTTTGAGTCTTGCATACTCAAAAGTTTTGTCTGGAACATAACTATGAAACAAATCAAATTGAATGAAGGATTGAGACAGGTTTTTTATTTAATCTGTCAGTGTTGGCAAAATGGCAAAATGCATTGGTACTCTGGCAATCAATTGGACATGATATTTTGTCTCATCCATATTCAAATCACACTTATTTCTTCTCAAAGTAAACGTGAATCTGCTCTTTGAAGTGCATGATGACCTTCCTCTCGTTCAATAGAACTAACCAATGCCAATTGACTTAATCTAAGATCCAACTAGGGACCCTGTAGTGAGGCCATGAAAAATAATGACGGAAGGTCAAGACAATTGATTTCCGGTGGCTTCCCATAGAAACTGCACCGATTGAACCTCGCTCTACCGCTTTTCTATCTGTAGCAATCCAATCCAAAAGGCACAAGAAAAAAAAAAACAATCATTGTTCCAACACTTGAAATAGGACCACTGCGGAACACCGATCTTTATGGTCAGTTTGCCAATTGAAGGCTGAACAACTTTCATACAACAGAGCAAATCTTGGAAAGTCGTGGATTAATGTCATCCGCAAGCAGTCTCAAATGATTCTGGAAAGCACTGTCGACACTGAAGTAGCCTAAGGCTGTCCTCAGTGAAGATCTTTTCATCGAATTTTTCTATTTTTCCGTTATATCCAACCACTTCTTCATAGATATGTCGCCAAAACTAGACATTTCGTTCCATGGACGTTTATGTTCAGATTCTGGCTCCGTGGTGTCGAGAGGAACCGTCTGATCTACCTTTCGCGACAAATCGGTGGCTCTAACGGGCAAAAAACGCAACGATAAAAGGACTCAAGATGAGGACATAATTTAGTAATGAAATGCCCCTGGGAGGAACTGAACTGAAGATGAAGCCTTGGGATTGAGGAACCTCATCGCTGAGCTGTGCCAAAAGAAGGCGAAAACGAGAGATCCAGATAAAGAAGGGTTGGAAGTGGAGCAAAAGCTTCAAGTGTTTTCGTCCTCGGCTGCTGAGGGACGAGAAATCCGAAACATCTCTGTCTTGTCGACACAATAAAAAGAGAATCTGTTATCAAATATTAAGACGAAGGGAATTGGAGGGGAAAACCCTTGTTCGTTATTAGGTTATGTAAGTTTAGAGCAAGCTTCAAGCAACGAAAGGCAAAAAAAGGAGTGACTTAGCCATCTAATTGTTTAGTACACTCCGAGTCCATTACTGCTCATTGTTGTTCGACAATTCCATTTTCGTTCAAAAGAAAAAGAGCAATCGTTTTTGGTAAGTGCAGTTTGGGCCTGGAATTTAAATTAAGTCAGAAGAAAAAAATGGTTTAGCATTCGCCAGGCACAACCCCCGTCTGCCCATCATTTATTGCAGCCATTGACCGCCCAAGTGGAAGTTGATTTCTTTGCCTCGAAACTCAAATCAGAACTTGTCACACTCGGAACAGCGGAGCAAAAGTTAAGACTAGCTTCAAATCGGTGAAATCTTTCTTGTCTCGGACCCCCCTTTAGTTTCAAATTCGTTCTATTCTTTCTTGCAAAGGAACTAGGGTGAAATTCTGTGTGCCTCACAAAAGGTTAACTCCTTGGAGCATCATGCACCAATGTTCATGTATGTCAAGTTGTGCGGGAACAAAAGGGAACCAGTACGTGAGTGTAGTTCAACGATGATGCCATCCGTTGTACCAAGAAGTAGTTCCGCGCTCAGAGCCCTGAGAATTAAGTGGGGCGCTCTACTCTTTTCTAGTTATACAGGGTGCAGTATGAAAACCGAGAGTTATGAATGAAAGCCTAGCATGTCCATTTCAGAGTGATATTTTATTCGACGGAAAAACAGTTTTTCAGCACATTTTGAAGTTTAAAATTTAGGAAACTAAAGAAAAAATTGAATGTTTGTGTGAAAATATGCAATCAGGACATTGTGTTTTTATGATTAATACTTTCAATGGTGCCAAAAAGTACTTTTTACAATGAGAAATTAGTTGAAAATACTTTCAAAGTATTATTGGATTTCGACTGAAATTTTTTCAATAAATTTGATAACGCGAGTGAGGACATTTTTTGCCAATGAGCAATAATTCGAGATTTAAAGGGTCAAGTGCTAACAATTGAAGTTCTTGTGATATGGGCTAATAGCAATTGCGAAAAACACATTCTAAAACAGATTTTTTGTTTCGTTTCAAAAGTGGAAGATGCACACAAATTAACAATTGCCCTTTCAGTAGTGTGCAATCCAAATTTACATTATATCAATGCAATTGAGTTAAAATTTGCATTAACATGACCAACCCTGTCGACTGTACAAAGTATGGTTGGCGTTCAACAAAAAAGAGGGTGCCCAATCTGATGCTCGTGTGGTGGGCTCTGAAATTGCACCCAGAATACTGATTTGCCTAGCACTGGGCCAAATCCCAAAGTTCAGTTTTTTCCACGACCCCCCTTGAATCATGAAAGTGTGTGTTGGGATACACTTGAATGGTGAATATGGAACAAGACATGTCATGACCTCTTGACACATTCCAGTCTTGCCCCTATGATTAATGGCAATGATTTAATTTGTCACCCGCTCCGTATTGAGAAGACTAGAGACGCTATGGCGAGTGAAGGGCCTGCCACTGTACCAATCTACCAACGGGACAAAAGCTATGAGTGAGCGAACCGTGGTTCAAGATGTAGCTGACATTTACAAATGAAAATGGAACAAGTTTCTTCTACTCTCTTCATCTCTGAGAAACGCAACCAGAAACACACATGGCCTAGTATCCAATACTTGCGCAAGGCCCCCACTTCAAAACTGTGGGAATCCACAGCACCACAATACAGGGTTGTTTTGAACTGAAGTCCCAAAAAAATTCCTAATAAATTGTGACGTAAGGAGACAATACAGCTACTTGAGGTCTATACAAGTTTATAAAATACACGTGTATACCTAACACTTTCTATTGTCGTCTAATGAATTACAGCAATAATAGTTCTTCTAATGGCTCTCAAAGTAAGGATATTTTCTAAGAATAGAGCGTGCGTACCTTAGGTGGAGGAGTCATTCTTGAAAACAAAACCATAGTTTTATAACGAGACAATTAATTTCAAAAATACTTTGCCTGAGTATCCCTTAAACTGCTTTCTTCAATTGTTTTTATTACAATTTTACCACAAACGTATTGTGTCACGAATGATTCTTGATTTGGTGCGGGAATTAGTGATGGGTTTCGAGCAGGGAGTGTTGCCATTTTTGACTCGAACTTTAATTGGCATTCAAATAGGCAGACTGTATTCAACTTTTTCACCAAAGACCTAAACAAGTACAAAAATGCCAAAACTCGAGCCAAAATCGAGTTCGAGTTCGATCATAGTCATTGCTGATGGACTTCAAGTTGTCAGTGGTGCCATATTTTACTGAGAGATTCGATCTCTTGCTCCAAAAAAATCCAACCCGAAACACATCGGTAATGGGAATCTATTGCGTGACAACCCTGTACAAAAGAACTGACGATGTCTTACCTGAGGGCCAACTCCGGAGATCTGTTGCTGCTGTTGTTGCAAAGCCGCTACCGCTGCAGCTTGCTGCTGGTAGGTGCTGAACTGTTGAGCTGCCGCAGCGGCAGCTGCACTGTTGGCAGCTGGCAGGAACATGGCAGCTGCAGCTGCTTGCTGCTGTTGTTGTTGCTGTTGCTGAGTGGCGGCGGCAGCCATGGCGTGGGGAATCATGAACGCACCAGGGGGAATCTGAGAGTTGGCAGCTGCGAGGGCAGCTGCAGCTGCAGCTGAATTCTGGGAGGATGCATTGGGATTGGCTGGTCCGATGACGCCATCTTGAAAGAGTGCCACGCCGTTCTGGTAAGTGTATGGAATACCGTTGTGATAGTAGAGAGCACCATTCATTACCGGTTGACCCATTTCATACGTCCTTGTGTAGGGCTGCTGAAAAGGAGACCGAAAAAAGAACGATCTTGAGAATTCGAGCACCGCATAGTTCTTTCTTCAGCACTTCCTCCTCCTTTATCCCCATGTTCTCGAAGCATTAAAAATGAGGCAAATTGGCCCGGGTCGTACTCTCCTTCTGAATAACAATGCATTCGTTTCTAAAGTCAATGAGCCAAATCTGGGAATGCTGAAAATGGGGAAACATTCATTGTACCACAATAACCTATTCAATGGACAACTCCTTAGAAAAACTTTGGACTAACGTTCGTTCCCGTCTTTGAGACGGCGGAAGAGGTGATATCGTTAAGTCAATTCAAGTTGCTTCACAGTACGTTGTACACCAAAGCAAAGGCCACGACAGAAAATTCGAACACGTGGCAAAGTACAAATGTCAACAAATACGAAATTGTCACGCCCGGGTGAAAATCAATTAAGAGATGAATCCCAAGTCCAGACGGAGAACTTAGATTTCATGACATCTGATGAAGTCATTCTCAAATGATTGTGAACGACCCGAGTGAGTTAAAAGAGAGCATTGGCCAGAATTAGGCAACCGCTGTTTATTGTGGATGTGTGACCAGGTGGTCAAGACCCAGTTTGGGCACTAATCCAAGTCAACTACCGCATACCTCGGTTCAAACGACAATGAGCGTATTGACACATCGGAAAAGAAACGAAAAAAATCTCCGCCGACAGACAAGCTTCTGGGGTGACACAGTTTCTTCAAAGTGTGAAATATGTGATTTCCTTAAGTTTGATTTACACAAGATTTTTTAACGAGGTTGGTTGTCCCATAGGCAATCCCTCTTTTACAACAATTGTAACAACGATTTTACATTTAAGTACCCTTTGAAAGGTGGACTCAAATCCCAAAGGAGAGAGAGTTATTGCTTTATCTAGAACAATCAAATGATTGTTGCCTTGAACGCCTTAAAAATGTCAATTTAAACCCTTTAGTATAGCCAGAGTTGCCAGATCAGTTTTTTTTTATTTTATCTCTTGGTAAAGTTGCAAGTAGTTTTCTAGTGTCGCCATCCGACAAAAACTTGTCTTTTTGTGAAATGATACCAAAAAAAAGGATTCTTATTTGATGACATAAATGTCATAGAGTGGCATTAAAAATCCCATCTACCAACTATTTCTGAATGCGACCACCACAGGCGCTGGCGACGGAGGGTTTTAAGCTGAAATTTTGCCGGCGTTCAACTTACTAACACGAAAAAAGTAAGTTGGTTTATTTCTACTGAAAATCGTCTTTCCCGTTACTGGCCTAGTCGTCCAAAAAATTCTGTGTTTTTTGGAACATGCACGTACATATAACTTCAAGTTCGGGACGAGCTTGGTCAAAAGGCAGCTCGCGTAAATCCACCATTACTTGAAAATATCTTCTCTAATTGACTTTCCCAAGATTCAAGGACAAGGGTTTCTCCTCAACTCTAAATGGGTGAAAAAAAGCTTTACAACATTCGACATAAAACTGTCACTCCCCAGGGCACTCTATAAAAGAACATGCTCCGTCGCTTTCATCTCGAGGGTAATGCAAGTACTCGACTGGAAATTGATGGCAAGTGAAAAGCATGAATAAGAACAATGGTAGGAAAAGTACACCACCTCGAGCACAGAGGGTGTCCACTGTCGGTTGATATTCGGCCAAGCCACAGCGAGCTGATTGGTGCTGTAATCAATGCTGACTTGCCCCAGAAAGCAACCAACTGTTCCTTGACAGGAGAGAGAGGTCAGCTGTAAGAGATTTCAAAGAACTGTGGACATCATCCCGAAGGTAAGAAGAGCATTCAAATAAATTGTGGGCCTTTAGTCTTTAGATCAAGGCGAGATACTAAGGACACGGCTTAGTTCAGGTCAGGAGGGTAATTAAGCCAACTTGCTCTTGCCTGCCTTTAGAGAACATTCTGGCCGGGTAAAAAAGGTTGAGTAGAAAGTGCAAGCAAGACGACATGGACGTTTGAAAGATTCAAGAAAAAGAGACCGGTCTAAGACAATTATACACGATAGAGCACTATGATTAAAAGAGTTTGCTCATGAGATTGCTGGGTTCCCAATAGGATCAACATCTCCACAAGATTTGAGAAGAAGAAGTAAAGCGAAAGAAAAACTGCTCTGTTCACTTCCGGAACATGCTCAAAACTTGCATGAAGACACTTAGTTGAAATTGCCTTCTTGATGAAATCTTACACTTTTTCTTTGGCTTTCCTTGTTCTTCTCAAATCGTGTGGAGAAACTGATCATATTTGAGGCCACGCATCTCATGGGCATACTCTTATTATTATAGTGCTCTAATACAAGACAATTCTCCGCTAGTCAGAAGCCGGTAAAGTTTATTTTCCAATTTCCAGACCTGACATCTTTCTATTCATGTCATGTTTTTTCTGATAGGTTAGGCCATGGAAAAGCTTCATTTGCAAGTTCAATGAAGCTTAAAAGTGTCAAAAATTCTAGAACGTTTCACAAAAATAAGATCTAGTAACGAAACAGCTGGACCACGATTTTAAGTAACGTCAAGCCACTTCTTGGGAGGTCATTTGTGTAAAATCCTTCCCAAAACTTCACATCACTGGACTCTTGGTTGGTTCTTCTAAGTTTATTTTTGTTAGGATAAAAAGAACCAAAAAGAGGCACCGTAAAACAAATCCACGTCAGATGTTGCAATATTGAATTTATTGACGACAGGTGACTTCCGTGGTGTTTTCCCTTTCTTAATTGATGACGTTTCACAGATAATATTCATACTCTTTTCTCGACAAAGACAAAATGAATTTACGAGGTTAAATAATTTTCTGTGCGTGTTAACCACATCAACGAACAACATCACAAAGCAATGGGCAATTTCGAATGTTCAGTATACGTTGATGTTCTAACTATCGCTTGTTCCCCGTTCTCGGCACCTTTTTTTTATGCACTAAGAGTCTTGCAATGTTCCTCGGCATGTGCTGATCCTGCTTTGTACTTGTTTACCCCGGAGCCAAGTACTCAAGAGAATTGGTACGAAGAAGGTGTTCGACCATTTAGGTATTGCCACTCGAGGGGAATTTACTCAATGACTAGGACAATATTTTACGCTTTAATCAAGATTTGTTACTCGTTCCATTCACCCAATGCATGCTGGCCTCGCCGTCGCGCCCAGAAAACCGACCTGAGCTCAACTTCGTGGAACAGGACACTTTCTTTGATAAAGTGTTCCAACGCAGGGGAATAATAGACACACACAGACAGACAGAAAGAGGCCAAAAGAAGGGGACAGGAACAAGTACAACATCACCGGATAAGGTGGGGCGTAACAAATTTAAAGCCCCCCATTTTCTCAATCTTACAAATGCTGACAAGGACAATTAAGCGCTTCAAGCCATTAGGCACGACTTTAGGAGTGTGATCGTTTGAATGCACTTTCTTGGCCGCCCCAAGGCTCATACTTGCATAATTGCGTGTCGATATTGTTTTGCCAATTATGATAATTCAACATAAAACCCGAGTTTTTTGAAACATAAAAAAATCAGATATTTTTCTCATCGGCCTGAGGTCCATTTGGGTGGGATGTCCCTAATTGGCGGACAATTACTTGGGTCGTTTTTACCCCCCATGAACAACATAACATCATGTGCCCATAGTACACAAGTTGTCACTATCGGATCCGCCCGTTAAGCGAGAAAAAAAAAGAAAAAAAAGTTGAGCAAGCGCCCAGGGAATCAAATTTCATGGATCCAAGACTCGGAGAGACATGGAGGTATGCAAATAACCTGCAATTTGCTGAATAATTTCCATTTCAATTTTCGTGTAGAAATATAGTTCACCCTGGTGTGCATTTCTCATATGTGGAAATGGTTGTGAACGTTATCATTTTTGTTATGATTATTACTTCTACCCTTCCTATTATGTCCTTAGTCTCAGTCCCTTCTGGGACATGGAAATACAGAAGTCAAATACACCAAGGACGGGTAAATTGGGAATATGTTTCTCACTTTCGGATGGAAAGTTTGGCTATGTGCCTTGGGGGAAGTACCTTCATTCACCCAACAATCAAAAGAGTTTATCTTGATGGATAGTGAAAGAGACGAAGAACCCTCTGGGCTTTGCCAAGCATAGACTTAAAACAATTGTTGGCAACCAATGGTCACAATTAGCCTTTGAATAGAGCTGTTTTGGAAGGGGTGATTCTATGTTGTGTGGACTAAGATACGCCTGGATTTGGGTTTGTCTGAAACATCGTAGGAATTCGTTTAAGACTAGCGTTTAACAAATCTGTGAATTGGACAGGAGAACTGGGCTTGAGTGACATGGAACATGAGGAACAACTTTTGTGCTTCCAAAAAAGGCAAGTTCCACTTTCAAATATGCCCGTAGCTTCTGGTTCTCGGTTCCGTATTCCTACAACACCCATTGCATATCTCATTAGTCGCAATAATACGCCTACAAATAGAGGGTGGATAATGGTGACTACTTCTAGTTATGGCTTCACAAATGAACTTTTCTTTTCATTGAAAATATCACTATTAAGTTAAAGGAAAACCTCCTAATACTTATCAACATTTCCTTTACTAAGAAAACAAGTTTTCAAGATGCACTAATTCAAAAATTCGAGCAAAATAAAGTATGGTCAATTCAGCCATGTTCAAGTGTAGTCTCAACTACGTAAGCTGCCTTTAAAGGGCTGCCAATTTACTTAGGCTACACTTGAGCATGATTGTTTTTATTGTACTTCAGTGTTCTTCACTTATTTAAATCAGCACATCTAAAATCCGTCTTTGTAAGCTACATGTCAACCCATCTAATTCAAGAACCTAGAGTATGCCAAAATCAAGTCAGTTTAATGTCTTCAAATAAACTTTCCGTGCATGAAAATAATTTGAAACGCCACTGCTGTGCTGAGAGTTTACTCAAAAATTGCTTGATTGGATTGATTTTGGTATTCAACAAGAACTATCTGAATTAGGTGCATAAACATGCGGCCTTATTTGGCTCCACTACAGTAATTCAAATAGCTACAGTGTAACAAGTGCAAGTCTGAACAACGGCCACAGAAAATGATTGCACAGCTGCTGCAATTCCAAAGATGCCCGATGTCCTCAGAGTATACTAAAGAACCGGTAATCTGACTTGGTTTGGGTAAACTGAAGTTTTTTTTAAATCATTATACTCAATATGTGAATTAGGCTTCTGAGTGTGGGTCACAAAATACAACAGAATTAAAAGCCACACATTTTACTAACTCTCACAAGTTGTCCTTGTGAGATGTCCATAAAAAATAGTTTTTCTTATCATCGTTAAGCGGATGTTCCAAAAGCTCGCAAGTTTTGGGTCAGGGTACGCTTCAATCATATTTTGACTTCAACTGTATTTTAAACCTGTAAGGGCATTATTCAACTACATTTTTGTTAAAACATCTATATGCAACGCCATTTTAGAAGCCCGAGAAGTTTTCTGAGACGACTCAGAAAGGGTGGAAGTCAATTGCTCAAGTATGCTTGAAGCATGCATCCCTAAAAACAAAGCATATGACCTAAACACCTTCAATGGACCCTCCAGCTAACATCACATATTAACGTACAATGATTGAATCGGCAGGGGCTTGCTAAAAGTGTGAAAATCAATGGAATATGTGTGTCATTGGCTCGTTGTCAATGCAGAAGAGGAGGGAAGAAGGTAAGTCTTTCAGCTCCAAACATGAACCAAGATATGATGTCTAGTAAAGAAACCGATATTCCATTTACGTTGTTGCCAATAGGCCTCATTCAACATTAACAAGCATTCGCTTTGAGCCAATGTTTCACGAAAGCGTTGGGATTTATCATGTTTTATTAGTGTTCTGTAATCCTGTGTGCTCTATTTCCAACTTCTATCAGGAACTGGGCAAATGCGCCAATGCCTTGCTCATTCAAAAAAAGAACACTATTAACCCATTCTAGCTAGTACAGTTTGCATCTATTCCATGGAAGCGAGGGAATCTTCGGCTCTCTGTCTCTGCGGAACAATCACAATTCTTGGGGAGGAGTGTTCCGCTTAGCATTGCCAAAATTAAAGCCGTTCCACAGAGGCACAAGATTCTCTCCCTCTCTCTTTAAATGGAGTCCTCCCGCCCCTCTCCGCTGAAAATAGTTGTTGGCTTGTCTGAGAATGGAATGAATACGGAATCGGAATCGGAATTCTGGGTTTTTTTCTTGGAGGGGCTATGCTTTCAAACTGCCAAGAAGCCCAAGGACCAACTCAACAGTTCCTGGCACAATGGGTTTGTTGGCTAAATATGTGAATTCAAAATCGACATGACTACAAATAAAATTGATCGCATGGAAAATAATTATTCAGCCTCGAGAACACGGCAATAATTTTGAACCACTGCCAGAAGCCTTAGTTGTTAATGGGGGTCCCCTTCAAGCTCTCTCGAGACTGAAGTACAGCAAACTGGGATCCTTTGAATAGAAATGTCAGATATTTCTGGCAAATTAAACACTTAATTGCCTGAACATTTACTGGAATGGAACGCTTACATTTCACTCCAACCTAGTTGTGTGGCCTTATGAATTTATTCGACTCAAGAATGATTTCGTGCTTACCTGCTTCTTAATTGCTGGAGCGATGTTCAATTTCCTTTCCTTGAGAATTATATTATCAGCCTGGAAAAGAAAAGAAAAGACGTAAGAAGCATGAAAAAAGGGAATGGTCAGAGTGAGAATATATTTCCAGTCTCCCCCGGGAAAAGGAGACGGGTTCTTTTTCTCCTTTTTTCCCCCCAAGAAGCTCAAAATCTGTCAGTTTGGCTTTTGGACGCCGTGCTTCAATAGAAGAGAATTCGATTATGAAGTGAATCCAGCTTTGGCCCCTTTAGCTGAGCTTGAAAAATCCTTCTCCGAGAAGCCTTCCCACCTCTTGTCAGTGCCTTCTCGGCCTAAATGGTCCAAGTTGAAGGGAAGATGTGGGATAGAGAGGGCCCTTAACTGGGACCAAGGAGAACCCAGTGAGTTCCAAAGAAATTCGGCCTCATGGGGTGTGGAAGTAGATTGTGTAAGGTATTATCAAAAAGGTATACGGTGTCAGTTCCCTGAATCAAATTGGGGAACAAGGAAGTGGAACTATCGAATATTTGGGGTGCCAGCATTCACAGGGCGCAAGTTTCAATCCGTTTATGAATGTTTTCCTAGCAATTTAGTGTCGCCCATTATCGGCCATTAAGCCTTGAGCCGAGACTCCGTTTCCGTGTACTCTCAAGGATTAAAGGTGGATCATTCCCATCCTTCGATGTCTAATACCCGCTCCCTTGGGAGAGAGTGAGAAAATTAACCATAAAATCGGTACTCTCGCCCTATAAGTACTTGTAGTTCGATGGCAAGACCCAGGGGCAAGAAATTTCGGTGGTGAATATCAATTATCGTTTCAAAAACAAATTTGTTGTGAAGCCAATAGGTTGCATGTTGACAGCATTTAAGCAGAGTATTCCAAAATTCGGTGAGTGCAGTTGCAACACAGCTATTGATCGAAGAATATACCTATGGACCGTCAATGTGACTTGAATTTGATTTTCTAGAGCTATTTGAATTATTGCAATTCGCAAGGGGCCCAGATTGTGCTAAAGATAAGTCGAATCAACTTTTCTCAAGTATAATAACAGTTCATTAGGTGTATTTAATAGGTAGAATCTGTACCAAGAGTGTCCTCCAGGTTTGTTAAACTGAGTGGCTTTATTTAAACTGAGTAATTGGAACTAATTCAGTTAATATGCCATCTTCAGATGAGTAAGAGCATACTTGAAGGCTGCTAATCTGACTTGATTTAGGCATACAATAGGCCGCATGTTACCACACATAAGATTTATTTTGGAGTACACCAAAAATCAAGTTAAAGCAATGGGCCTCGAGTATATAATTGCGACAGCTGTTGTGTTTGTAATGCAGCAACTGGACCATACTCTAAAATGAACCTCAACATGTGGTGTTAACATGCAGCCTTCTATCTATTTGAATTGGTGCAGTTAAAATGCGACTTTTTGCTATTGTAGGGTAGAATAATTTTTCATAAAAGTAGTAACCAGGGTGAATAAAGCCTCAATGGAATGACTATTTTTTCTCTAGGAACGACTTAATTTCTTTTGGAGGCCCTGAGAAGATGTTTTAGATTGCATATTTTATTGGCCTCTAACATACTCCTTCTGTCTGTCGGGCAAGAAAGAACCTGCTCAATCTCTACGTCGTTCTCCTCATGCCTTTTGGGAGGATTAACTCACTCGCTCCCTTCTTACACAGATTGGTGGGACTTGAGGAGGATTGTAGTCTTGGTATTGGATACTGCGGGATGAATGAGCTTTTGGTGAGGATCCTTTAATGTTAAGGCACTAGACTCTACTGGGAAATGATAAGTCATGAGCCCAAACCACCAAAACCGAACCGCACTGCAATTCCAACCCAGCCGTTTATCATGCGACAAACTGCTCCTTCGGATTTGTGGACCACTCCTAATTGGTCTCATTTTCACCCAAGTTTTATCGTGTCCCTTCAATGTGTAATCGAGACATCCTTAGCTTGCATGAGAAGCAAGAGAGAAAACTTGGTAGAAATGGCCAATTGCTTGGTGGGTGCTAAGCTTAAGGTGATGTGGTACTACACTAGTAGGGGTAGTAGTACTTGTAGAAGTGGTAGTTGCGTAGTCTCTTTCCGGGCTTAAGACATCACATCACATAAATGGGTAGTTCCAGCATACTTACAGAAGTCAGGGGCAACTAGCGAGAAAATGACTGGTGCGAAGAACGGCGTGGAAACACGGAACCGTCATGGAAAGTTTGCTCTTTAAATACAGGCATGATGGCAAATGGTCTCGCTGAAGTTCGTTCTCGCGATGGCTAGAGTCAAGCACAAAGTGTGGGGACCATACCTTGGTCCAACCATTTGAGGAAAAGTGAGAGTCGAGACACACACACACAAACTCAACGCCTCCAATTGTTATGGAATGAATCTAAGTACGTTCAAGATCCTTGCCAAGATTTAGAGCTACATATATGGAAGAGCTAGCGAATAAGGGCTCTCAGAGAGTCAAAAGAACGAGACATTCACTTCATCACGACACACCAAGCCCTAGTTTTGAAGCCACTTGAAAAGTGAAGAGGCGTGGATGATCTTGAGGACCCAAGGATTGGGGACCAATCAATTTCAAGCGCACTTGGTGCAATAATCCGATTACAAACTGTGCCAACTTGCACATTTGGAACTTGGTTGCGCCAATTTTAAAACTGGCGCGAATCAGGTCGTTTCTTGTTATGGCCTATTTGGAATGTTCTCAATTCAAATGGAGTCATTTTCAAGCTCCATCTGCTTGCCAACTTGTCACATTTGGCATTTTTGGCTAAGAACACATATTTCATTTGGCAACGCTGAATGTACAGGGAAACAAGACTTGAAGTGCTGGCTTACCTCTGTTTGGAGTTTCTTGGCCTCTTCCTCTGTCTCGAATGTCACGAATCCGTAGCCTTTGGAGCATCCTCCCCTGTCACTGATAATCTTCGTGGCCTTCACGTTGCCAAAGGCCGAAAAGAGCTTATGAAGATCAGCTTCAGTCGTAGTGGAACTGATCCCTCCCACAAAGATCCGATTGGGCACCAAGGTACCGTACTTGATGCTGGTGCCGTTGGAGATGGCGTTATTGGTCTGATTGGTGATAGCCACAGAGTTGTTGGGAACAGAGGTGATGCCACCCACTACACTATTGGTGCTGATCAAGTGGTTGCTGGACATCATGACATTCGAAGAGTGGTTACTCAATGATGGACTGGGAGGCGATGGTGAGGGTTCAATACTGGCCGTGGACTGGAATAAAAATTATGTTTTTTTGAAATCAGTTGTGATGAATTGTCTTGAAAGTCAACTATGTCGGTGGTTTCTAGGAAGGATTAGAGCCAATATGTTAAAAGAGTACGCGCATGAGATTTCTTTGTCCCAGAGGTCCCAGTATCACTTAGGCAAAGTGGGAAAGTTTTTGAAAACATAAAACTTAGAATTATTGTTTATTGTAACGATCCACTTATTTATTGAATTAAAATGTAAAAAAGGCCCAGGATTCTCAGAAAGCAAGTGTTATTAGCAAAAATAGTGATGCTATTTAAAATACGTTGGCAATCAGTCCTGCACTTTTTTAAGTCGATCCTCGGATTTTTAACCGATGCAAGGAAATGGTTTCTCTGAATGTCATGAACACATTTACACAATGTCATTTCTTATCAAATATTTGGTCAAGTAATGTGTTAGAATTTGTGGCCTTGGCAACCCAAGACATACAGCTGATCGGGGATCGTTTGTAAGGAGCTCTCAAGTTCTCCTTTAAAACTTGACAATGGCTCATCTAATAATGTGATAAGTAGAATCGTAGGAGATTCTCTGGTAAAATATTATAAAGATTTGTGGCTCTGTTTAGGACAAAAGACGTTTTTAGACTCGTTAGGAGCCTTGCTTTTCACTAAGAATGTGTTCAATTCCTGGGTTTTGTGTCTTTTCCAACCACAGTGTGTGGAGAAACTTGACTCTAATTAAAACCAATTAACATCATAAGCGTCCTCTTCTAATCATATGTCTCTTGAGAGGACAAATACACAAACGTTTTGGTGTACGGAATGCTTTCGTGGAACAAGCAGTGTCAAAAGACTTGTAGCAAGTACAATTCATCTATCAAAGGAGGCTTTTTTCCATTCTTTTCGTGATACATTTGTCAAAGTTCAGCTGTAACGCCTCGCCTCATTGAACTTGGGAAGTACTTGGTCCAATACTTCAAACATGCTCAAAACTGGGCATGAAATGGCTTTATTTCAGTTTGATTTTGCTCCACAAATTGGTAAAACTAATCCTTGTTTCCAACTAATGAAAATGTCGGAATGCACAAAATGTCAACTCGAAGCAAATCTTGTCAATCTCCCGGACCTTGCACGAAATTTGTGCCTCGCGCAGATCTCATAAACATTAGGTAAATTGATTCTTTCAGGTCGGACGTTCCACATACTTAGACTTATTTAACTCTAATGACTAAGTGGCGGGAAATCGAAGGATGGCCTCTTTGGGATCGTGATCTGAACCTCCGGAAAGCAAGACAAGAAAAGTGAGCATTTACTTTTTGCTTCTACCCACCCTTTGCTTGCCGGGGCCATGAATCTGTTCCAGAATTGTGGGAAGTTGTTTTCTCTCTCACAAGAAGCATGAACGCAAGGGTCTTGAGTGCCTTAGCTCTGCTTTAAATTTATGAGCGACTTTAATAGCAACTTTTTTACACGCACTCGACGACTTCTAGTTCTTCGAGCCCACCACGAGGCAAGTCAAACATTCCAGAGACAGTGAGTGCAGTACTGTATTGTTCGGCATTTGGTTCATATACAATATTTTCTTCCTTCTAGCCTTTTAATCGGATGCTTACAGGATATAAGTAGACGAGTTAACGCAATTTCATCACGTCAAAGGGGCGTGGATGGTGGATGGGATGTACCCCATTTTGAAAATCCTATTTACTCAAGAGCGCCTCGTCTCAGCTCATATAAACTCTCAAACATCCAACCAAGCAACATAGAGTCAATGGTTGGTTGTGTTCATGGCTTGCTGGCAAAGAAAATGCAGATTGCTTAAACAAGCCGACAATTCTGCACACTCACAAATAAATGGTGCTATTTTCTCCGGGGGAGGGGAATATGGAAGACAAAATGTGTATATGCAAAACTTGACGACGCAAAACTGGCTTGTGTTTCGCTACCGAGAACATTGAGCCATTTTTGGGGAAGGGAACACAGTTCTAAGGGGACAGAGAGAGAGAGAAGGAAAAGTTTTTCAATTTTCATAATGAAAAAATGGTAAGTGCCAATAATTTTCGTCTGCCTACTGAGTTCATTCCGTTTCCTTCCGCGATATCACTCGAATTTTCACCAACCTTGATTAGCCAACGACTCTTGAAAGCCGATCTAGAAAAAAGTAAATAGTAAGGAAAGGTAGCTGAAGTTTGTCCCCCGTTATTTGGAGCTCAAATTGGTATGCTGGGCCAAGAATCTCAAAGAGTTGGCTTGGCATTTTCATATTCAGGACAGGATAAAGAGCAGGAGAACAAACTTGTTCCTTAACTTTTCTGCAATCAAACAATGGCTTCATTGAAAGAAAGGACCAACTCCCAATTTTCCGAACCGTGGGACGAACTTTGTTCTTCTTGTTCTCCACTTGTCCGTCCTCGATGAAGGTTGGGATCAATCAGCACGGGTTTAATTTCGGTGACGAAACTTGCTCAAACTTGTGTCTCTGCTGGACGACGAGGATGGTTATATGATTTCGATGACCAACTATCGGTAAAGTTGATCCGTCGCTATGTCCCTTTTCTAGTTAGGAATCCTCCTTTTTCGGGCTCAATGAATTTGGGTGGTGTTTTAATCGTAAACTAACATTCATGGCAGAATTGGGACACCCCACAACAACTCACCATATCCGTTTACCTCTCAGCCTCAAAGAAGTTGGTGAAAACTTTGTGGCCGGGAGTTCAAAATAACTTTTGGTGCATCCATCTTTCGGCCTCAACCATCAATGTCCCAAACTCAGATCCCCTATCTCATAACACTAAGGAGGACCCTTTAGTGAGGATAGGAGGAATGTGGATAGAATGGGTTAAAACCTCGACTCTTTATGAAGGGATAAGCTACATCCAGCTGGGTCATTGAGATCTGAGGGTTCCATTTTGGTTTCGCAAAATAAATATATGTGAAGCTTAATGAGTTCGGCTTGTCAAAATTGGGTGTTTCCGACCTCGACTTTCTCCCTCGGTTTGTTTACATTCCTTCCAACATGCTGAGTCATTAATAAGAATTTGTCATTGACAGCAATGTCGTTACAAAGGCTTCTTAATGAGAAGATTGATTGTGTGCTTTCCAATACTAAAAAATGCCAAAACGACTGCGGAACGGTACGAAAAAGGTGCAAAAGAGAAAGAAACAAGTTTTTCCATATATGTACTAGTTATACTCATTGAACTTGAGTCAATAATGAAGGAAAATGAGGTGGTACAACAATCAAATAAAAGGTCATCTTTCAGAAAGTATTTGCTAAATCCACATGCCAAGATTCGCAAAATTGAGTTTAATTAGCTTCCTGACAAAATAATTCGCCGCAAATGGTGATCATTTGTCATGGTGCTAAAAATACCTCAACTAATTGTTCTACATCTTGGAGATACATTTTGGGGTCAGGAAACTTCCTTCATTTTTTTTAACTTAAAAACTTAGATATTCTTGCCTACAATAAGGATAATTTTCTCAAATTTAAATGTATAACTAAATAATATGTCATTCATGTTAGAGTAAAATCAAAAGAAACGGGAACGAAATCAGACATCCTTGGAAAAAGTTCGAGATGAAACTCTTTATAGTACAAAACGTTCTTGACTTTTGACAAGGCCTTACAAAATTGGTGTCAGGTCATCAGAATCTCGTTAAATTGGGCCACTTTGGTGCATTTTTTGCCTCCCAAATCTGAATCCTTTATCAACATCAGTGGAAATGCATCTCTTTGAACGGGTCGTAAGGTACGATTCTCGGAGAGTGCCATCAGCAGCATCTTTAATAGAGCTGCATTCCGTGATCCGAGATGCAAAGATATAAAAGACATAATGTATGGGTATTATTGATATTTTATGCAATGAGAGTCAAAGACAGAGAGCCCGAGCGAACTCACTCCATGAAGAGAGAATGACTCTTGCACACTGAAGCATGAAACGGGGATGAAGGAGATCTCCCATAGATTCCCGAGCCTCGAGCTAGATCGGCATTTTGAGGACGCTTTTCGACAAAACTCTGAACATGCTATGCTACTGAACACCGGCTTTCTGAAGTGAGATAGAAGAGAAAGCGTCAAGTATTTGAGAAAACAAGCAAAAAAGTTGGAACAACCAGCCACCACGATGATGATGCAAGTGCTCCATTGTGAACAAACGCGAAGACGAAAAAGAGCAAAAGAGTTGGGCAGGGAAATGATGATGATGATCCCAGCTATTCCTAGTGGAACAATGGAGCAAGAGCCCCACTGAGAGGACGAACCTCGAGAATATTCTCACATCAATTGGACTGAGATTGCACTGAGAATTGCCAGATGATCCCTTATGGAGACCATGACGTCATTTACAAACTTTGGTCAGGGCTCCAAACTAAATTAGCATTGAGTGTGCATGCTAAAAGAGTTGTGTAAAAATTGGTGGTTCAGACAAGCCAAGAATTAGGGGTTGATCGTAACTAGCAATTTAAAAATGACTTGTGAAATTTTACAATGATATCAATTTGTGAAAAGTCGTCAACGGGCAACGAACACGTTTTAAAACATGTTCAGATAAGTTTAACGTGGAAGAAAGTGTTTCTAATGAAATGATTTAAAATTCTGGATGTAGGACCACTTTTTCAAGAGAATTCGTTTGTTCTGGTCTATCACGTTTATTTGAACATGAAAATCTACCTTCTGCTCAAAAAAATACATTTTATTATTTTTATCGCTACACTGTCTAAAGATGGCATCTGAGGCACCTATGAAAACAAAAATGTTTTGTTGACAGGTGCTTGGGCATGTTAGTTTGGAAATTATTTAACATGCAACAAATATTACAATAACAGTTAAAAACCATTTTTCAACCAGAATAACACCTTAAGTTGCATTACAAATTTTGTACACCCTAGGGACTCCTTTAACACTTCGATTTCACTAACTCTAACCTTGTTTTTATTTTACTTCGACTCATAACCACGAAATCCTAATTTGTGTATAAGAACAATAAGCAGAATAAAAGCATGATTCCAATGTTTTTAATGGCCACCCAATTATCAAGTCAAAACAATTGCAACATCTGGCGCCGTTTTCCTCGCATAAAAATGCCTCACCGAACTTTACATTGGACACACTTGAACGCTGACAATCGATAATTGACCCAAACACTTAAAGCTGAACTTTTTCTCCCTAGAGCTTTCTGGCTATTCATTTCACTTCAGCCTATTCATTTGTCATTCCTCCGCAATGTATAATTTCAGGCCCATTTGATCTTAGGTGCCAGTTAAACTTCGGATTGCCTTTCCAAGCCAATCTCAAAGGGGGCCTCTGGAAATATTCCCAAAAGTGCTGAATTATCGAAACTTTCCCGGACTCGCCGCAAAAAGTGAGTCAGGACAAAAGTGAAGTGAATGCAAATTCACTCCAAGATGACTTGAAGGATGAAGTTGGATTCGAATTTGACCGTACGAATTTTACCGCTTGGGTTCATCTAACGGGGGCTTTTTGCCCTTCTTGATCTCTCCCTCGTTTTACTAGATCTTAGGGGGAAGAATCTGTCCTCGCGAAACGCAAGTTGCAAAGGAAATTGGGACAAGAATTCATAATCACCGCCGTTTTTTCCCGTATAAAGGAATTAGCGATGGAAGTTGTGGCCGACAAGTTTGCCAAAGTCTCAGGAATGCAATGGCGAAAAAGAAACGCTGCTCAAGGTTCCATCGCGAACTCAAGTGCATTTGTATCAGGTGAACGAAATGAATGCTGGATTCTTACCATTGTGCTTTCAGGAGAATCCGATTGAAGGAGGCGTTGTTACAAATGAAGAATCACGATCAGGGGGCGTTACAGGACCAAAGATGGTTTCTGCGTCAATTGGGGCTTGTATACAGATAATAGGTCACATTAAGAAGTTAATTGGCACACATTCTAAATCAACGATAAGTTACAAGTCACGAACAAGAGCTCCAAATCAGCACCAATGGCTGAAAGTTTCCGGTTTTGGAAGCTCTCGTTGTTTCAATGAGTTTCAACTGGGCGATTCAGGGTGGCCAAATTTTGCTACCGTGAATTTTCTTTCACCAAATTGACGCAGAAATTTAGCTTGAAGATTTACCAGGGTAGCGTGTGATGATTAACGGTTGTTTGGATGAATTTGCACTAATACTGACCCATTAACAACTGAAACAGTGGGTAAACAATGTTGTTTTAACGAAGGGTAGATTTTTGTGAAACAGCTTGCAACAATGAACAAGATGCGGTTTTCTGCAAATTTAACTGATTGATCCACTCAAACAAACAAGGCCCGTTGCGGAACCACCAAGGGTACAAATTCAACTAGGTGGGACGTCTGTTGGGGAACGGTTTTGGGGGGGCTGGCCAGCTGATAAACTGGGTACGTGTTTACTTCTGGGCCTGGGTCGAATCTGCCCGGAAAAAAACGAGCTCGGCGAAAGTGTCCCGATTGTTGAACGGCGGTTGGCGAGGCCAATTCCCGTTGAGTCAGCTGGCCTGGGACGAGCGTGCGTAAGCGTGGGACCGTCCCACAAAAGGAAAAAAAGGGAATCTTGACAGCAAGAAAATGAAGACGAGATGGCTGTCTTCTCTGAACGTTCCATGGTCCCAAATCTAGCGATCCAGCCACATCCTACAACCAGTAAGGATGCGATAGACCGTATCCTGGTAAATTGTCATTGCACAACAACATGTTCGCTGGAACTAAAAGTGTCCTGGTATTTTGCAAGGCGTTGTTGGCCAAAACAGTCTTGGATTATACTTTTGAAATCGTTCTGTGACAGTTATTAATGCAATTCAACTTAGTAAATGGAACGGCATCGAATGCGGCAAGACCCAATGCCGGTTGTCCGAAAAAGTCACCCTTTTTACAACTTCAACCATTGAATATGGTTCAACGCGGAACAACTATTCGTATGCTAGGTTCAGTGACTAAAGACCTTGAGTTCCGAAGCAATTGAATTATAACCTCGCTAAAATTGATATGTTTTGAGTTCGATTTTTGTCGTAGTTGTGCCATTTTGGTCCTCAAGGGTCAAAAAGCTTAACACAACTAGACTTCTCAAAAAAGCATGAAACCTAATCTCCCGGTAAAATATGGCAGCACCAACAACTCGAAGCACATTATTATCAACTACTAATGGAACTCGAACTCGATTTAGTTAGAATGTTGCCAAATTGGTCCTTATTGACGTCCTTATTCAAAAAGTTTAATACAACCTGCCGTTTTTAATAGTAATTAAACTATGAGTAAGAAATGGCAACACTCACAACTCAAAAGCCATCCACGGCGTTTAATTGAACTGGAGAAGTCATTTTTAACTTCCAAAGACATTTGAGACCTGTTTTGAGGTGAAAAGTCAATGCCGTGTTTGAAATCGAGTTCTGTTAATTGGCTTACGGGTCAAAATTTGATATAATGTCACTTAAAATATGCCTACAAACAACTTTCTGAATATTTTCTTTAGGATTCTTGTTAAGCACACTTTGGTCGATAGTGGTTTAAAATATTGGTGAAATCTATTTTGCCGTTCAAATTTTAATGGCTATTTTTGAACACAATTCTCAAAGAACATGATCAGACTTGTTAATCCAAATTAAAACAAAGACTCAGTAGACTTCTTAGATATTTCAGGTACAGACAGCTATGATATCAACTTAGGAATGGGCAAAAAGAAAGCTTGAGAAAATTCTTTTTAAGCATGTTTTAAGCGACATTTTATAAGTTGTTGGCCCGTTACCTAATTAACAGAGTTCGATTACATACGTGGCAATGTCTCGTCCCTACAAAACTGTTCTCAAATGTCTTGGGCACTCAAAAGACACTCCAGCACAATTAAACGCCGTGCATCACTACTCGCTAGTTCAACTAGTTCAAGGATCAGGACGAATTACAGAAATACAGCTTAAGGCCTGTCATTGTACTAAAATGAGAGGTTATTTCAAAGCAGTAAATGTTCCGTTGAATTTTCATTGTAGTAACTCGGCCTTAAGTGGAATTCTGTAATATATCCTTCGTTGAGTCATCCTTGGCTAGTTCAATCTGATTAATCTGTTTTGTGCGCGCATCTTCATTGTGACCTAGTTCATATAGGATTTCAAAGAAGAAACCCTTTTCCTTGAAACTTCATGCCAGGGGTGCAATTATGATAAAGCATTTTTTCCAATAAAGTAGCAATGCTTCTTCGGGCTTGAATGCTGTACTTCAGATTATAGAACAGTTGACCAATAATTAGAATAATACTGTGGAACTAGTAACCCCCCAGAAGTAAGGAACGAACAAACCAAGATGTTATTTAAGAAGGAGTTAAAGGAGTTAGACTTTCCTCAAGACCTTGCCTTTTTGATTGCTTGAGCAAGTAATTTATACAATGCAAAAAAGTGAACCATTTACATTTATTAATAAATACACATACATACATTGCATGAATCCTTAGAATTTTAGGAATCAAGGAATCGAGGGGTTAAAAAAACCTTTGACTGCTCGAAAGCTCGACTAAAGGCTGGCAAGTTCAAGGGTTTTAGCCCGAGAAATCCCTCATTTTATCTTAAGTACTAGGGGTGAGCCAAACTAACGACTATAACCTTTCTTGTCCGTTTTGGTCCAAAATTCCATTCTTTTCATGTTTTTCCCATTTTCTCTTCCTTAATATTGTTCATTTTGCTTAAACCCCTAAACCCGAAAGAAAATTTTGAGCACAAATATTTTCAGTCAGATCTAAACTTTACCAATATTTTGAATAAATTTCACCCAACCTGAGAAAATTGACATTAGTTTCTTTTTTCCTCTAAGCTAATTCAAACTAATGTTTAATGTCCTGAATGTGTCTCTTTGGCACTTAAAAGAAAAGAAAAATGACACTTTCATTTTACATATGAATCCAAGAGCGTGAGTAAAAAATATTTGATGATGACGGTAAAAGTCTCTAACCTAGTTCATTAATTCATCTACGTATAAGAAGAGGCAACAATTCATGAAGAGAGGCAAATTGAAGCAAAGTTAGAAGATACAAGATACAAGCTCTAAAATTCACTAGAATTTTATGCAATTGTGTACTTTTGCGACACAGTCGGCACCAGAAAGACGTAAATAATTTGTGTTACCTAACCCAGTTCAGAACAAGTTATGGCTGCGAATTTATATCTTGGACATTTCCTAGAAACAATGTTAAATAACATCACACTGATTTGTCATCACAAAGCAAAGTCACAAGCTAAACGAAATTTCTTTCTTGGCGACGTTCATGAATTAGCGATCGATTCGAAACCAAAAGCCCGAGAGAGGATGCAAGACCAACTTCTTTTGGCAGGCCCGTTGAGTGTTTCAGGTTATGTTTTGCTGATCTGCTGTAATCCGGATCATTGAAGTTGTCCTTCAAACATAGTCGGTGGGTCGGATGAAGTTAGTTTGGTCGTGATGTCGCTAATGAAAACGTTAGTTCATCGCCAATGTGTTTTCATTCGTGGAAAGTGGCCAAAATACTTCGCAATTCCGATTCGATACCAAAGTTCCAGGTTAGATCAGCCTTGTTTAAAGAGAAAATCGGATATTTCATATTTATATTGTGACAGTTTGGTTTTTGTCTTGTCTTGTGAAGAGTACAACGGTGATATTCTTTTAGTAAATTTTATGGTTGCGAATGGCTGGATATTCAAAGAGCCACTTCGCATGCAATACAAAATATGATTTTATTTATTCCTGTAGGATCAATACAATTGCGTTCTTCTTTGCTTTTTTGCAAACGAGACCTTGCTTGTATTGAGTAGACTGCGTATTTCAATTTTCCGCTCAAGGGAATGCCGGAGTGAAAAGTTATCCTTTCTCAAACCTATGTACTGAAGAGAGCATAGAATGAAAGCAATCGCCCCTTTTGTGGTAAAACAATTACCACAAAAGGGCTAGTTCATTCCTTTTCGGTAGGATTTCCACTGAACTTTGAGAGACCATAACTTTCGACTCCGACGTTCGATTGAGATGAAAATTGAAATACGTATTCTGGTCAACAAAAGCAAGGTATCATCTGCA
>JAAGOF010000319.1:516749-528732 GCA_010645155.1 Tigriopus japonicus
TCACCTAGGCAGAATGCCCTGAACAAATTTTCCTTGGGTATCATCTCTTGTTCTCAAAATGAATCCGTCTTCAGAGCAAGCTTTCTTCAAGAAGCTAAGTTGAGCTTCAATTGCAGAGAAAAGTGACGATCAATGCCATCTGTGGGGTTGAAACGGTTTTGGGCTTCTGTTAAATCTTTAGCCTTAATTTGTGATTACTCAACGTGACTTTTTTTACTTTTGAACACAATGATTACGTAGCTCAGCTCTGAAAGACTCGAAATTTGAAGATAAATCAACTTTCAGATGGAAAGCTGCAATTTTGTCAACAAGTTTAAGTTGGTGATAGCTCTGAAATCAATAGACTTTTCCCCTGTTTTGCTTCCATCTACGGAAGTAGCGATTTTTATAGCCTTCAGTTAAACTTCATTAGCCTGCCAATCCAAAAATTCATTGCTGCTCATTTCATTGCTCATTCATCTCATTTCACATAACCTTGAAGACCTTGATTGGCAAAAAACAACATCGAATTAAGTTTGCTGTTTTTTAAGGAATTAGCCCATCAGTGAGAATGAGGGCTGTACTCGTACCTACTTTCGGCTTTCTTGCATATCATTGTACCAATGTACCAAACAAATCAAACAGGCCCTGACTTGTCCAATATTCAAGATCCATGCCAACTGCAATACTTCACTATGGTACCAAATCTTAAACCCGAAACAAAGCCCGAATAAAGGCCGAAATTCAAACCTAACGCAAAAATGTACATGTAAGGCCCATCAGTTTGCTCCCTAAATTCACCAAAATGTATTTTCCACCATAAAACCCCCAATTTTAATCATATCGGAGCTCAAATCTAAAACTAATGAAACTCATCATGTATAGCACAATTCAATTATGGCAATGAATGGAGCATGAGAATCCTTCATAAATATTAAGAACTTACGTAGGCGTGACCTTTATGAACAATTTCACCACTTGGAAGCAAAAGATTTTGAAAACTCTAGAATACAATGTTTAGAAAGCCGTGTTATGAATCTGACCATTTTCGGTATCGGAAGTTTCTTACGTTTCCTGAGCGGGAACATCATATTTGAGCAACTAAAAACATGAGAATCCTAAATAAAACGATTTATATATTATGCATGCATTTATATCTCTATTACAAAGCTTAAGAACTTGTTTCAATCTCAATTTGACAGAAAAAATGAAAGAAGCAAGTATAATTTTGTTATCATGATTGGTAAATTATTTAACTTCTACAGGGACAAACAACTTTTTAAAAAAATTGAGCCTTCCACGCTTCCATACTGACGAATATTTTTGCTATTTATTTGGAATGTCTCAATTGCCAATCTTCTTTTCTCAGTTCGACCTTAAATTACTTCAAATTTGAGAGATTTTCTTGGGTTCACATGACACTTCCTTGGATTGCTTATTTTCCACTAGGTTTTGCTTTGGCAGACACACAATTTTTTTCACTCTCAAGCATTGCGAATTTGTTGGCAAAATAAGCTTACAATATTTTTTTTAATTGTCGACAAATTATTATTTTTTTAACTTAATGTCATTAAAATAGTTTTTGTTGAGTGGCATGTTGGACAATTTTTAGCGATTTTAGGGTTCAAAATGCAATTTTTCGTTCTTTTGACTGAAACTTGAAAAAGGCAAGTTGTTTTCTTTATAAAAGAAGCGCAAGGCGCGAGAGCCCAAAAAAGTGCGCAAAAGGCACTCTAAAAAGTGTAAAGTTTCCGCAAAAGCGCAAAATATGGAAGCACTGCATCGATCCTTTTAGAAATGCTTCGTTGTTTTTTTATGTCGTTTTGTGCTGTGACCGATTAAAGCAAGAAAAGTATGCCAAAACTTTGAGAATGTTTCTTATATCGAGATTGAAGAAAAATGGAAAATTTCTTATATCGAGAATCGTTCTGCAGTAAAATTTTGGTCAGCACGTAAAGTTTCTTATATCGCGACAATTTCTTAAACTGAAATTTCTTATATCGAGATTCGCTCTAGCTACATTTCAAACAATACTTTTGAGAAAAATGAGACCAAAATACCAACTCGCTCATGTCACCGAAATGAATTTAACGGCCAAGTTGTCAGTTACACGGCAAAATCATTAACTCTCTTTTAAGTACCATTCCTTGTAGCTGTACTAAAAAATCCGCTCCCCTCCTCCCCGAAATAAATAAATAAATTATAATCATCCTTTTGAATCATTATTAATATCAATTTTGGATTTTTTGTTTTGGCTCCCATAGTGTCAAATTTAGTTTGATTGGATCCATGTTGAAAGCGTGGTAAAGGTTGAAGTGTTTTTGCCAAATTTTCGTATTAGAGCTATTTTCAAAAAAGAATCTTTATGAAAATGCAAATTCATTTTAGTCCAAATGTTCCTAAACTGTTTTTTGCATTAGTTGTATATTTATTTGCACTCTTAACCATTTTTGTTGCATTTTTTATTGCACTCTTAGGAATTTTGTTGCATTTTTTCAATACATTTTAGCCATTTTTGTTACATTTTTTATGCCGTTTTGTTGCCTTATTTGACGCCTTATTTGTCGTTTTTATTTGCATTTTTTGTGTAGCTCTCTTGATAATAGATTTCCCAGGAAATAATTTTCCAATGCCATGCGACGTTTGGTTTAAAATCGTAGACATTGGTCATTGTGTGCTTAGCAACACTGTTCAACACTAGTGCTGCCGGTACATGAGCATATTTTTTACGAACTTTGAAGTCACAACTTTTCCTTTGACTCGTACAAAGATCTCTGGAAGAGTTATCGAGGTATATCTGAGTACACCAAAGATTGTTTTCAATCCTTTGAGCCTAAAGTCTCGAGATCATTCTAATAACTTGCTCGTGAAACTGGACCATAGGTTTTGACTCGAAAGAGTCAAACTTTTAGGGTGCCGGTCAATAAGGATCAAATATCAAACTTCAGGATGACATATCCTCTACTCATCCATGTCTACGGGGAGGGGCAGAAGTATCCAGACAAAACTTGGATGACGTATATCTCCTGAAGCAAGAGGAATATTTTTATTTCCCGCGTTTTTCTGGTTTGACCCAAAACCGGTTTTGAATGTTTGTTACTTTTTTTTTGTTTAAATCCGGAAATATGAAGCCCCAGGAACAAAAGCGTAAAGTGATTGCTGAATTGCTCTCGGCCGGCAACGACGCCAGAGCCATCATCAAGTCAACAAAGTACCCCAGGGCCACCGTCTACGAGATCGTGAAGAGGCTGCAGTCTGCCCGGGGGACAGGCCACGCCCCCTGCGGCCCACACAGGGCAAAAAAGCGGACCCCCAGGTTCTTGGCGGTTCTGAGGAGGTCCATTGAGGCCAACCCAGCTGTGTCCATATCGGCCCACGCAGCCAGGCGGTCCGTGAGCAATAGGACTGTGGCCAGGGCCGTCAAGGAGGACCTGAACTTGACCTCCTACGTCAGAGGCAGACGCCACCTTTTTACCGAGAAGATGAAGGCCACTAGGCTTGAGAGGGGCAAGAAGTTGCGCACAATCTGCAAGGTCAATCCGAGGACGGTCAGACTTTTCTCAGATGAGTCAATCTTCACGGTGGATGGCGGGTACAACACCCAGAACAACCAATGGCTTGCCGAGAACAGAACCGTTGTGCCTCCCATCATGAAGACAAAGAATCCTGCCAAGAATATGGTCTTTGGCCTCATCAGCAGCGACGGGAAGGTGATGCCAGCCCATGTCTTCCCTCCCAAATTCAGGTTCAACGCCGCCGGGTACGTGGAGCTTCTAAGGAAGGTCGTGATGCCCTGGCTGGCAACCTCGTACCCACCAGGAACCAAATTCATGTGGATCCAGGACTCTGCTCCGTGTCATGTATCCAATGTTTTCATGAACTTTTTGAACAGCAAATTTGACGTGGTGGTCAAGAAAGGCGAGTGGCCTTCAAACAGACCTAACCTCAACCCATGCGACCTCTAGTTGTGGTCCGAGCTGAGGAGGAAGGTCAACAAAATGCCCCACAACAGCCTGGCGTCTCTAAAGTCGTCGGTGAAGCGGAGCATGGCCTCCTTTTCCACGGCCCAGGTCGCCAAAGCCTGCTCGGCCTTTGTCGGCCGCTTGGACGCCGTCATTTAGGCCAACGGTGACCATATTGAATAAAAATGTTCTTAATTGTTGTCCAAGCTTTTTTTGTTAGTTACACAATTGGCTAAAAATACCTCTTGATGCTGTAAATTATGTTCAAAATTTTGTCCGGATACTTCTGCCCCACTCTGTACATCCTTGCAATTTTAAGGGTGGTCTTCTGAAAGAACCAAGGGATTTTCTTATGCTTTATTGACTTATTAACACAATAGATTCAGTTCTGCTTCATTGTTGATGAGGGTATTCACGATGAAAGGGTTAATAAAGAATGGTTCTCAAAAGTCAGGGTGCAAACGATGGGTATGATTGTGTTCTTCCTCATTTTCATCATTGTCCTTAAGGATTAATTTAATTTGCTCAAGTTAGACAAAGGCGCTCAAGTCCAATTGGAACGCATCCTTGCAATGCAGGAGAGGAGAGTTCCGTTTCAGGGCCATTTTGGGGAGGGCTTCAATGTCAGTGTTGTCACACAAGATCTCGGCCAAATTCCGCTTCCTCAGCATGTCCTTCTGAGCATGGTTGAATGGATTGGGACCAGCCGTATTAGTAAAGAAGAATCGATCTCCAAACTTCAATCGCTTGAATTGATCCGCAACAATGCAGCTAAACGTTCTGCCCAGAACCCCATTCTTAAACGACTTTTCAGCCAGCCCCCCAACGAAGAGATCAATATCACTAGGATTGGCGTAGGTGTTTCGAAGTTGGTCCCAATTCTCTTGCGAGATCTCTGCAGGCCGGTCAGCCCATGTGCACGCTTTGGGGAGGTGGCAGAACTCTCTCCAATCATTGTATCCAGGGATGCCGTGATCTCGGCCTCGCTGAATGTTTCTTGCCGCAAGATCTTGTCCAATGCCGTCGTTGTTGTTTTGAAATAAAAAGTTTGTGATATCATCAGCCAGGAAACGGTCATAGGCCTGGGCCTCTTGGTTCATCAAACCGTTCAAAAGCCTTTCCATTCCCAGTCCTTGGTCAGCCAGATACTGTGTGAGATCAAAGAAGGTGTCCTTGACCTCGAGGGTGCCCACCTCGGTTGGGGGATTTTGCAATGAGAAGATGGTGATGAGACCTTCAATCATGGTGTGGCCAAATCTGAAAGCAGCCGTGGAGAACCCATTGGCAACAGTGGCATCCACAGATGAATCGTATGCTGCGTCTCCCGAGGTTCCCAGGTCCATGTCAGTCACCAAATCATCACCGAGCATGGCACTGAGGAATTCACCAAACACGATATTTTGCCACTCTGCAGTGAGAATGCGTCGTGCGTTTTGGTACAAAGCCTCATCATCCCAGTCTGGTTGCAGATCTTTCAGTCCCCTGGCAATTCGATTGTGTTCCCGCACGAAAATAGTGTGCATTCCTGCGAGGGCTCCCATCTCCGTTGCGCGGCTGTCGCCGGCCAAGAATTGAAGCTCTTCATCAAACTCGATCTCAGGCAGTAATTCTTTTCCAGTCTCGGTCTTGGTGACCTTCAAGAGCCCATCGCAGTCGTCTCTTAGCAAGGACGCCAATTCAGTTGAGGATCTGCAAGGGACAAATGGTTACCAATTCATTGCTTCAACAGACATTCTTGGGGGGGACATCTTGACTGATATTTTTGTGGCTTGTCCGCTTCACCGCTTATGCAAGGGCTTATCTACGTATATAAACAAAGCAATTGGATTTCGTGTCAATTGAAATTCTAAGCAGTCTAACAAGGGGCACAACAGTTAAGTAGACAAGCCAGGAAAATGTTACTCCTTATTGCTAATGAGACGGTAAAAACGGTTGCTTACCCATACACGTTGGAGGCGTCAATGAAGGCCGTCACTGCATTCATTTGCTCGCGAGGACCTTTGTGGATGGCTTCGCAAAAAGCTGTGGATCGAGTGAGCTCTAAACAAGTGACCTCACCATTTGTGGCTGGGTGCTCGGAGGACCCATCTTCCTCGCTGCTCTGACTTCTCATTTGCGTGACGTTGTGAACCATACTTCTACAGAGAGCAAGCAATCCAGGCCCATGTTAAGATTAACATCCTTCTTTGCGCGAGATTATTATTCTCTTAGTTTACCTCCATGCTTCGTCAGACAAGACGGAGCGATCCATTTGTTCCAATAACAAGGATCGGCCAAATGGAAAACTCGGACGGCTGACATCCACGCCAAAGAAATTGTCGCTGGCAGGTACAAAGATGGGGAAACATTCCTCATCTGTAAAATGCTCACAACACTCTTCAGCCTCAATTTCAGGAGAAATCGAGATGTCATGATCCAGATATTGGGCCAATTGTGTGAACATGTGTGTGAGCTCATTGGTGGGTTTGTCGGCATCTGGATGGAAATTTGTGCTCACCAACCTGGGGTTGGGTAGGAGAGCTGCCGGGTTGGATGCACACCCGCCCAAACCCGAAAAGCTGCTCAGACCTGGAGTTGAAAAATAGTCAAAATAATGTTCATTCCCTCGTCTAAAATCAAGTTCCAATCAGGTGCTTAGTCCTACTGAAGTCATTGGCCAAGGCTGAGAAGCGAGTGCCTCGGGGTTGTCCTCTTCCGTCAGCGTAGGCTGGCGGGATCAGGCGTTTCAGGGCCGTGCTGGCAGCTCCAAATAATGGGTGTTTCACGTTATTGCAGATGCCAGTGATGGTTCGATAGGGTTTCGTGGGATCACATTCCAGGTTCTCAGCCTCGGGTGAGCAAGCAAAATTGGCCAACGGCAAGTGAGGGCAGGATTGGGCCATGCCTCCAGGAACGCCTCCGGAGTTGAACATCTCTTTCATTGTGCCTTCAATGCTGGCAATAAGCATGTCCTCGGACATAAACTTGTCAATGTTCAACATATCAGCACTCCTTTTCACCAATCGGTTCCGGGCGTCCATAGCTTTTGATCTATATATGAATCAAGAGTTCATTTGAATTGACTTTAATGCCAATGTAGTTAACCCAAGCATACTTGAAAGATAATCATGGCCTATTGAGGCCAAAGACGACAGAAACCAGGAACTTACTCTCGTGTGTACTTCTTGCCTTTGCGGCTGTCTCGGTTTGAAGGTTTGTGCACAGTCTTCATCATTCGCTTCTCTGCGGCCAACTCGGCATCGGCCTTGGCAATGGCCTCTCGAATGCTCACACCCACGGTGAGGCCAATCAAGGCCAATAACCCAATGACGAGGCACACTTGTTTCCAAGCCATGATTCGAAATGGACTTGATGCACACTGTCAGTCTTCCACAGCTTTTATAGCCAGGAATACCGATTAAAGGTTATGCAAAGGCAGGGATCATAATAATACACTCAAAAGGATCTCAATCAAACCTCAAAAGATCACCTAATGTAAGAGGTTAAACGCTAGTTACGCGATAAATTCGTAATTTAACCGGCATGCCCAATCAACAAAAGTGGGGTGTTATCAAACAACACAAAATGAATGTGCATCCACACATGGGAAGGTTTAAAAAAAAATTATCATTTTAATGATAAACCGTGATCCTTCTCTTGGGATTTGGTTTTTGAAATGTCATTTTAGTTGCTTCGAGGAATGGGAAGACACAGATCAGCTCTACTTTTTGGAAGAAAAAAGATCCCGTGGCAGGCTCTTCTCAAAATAAACTTATTTATGGAGATCCACTATTAGGAATCCTCTTCAAGCTCTGTATCCGACCTGACAACTAACTCAACATAACTAAAGAAATCCTTACTCATAAAGTCTTTACAATTAATCACAATACATTGTCTTGTATAATACGATATTTAGATATTGGTACTGTGCAGACTACCTTGTTCTCGTGTCCTGATTCAACCGCGAAATTGCAAAATGCCATCAATTCTCTCCACGGTCTTTTAGTCAATAACATCAAGACAAAGGCCATGGTCGTCTATTGCAGCAATTACTAGTGACGTCATCATTTTTGGCGGGAAAAAAGTTCGGAAGACCTGTGTTTCTGATGAGCGTACGAGGTAACTAAAATGAAGGTTTAGGCTTGGAAATTGCAACAATGCCTTTCTTATCTGCACAATTTGAAGTTGAAATAGCAATTCTTGACATTGTTTTTGCAAAAAAGTATGTTTTGTTGCTTTTATCTAAAATTTCGCTACATAAGTTGAGAGGGTTCTTCCAAACTTTGAAATTAGGAATGCCCGACTTTGAATAACAAGATGGCCAGAGGAGATAGGTTCCTGGAGCAACTAAACCTAAAAACAAATAATTTGTCTAGTTAAAGGCTTCCAATTTCTCCATTTGTTTTCAAATTACTTTGTAATACTTGTCAACATACATTAACCATGCCATGCCCATAAATGCAACATTTTTCGAAAATCTGACCCTTAAAAACAGATTTTTTTTGGCAAACCTACACTGCTAACGGCAGCAGGTCCGTAAAATGATACGGTAATCACTCCCATAAAGATCATCTGCCTATCACCTTCGTACATATCAATTACAGTTTAAATAAAATCGGTAAGGTTTTTAACACCCTGACATGAAAGTTTGGTCGTTTTATTAAATCCCTTTATTTCTGGGGTTCTAAGGTAAATCAGAGTTGCTCAGTACCCAGTGTGTTCACCACCAAGCTCAATAACTTTTGCAATTTTTTCATGCGTTTTGGCATGCTTTCCGCCAGATTTGACAATGGGGAAGTCTCAAAATTTTTCCACTGTTTTTAATTTTCTTTCCAAGACGATAAGTGATGTTAATGGGACCAGTTCGATGAGCTCTTGCTTCATGGCTGACCACAAATTTGTTATAGAATTGAGATTGGGAGAGTTTCCTGGCCAGTCCCCTTTCCTCCAATATCGTGGAATTTTTTTTCCATTTAATTGAAGCCACTCATTGTTTATCACAACCATTTCAGGTTGTGTTGAATCCTGTATGAAAATTGCCCCAGACATCGCAGGAAAAACTTTACTTTCGGTAATTGACCATGTAGATATTTTCACAATAGAACTCCGCGTTGACTTTGACGTTTTGCGGAACAATATGAAGCTTTGACACAAAATATGAAACATACCCCAGACCATGATTTTAGCATTGGGCTTCCTTGAGTTGCATCGAGGCACATCTTTCTCACGACTCCGAACTCGGTTTGACGAGGAATTTGGGGCTGAGAACAAGTGGAAGAACCTCTCATCACTCCATATTACTTCTCTTCAATTTTTTTGAGCACCATCCTTGCACTCTTGTGCATTTTCTTCATGACTTCAGTCATTAAAGGCCGCTTGGGCACGTGATAGGCCATGGCTTGGACAGTTTCTTCAAATACTTTCGCAGTCTCTTTTAAAATCTCATAACGATGGCTGCACATTTTATGAAAATGCATTTTATTTCACTTTTCCAATTTTTTGCATTTTTTTATTTTTTTGGTTGATACGCATTTTTTTGGTGTTTTTTTCGAAATTTGGTGCATTTTTCTGATATTTTCTTTGTGTTATTTGCATTTTTGGCCTTGTCGAAATTTGGTATTTTCCCCAAATTCTTAAAGAATATTAATATTTTTTGCCTTTGACATTTGAATTGAACAAATTTCCTTTCTTTTTCCCTTTGGGATGCTTGGTTGAAATTGTTTTTCAGTTGAAGTTTTTATGATCAGTCTCATCTATTCACTCCTCAAGTGGAATGCCTTGATTGGATGAAAGAAATATTGCCAGTAAGGAAGAGAAGTATTTTTTGAGCACCATGTTGGAAAACTTCTAACTTCAAAGGTTTTAGATTTCTCTTTGACAAGTGTATTTTGAATGTTGTCAATAGTTTTTCAGTTAAAGCGTGAAAGTGGAAGAACAAATCTGTCCAAGTGTAAATCTTTCAGACCCAACACGCAAAATTTTTCTAGTGTAACAACAATTAAATTTACAACCAATTCGATTCACCTTTAAATGAAAAACAAGAGCTATGAATGTTTTTAATGGTCTCTATGGCTCATGATTTTGATTTATTCAAGAAATAATATTAAATTTAGTCCAAATGATCCTCAACTGTGCGCTCTTTCTTGCATTTTTTGGCATTTTGTTGCATTTTTTGACGTTTTTATTTGCATTAATTCTAGTCATGACCATGCTTTGTCAATTTTGAGGCCAGTTTTCAGGTCAATTGGCCCCGTTTGCCCAAGCTCTTCGAAATGACAATTTGAGTAACCTAGAAGATTTTTGAGGGCCTGCCTGAACGGGGTTGATCTTGAAGGCAGATATTGGCTCCTTTTTTGGACCCCTCCAACTCTCAATTGTTCTGAGGGACACTCCATGAGTCTTCGTTACCTCTCAAGGTGTTGACACGCATCAACAAAGGCAGCGGGTGGATTCTTTGGGCATATCAAGAAGATATTGTTTTTATGGACATTCATAAAAAAGTACAGTATTTAACTCTTGACTGATCCTATCTCATGCAAGATTTGCGCAAAACAAGTTTTGAATGTTTGAAGATGATTGAATGATTATAGCTGTTCCTCCTGTAAAATTACGGCGGGAAAAATACGACAAAACTTTCATATCAGGGTGTATTTGATCTCACCTAAACCAACGGTTCTTAAACGGGGGGGCCTGGCATTTTTAAGGGGACCTGAAGGTATTTTTAGATCACCAAACTGGTCAAAGTTTTCAAAATTCATGGTTAAAAATGAAATCTCAATATCTATGTTACTCATTCCCTTCTAATAATGCTCCAGCAGAATTTAATAGATTTTCAAAAACAACGACTTTAGTTAAGCTTTTGTATCCTTTTTAGCGACCTTCTGCCTACCAACACAATAAAACATAACTTGCGTGAGAGGTGCGCAGAGTATAACACAATGGCTCAAAAAAGTTTAAGAACCCCTGACCTAAACCATTCCACTCTCTTGGGCATTAACGTTTCCCGACCTTCATGACTAGAAAGCGGATTTTTTAATTGGCTGTGGCAACAAAAAATAGTCGGGAAAGAGTTAAATAGTTTGTTAAGTAGGTGAAAATTCACGATTTTACAGTGCTTTTTGAGCATCTGGGGGCCTATACAAAGGATGTTTTTGTAAAGGAAAGAATATATTTAATTGAGTCTCTTCCCATGGAAAATTATATTTCAAAAACTAGAAAATTGGAAGAATCCAAGTACAAATTTGGAGAAACTCAAACTTGTAAAAGGTGGGTAAACGTTAAGTTTTTTTCCTGAAATTCATAAAAGTCGAAAAAGTTTAAAAAAAAGCAAAGTGCCAACGAAAACATGTAATTTTCCTGAAAGAATTGCAAAATAGCTGAAAAAACGCTCAAAATGACGAAATGGATAAATTTGTTCAAAAATAGAAATATCGTTGGAAATTCAAAATTCAAAATAAAAATCTTTTTTCCGATCTCTATTCATCACCCTCCATCTTCCTCGACGTCTTTCACCTTCTTTAGAATACAAAGAATCAATAAGCAATCATTCAACACCCAATAGAGGTTGCCTTAAGAATTAAAAGCATTAAAAATGTTTTGCTTGATTTTGTTAAACAAAATATATTCAAACTCCTGATCCACTGACTTGCTGTTGTAGGTAGGGCTCGGATAAGGTTGCTGCTTCTTTGGCCAAAAGTTACACTTTTTTAGCACTAAAGTTGCAATATGTTTCGCTTAAAGTTGCACTCAATTCGACGACAGTTGATAAAAAGTTGCTATTTTCTGTCCTAAATATGTCACACTTTTTGGCCACATTTTGGCTCAATTCTGGGCCAAAGTGTCTCTTAAGCTCGTGTTTTCTTTGAACTTTGGCTTCCTTAAGAATGCAGTTTGGTTTTGTAAAAAATATTGTGGAATTTAAAAAAGCCACTAATGATTTACAAAGGTCCCCAAAAAGTACGTGAAAGATGTGTATTTCGAACAAAATCCCGAAGAATTTCCGTGATCGAGGCAAAAAAACGCCATAAGTTACTGTTTGGTTTGTTGCGGAAAAATCGAAGAGT
>JAAGOF010000319.1:539400-566393 GCA_010645155.1 Tigriopus japonicus
CGTGTCAGCCAAAGCGTTGAACAAGTGACCAAACTTCCACGAAACATAACTTTTTGTTGAAACAATTTTTTCCGACATGATTGCTCGATTAAAGGCTCTAGGTTGATTAAACATTATTGAAGTTGACAAGTACATATGAAACGAGACCTTTACGTCCCAAAGCCCAAAGCTTTAACTTAAAGCTTTGACCTAATAATGAAGTTATAGCAAGCCTTGATTGGCTTCAAGAAGTGGTCAGGGTAGCTGTTTAATGAGTTCAGAGAAATACGAGAAAAATGTTTTTGAGAGAAAAACATGAGAGAAAGTTTTGTAAACATGTTTCAGATCCCAAATCAAATACATGGATGAAGACATTCCAATAAATTTGGAACCTAATTTTTGACCCGAAGAGTGATTGTAATTTATTTCCTTTGATGGATAGATGAGCTTATGGAATTGGAATGAAATGTTTTAATTAAGCGTTTTGGGTACATTTACTATGAATAAAGCATAATAAATGTACTTTTGCTTTTGTAACACCACAAAATTGGTACTTTTGATTCGCGAAAAAAAGGCTGTCCAAATTTTGCAATACCTGAGGGAATCACCCTGGTACAACACTATTTGTGAAAAGAAACCATTAGAGATAGGTCGAGCTTTAAATTGCCCAACCCTAGCAAGTCAAATGAATTGTGAATTAATCGACCACGATTTACATCAATGTTTTGTTCATATAATAAATAATAATTATGGGGGTGCTAAATTGGGGGCGAGGTGAACGGGTCATGACTTGAGGAAAACCGTTCGGTAAAATTCAAGTACATTTGTGGACCTTTGTTTTCTTTAGGTTGCTGACCCCGGAGAGATTCCTCAGAGATTACAAGACAATCTGGGTGGAACACAATCCGTCTTCGGAAATTACCATTTTTCTGAGACCTCTTTACTTTCAACACAAACTGGCATAACTACAATATCCACCCAATGAAGGTGCAGTTGATTAATTTTCGAAGACGCAAAAGCTTTCACTCGGATTGCGAGAGAATAATTCCGCCTTAAATAGCTCGTAACAATCCCACCATTTTGAATATCTACCCCTGGATTACGATAACATTACAAAAATAGCCATGACTATCCTGCATATCCATGAGGAAGACGAACGTTTTCCATAGAGTTCGTTTTGACTCGAGGTTCATTTCCAGACTCGAACCTATCCCTAACCCTTAGTTCTCATCAACAACATTCACAACAACGACCAAGTGTCACCCAAAAAAGTCACTTCTCGTCTTTGGTGCATTCGCGTTGGTTAGCCCGCCCATCATGCGCTCAGTTGGACCATGCCCCGCCTCCCGCCTTCACCTACTCACTGGGACCAGCAGCCTCTGTTGCCATTAGGGCGTGGCAGCTCGCCCATAGGCGGGCCTACTTCTAAGCCCGTGATGGCCTTGATGCGCCATCGATTCAGCAAGGCCTGTTCTTTGCGAAGGGCCTTCCACGGCCTCTTGGCTTTGGCCTTGCTGGCAGGCCTGTGGCTCTATTTCCAGACCCATCTGAGTCCCTGGAACAACTCGTACGTAGACCAAGAAAAAGACAAATCATAACAAGAGAGAAATAGTTCATTTTGTTCAATAGAAGATAGCTCGATTTCATCCGATGAAAATAGTATTAAAAATGTCAATACTAGGTCCAACGATATCACCCGAATGAGAGACCTTAAAAAAAGTTAATATCTAGAGAAGGTATGAAAGGTATCTGGTATCTGATACTGTATGTTTTCAAGAGCATTCATGGGCTCTGTCCTAACCCAGGATTTGAGATCAGTTGTATCGATCGTAGAGGTTTTACGTGCGCCCTGAGAGCACCTCCAAATCCTAAGGAATCGAGTCTAGTTCGAACTATATAGATAATCGGGCTCCTTCGTTTTACGTTTAAGCGATAACTCTCAAAGAATAGGGCAATTGAAGTGTGGCTTTGTTGTGCCTTTTCGTGGAGCGAGAGTGTGGACAAGTGTCACGACCAATTCACGCTGTGCATGCACTTGCGAAACTACAAAATTTGGCACGATTCAAGACTTTGTGCAAAACATGTTGCATTGACTAGTTGTAGCAATGTATTAATGGTATAGCGACACCAAATGAGACATTCTGTTACAAATTTGACGCATTTGCTTGAGTTATTTTGAATTTTGTCTCTCTTCAAGCACATGCAGGGTGCGAGCTAGCCGTGACGTTTGTCGACGCTGTCGCTCCATGAAAAGGCACAACAATGCCAGACTTCAATTGCCCTATAAACAAGAGCCTATCCTCATAGCCTTTTTTAAGGAAAAATGAAACACATTTCTATGTACCATCAATCCATTATACAAAGATTTTTATGGTCAATCCATTCGAATTCAGTGTTGGATCAAATGGTTCAATGTATGTTAAAACAATGATTTAGGATATCCGGTATACGAATTGTCAGAACCACAACAAGATTTTTTAAAAATAAAGAGCTTCTATTCAGAGAAAAATAATTGAAAGTTCCCCTCTTTTCACCTTCCCCTCTCCCACAAAATTTAGTGTTTGAACTTGTCTGCCGAATCAAGTTATTTCTCCCACCCATCTCCCACTGCCTCTTTTTGAAATAACAGTACTGAGATTGATCTTTCCAAAACTATATTTGGGTCAAGCACCCAATTGTATAATAAAGCACGTATTAAGCATTGTCTTGCCCAAACTGACCAACAAAGGATATCCTTGTTTTGTTTCAGATATCGCCAATTTCGGACCCAATTAGAAGTTCGACCCGGTTTGATGTGTCCTCGTCGAGATTTGATCGAAGGGGGTCCAAATCGTTCCGGAAATTGGAGTTCGGCTCAAATCGACAAAGATTATCGCAAACGTAAATCCACCCGTGTATTACTGTTCACCAAGACCACGTATTCCTCGGCTTTCAAGGCCATCACCGAGATCTTGACGGCCAATCGCATCAAGTTCAAGGCCACGGTGGTGGGCAAGAATCTGCCCGATCTGATCAAGGCCGCCAAAGGTGTGGCCAAATATAGTGTCGTGTTCTTTGAGGACTTCCGTACTTACCTCGATATGGACGATTGGAATCGCGACATTCTCGACAAATTCTGCCAGACTTTTAAGGTAAATAAATGAGGTGTACAGGGTCATTCGTATTTAGTGTCCCATGTGAAACATTAAATTACTTAAAGCGCAATAATGGCACACTAATATTGAAGAAATATCAGTTACAGGAAACATCTTTAGGTATACTCGTTGTCTTGGTGAAATTGACTGACTCGTTAAAGAACTGATTTTATGCTTCATGAACGACTCCAAACCCCCTTGATTTTCCTGTTATTTTTGATCAAAAAGTCGCTTTGACATCTTGTTTTGTCTTCAATTGGTCCTAAAATGGAACGGGCGTTAATTATGGATTACCCTGTATCGTTAAACGAGGAAAATGCAAAAAGCAGTGAAAGGGGGAAAAAGAATAACAATTTTTTTTCGGTGGGTGGCGAATTTTTTAATACCGCTACAAGGAATGGGATTCCCTGTAAAGAGAGTAAATGATTAAAATAGTTTATATAATTACTGTTTGTATGACATTTGATCTACCAATGAGTTACAGTTGGCAGATCTGTACAACCCTTGAATAGTGGGTTGGTCAGGAATAGTATTTAAATGGGTTCATTTTAGAGCCCTCCAAAAATGCAGAAGAAAAATGTATTTTGATTTGACAAAGAAACTGAAACAGTTGTCTCCTTTTTATTTTTTAAAGTTGAATTCTTTTTTCCTTTCTTTTTTCAGATGTTTCTCTTCTTAGACTCATTTTATTAGCTGATCAAGTCCTTCAAGGGAATGTTTTGCCCTTTTGAGAAGACAAACTGATTTACTTTGTAAAATAGTACACACTAATGAAAGTGTCTGTTGACAGCGTCTTTATTTACCTCTAAAACTTTCATGCCAAATCCGTTCACTTTTAACAATAAATTTCTGTAAGCTCACAATCCATAACTTACTGGTGTTCAAAGGAGTCAATAACCGCTTATTTATAAATAAGGTCTTTTAAAGGAACTCTTCATCTTATTCTAGGTTGGCATTGTGGCCTTGATTCCACCGTCAGAGACGGGTTTCGGTCAATTATCACCTTTACATGACCGTCGTCACGGTCGTCCTTTACCTTTGGCTTTGGATGAGCGCCCACATTTGGCCAATCTAACTGTGAATGGCACTTCAAGCTTGTTGAGACTTACTCGAGGAGGTCAGACTCTCCATGAGGATCTCTTGGGAGATTGGGTCACGTTTGAGACGAGTCATTCGACGTATAGCTCAGTGGCTTGGGCTCAAGAACCCAAAAGATCCGAGAGCTCAAGTGGAGCCCATGACAGCCCTAATTATGCCGTGGTTCTGCAGGTACGATCAAGGGGTTTGTTTTCATAACACTGTGGCGGACGTATGTCCAACCTACTGAATGAGTCGAAAGATGGAAGTTGACTGAGTTTATTATGGCGGAAACAGGCATATAAAGGAAGGACAGGAGAGAGCATACTACAAGGGATCAGATAACCGGTTCTGTGGGCAGTGTCGCCACAACACTCTTTTTTAGAGGAATGATAAAATGGGGAATGTTGTTATTGAAGTAAACAGTTCAACAGAACAAGCTTCCATACCGAAACAACGTGATAGAATTTATTGAATGATGTTAAATTTTTGAATACTCAGCTTTCAAACATCATAATGTCAAATCTGAAGACATTAATCAAATTACAATACTAATTGATAATAGTTCTTTGGAATAAAAGTAACCATAACATCCAAGCAGGATTCTAATAAACTCCAAAAATATGAAGAGAAAACACTTTTAAAATTTAAGTCTCAATTTTGATTTCAAGTTTAAGATGACGATAGTTCTAAAATCAAGAGACGTTGCGCTTGTTTTGCCTCCATCTAGTGTCGGATTTTGAAGCTTTGATTCATTTTCTCTCTAACAGGACATTGGAAAGTTGGACGGCATCTCCAAGGTTCTCTTTGGTGGCCCAATGCGACATTGGGTGAATGTGCTACTCTTCTTGGATTCTTTGTCCTGGTTGAGTCAGAATCGTATCGCCATCTCGCTCACCCGTCACATTCTCGTAGACATTGACGATGTCTTTGTTGGACGAAACCGATTTTACCCGGATGACGTCCGAGCTTTAATAGAAAGCCAAAAACGAATCCGTCGACTTGTCCCTGGATTCACTTATAACTTGGGATTCTCCGGTGGTAAGTCTCTAGTTACTAATGCGAAGATTAAACAGTTTGTGCTTAAAACTTTTACAAAAATCCGAATTCCTTATTTGGGTTTCAGAGCTGATTTTCAACAGTTTTTCTTATTTTCTACAGATTTTAGGGAAAAAAGTGTCCTTTTTGGGAATTTCAGACCCCCCAAATCAACCTTTTTTGAATTAAAGACCAAGGCCAAAAAAGGTCGACTTTTTTCGGATGAAAGAACGATTCCAAAAAAAGTGACATAAAAAGTCGAGAACAAAAAGAAGTTGTTGACCGAAAAAAACAGACCCAAAAGATTTGTTACTAAAATATTATGTCACAGATTGAATCGAAGCCAAACCCTTTTCTTTTTGGTCATTTCTAACAAATTAACCTTTTTTTTGGCCATATTTTTTACTTGAAATTTTCTTTTTTTGCTCTTTCTTTTATTTTTTAACTGCCCTCTACTAGTTACTTTTAAGATTATTATTTGAAATACTTAAAACATCATGGCTCTTTTGTTTTCTAGGTTATTTTAGGCATGGCACACGGTTAGAAAATGCCGGTGATGAATTGTTGATAGCGGAACGACATCAGTTTTGGTGGTTTCCGCACATGTGGCTCCATTTACAAGCGCACATGTTCTCAAACGTGTCAGATTTAGAGATCTCCATGGCCAAGAACAAGGCCTTTGCTTCTGAAAAAGGGATCCCGGTGGATTGGAATTATTCTGTGGCACCTCATCATTCTGGTGTCTATCCTGTTCATGAGCCTTTATACGAGGCTTGGCGATCTGTTTGGGGTATTAAGGTGAGGAAATAAAACGGTATGTTGCCATGTTCATAAGTGGGCATCAAACAGCAAATGAGTTTCAACCAAAATTCATTTATCAACTCCCTTTATGTAAGAAAAAAAGACTGAGTCTTTCTTGAAGCGACAGCAGTTCCTGATTGGGTGAATGAACAATAATTTGATAGCTTTTATAAACTTAATTGTCTTTTCCACAAAACCTCTTCTTCATCGTTTAAATGTGCGAGTGTTGTTTTTATTAACTGATGAACTTAAAACTAACATTTCCAAGTAATTTTAATTTATTACATTTGAGATCGAAGTAATTGTAATTGTTATTAATTACATTTGAGTCCGTGTTTGAGGACTCTTTTCAATTACAAATTACAATTACATTTTCACCTACATAGGCAGTTCTGGGATTAAAAATTTCGTAAATTTGCCCTCGTCCTTCGAATATTTTTTGGTGTGTAAATTGATTCATAAAAAGCTCATAGGTTTGTAATGCTCTTTGCACATTTTGCATTTGAAAAGAAAGGAGTTCATGCTTGGTTTAATCAAGTAATATAATTCAATTAGATCTTTTGGAAAGCAATTATAATTTTAATTAATTACATTTAATAATATACCAATTGTTATTGTATTGAATCACTTTTGAGACCACTGTAATTGCAATTGCACTTAATTACATTTTAGAAGTATTTGACACAGGTCTGGACCTAAAAACTAGACTAAAACATTCACAACCGGGAACGTTTGCTTTTGAAGACCCTGGTCTTTTTCGAAAGCAAATCAATGACCAATTGTTAGCTTGCAAACTTGTTGGTGACTTCTGCCCACCTTTGATTCAGGTCACTTCCACGGAGGAATATCCTCATTTGAGACCCGCCCGTTTGAGGCACGGTTTCGTTCACTCAGGGATCAAGGTCCTGCCCAGACAGACTTGCGGTCTCTTCACCAAGAACTTGTATTATGACGAGTACCCCGGAGGTCCCGAGGTCCTCGAGCAATCCATCCATGGGGGTGAATTGTTCCAAACCTTGGTGTACAACCCGATCAGCATCTTTATGACGCATATGCCTAATTATTGCTACGACCGATTGGCGCCATACACGTTCGAGTCTGTGATAAACATGGTCCAATGTTGGACCAACCTTGACCTAAGGACCACACACCCAAACGCTTTAGGAGAGATGTACTTTGAAATGTACCCGGAAGAGACTCAAGCTATCTGGGGGGTGAGTAAAAATTCATGATTGTTTGAAAAAAGTTGAGATGAGAAATACGGGAAAGGGTCGTTCAAATTACTGAAGTGTTTCGAGTTGGATTTTTGGCAGAGTTTTGCTGTTTTGTTTTTAGGGTCAAAAATCTGACCATAACTAAACTTTTCAAAAGGCAATAGACCTTATCTGACCTAAAATATGGCAGCACTGCCAACTCGAAATCCATTTTTATAACTATGGATAAAACTCGAAACCAAAGTAGTTCAAGTGTTGCCAAATTGGTCCCTGTTTAGGTGTTGCCAAATTGGTCCCTGTTTAGGTGTTGCCAAATTGGTCCCTGTTTAGGTGTTGCCAAATCGGTCCCTGTTTAGGTGTTGCCAAATTGGTCTCTGTTTAGGTGTTGCCAAATTGGTCCCTGTTTAGGTCTTTTGAAAAAGTTCAATACAATCCGCCCTTTTTAACAGTGATAAACTTCCGAGTCAAAACTGACAGCATTCCTGATTCGAAACACATCACTAGTTCAAATGTAATGCTGACTTGCTATCTATGATAGGGGTGGGCGAGAAGCCGGTGTCGGTGTTGAGGTGTCGACACCGAAACCGCCTTTTGTGTCGACACCTACAAGGTTTCGTGTTTTTATCAAAAATACGAAATATTCCCTACATAACACTGTCACAGCCGGTGTCGGTGTGAAGGTCGGTGTCGACACCTGTGTTGGTGAGCGTGTCGACTTTGACAATTTTTTAATACCGCTACTAGGAATGGGATTCCCTATAAAGACAAATTAAATTCCTTGTTTAATCAAACTTCTTTGTTTTTGAGTCTTGACTTTCCAATGAGCGCCACTGCGGCCTCACAAGCTAACTCACCATCTCAAGATTTATTGTTTACTTTCAACGGTCACATTTATTTATTCTTAAATTACTTTCAACCTTATTGAGAGAAGCATAAAATCGAAGATCAAAGATTGTTTGATTCCAATTTTGATTGAAAAGAAAGTGAAAACCTAGCAGTATCAACTGAGAGGTTAGTTTGTCGCTAATAATTTCGATATATCTTTGTCAACCATGTTCAAAAATGCTCTAGTACTATGGCATATTTATTTCAGTTTTAAATGTTGTTATGTAGAGCTTAAAAACAGCAAAAATATATTTCATTGATTTTCCTCTACCAGAACCCTTGTGATGATAAACGGCACCTGGATATTTGGTCTTCCACCAAGGATTGCACCCGTCTTCCCGATTTCCTAGTCATCGGCCCCCAGAAAACGGGGACCACCGCTCTCTACACGTTCCTACAGATGCATCCCTCAATCAAAAGCAACTTCCCTAGTCCCAAATCCTTTGAGGAACTACAGTTCTTCAGTGGACACGCCTACAGCGAGGGTCTCGACTGGTACCTGAACTTCTTCCCCAATCGAACTCAGGACGAGATCACGTTCTTCTTTGAGAAATCAGCCACCTATTTCGACGGTGAGCTCGTACCTAGTCGAGCTCATCGCCTCTTGCCCAGGGCTCAGTTGGTGATTACCTTGATATCGCCCTCTAAGAGGGCCTACCGTTGGTATCAACACATCAAGGCCCACGAGGATCCCACGGCCATGAAATTTAGCTTCCATGAAGTCATCACGGCCGATGCCACGGCTCCTCGGCCATTGCGCCAATTGAAATCCAGGTGCGATGAATAAAAGCTTTGATAACTTGCTAGAAAGGTAGTCTGTTAATCAGCAAAAAATTATGACTGTAATTGTCTGTCAGTTCAGATGTTGAAGTTGCAAGAAATGGTACTGGAGCTTTGGTATGGGGGAAAAAGCCTCCTTTGTGCTTTGAATTTCGCGTGTTTAAAAAAAATAGTTGAATAGAATTTATCTTTCATGCAGTAAAATGACCAGAGAATAATGTTGAATTATCTTTATTCATTGAAATGTTTGAAATATGTGGAAAGTCGACCACAAAAAGCTCCAAATAGTTTGGATAAAGTTAAGAAATTAATTAATGAGTCCTTGCCTGTTGATTGATGAATTTAAAACAAGGAATTTGTCATTTCTATATTTGTGTAGTGAATGTTCATGTGTATTAAAAGGAATATTTTGATATTGTTTGTCCCTGCGGTACTTTTCCATTATGAATAGCAGAAAACATGAAAACACTCTTGGACTAACTCTTTTGTTTCCGACGACAATTAGCAAAAAAGATTTTTCTACATGTGTAGCACATGTAGAAAAATCTTTCCCAAGATATCTTTGAAAATTGAGACAAGCCGGTAAATATTGGTAAACTATTTTTAAACATTAATATTAGACTTTAGATACTGCTCTCTGTGAAGAGATAGTTGAAAATAAGTGCTCTCCGATGGAATCCTCAAATGTTTTGTCCTTTGCAGATGTTTGGAGCCCGGAAAATACGCGTCTCATTTAGAGCGTTGGTTGATCTTTTATCCCTCTCAAAAACTACACATTGTCAATGGTGACGATTTAACCGTGGATCCTGTCAGAGTAATGAATCAACTCCAGCATTCGCTTAATATCAAACCTTTCTTTGATTACACAAACCGATTAAGGTTCGATAAGAAAAAGGGATTCTTTTGTGAAGTAAGTATTTCTAAAATCATACCCCCTTGATCATAATTAACATTGTGGCTTATTTGAATTTTTAGGTGAAAGATAATGATCGCACAAAATGTCTGGGCAAGAGTAAAGGACGAGAATATCCGCCAATGTCGGAAGAGAGCCAGGCTTTTCTCAAGAGCTACTTCCAATCTCATAACGAAGCCTTGGCCAAACTCTTGAAACGTTTAGGTTACTTCACACCCAACTGGCTTGAACATGATCTCAAGGATGTGTCTGAAAACCGTCTTCAAGAAGATTCGGATTTGGTGGATGAAAAGTGAACTCTTATCAGATCAATCCGCCCATCCAAAAAATACGGAACATCAATGCATACACGTGCCATGTTATATACAAAAAAAGTGTACACAAATATACGGATGTTTAACCAAATCGAATTCAAATTTGGCGGGCTTTTGATAGGCACAACATTCAGATCTCAGCATGAGCGCGCCAAACAGTGAATCATGCAGGGATGCCATTGTTTCCAGCATTAGATAAGAAACCTCCTCCATTGGATGAGTGTAATTGAAGGAATTCAGCTGGGGATTCTGGAGCCAAAATGGCTAGGGATGCGTCGGAGTCGAGATTCACCATCCATCAAATTTAATCAAAATTCGTGAGCCCCACTCGTTTTCTTCATTTTGACAATCAATTCAGGTGAGAATTTTTTTCTCACGTAGCGAACTAAAACTATGAAATGTCCGAACCTAGATCTGACCCATCCCTAGTCATTTTGGCCCCAGAATCCCCAGCTGAATTCGTACGATTACACTCATCCATTTTTACCGAGATCAAGGATGGCTCAAGCCAGGATTACTTTCAAAATACACACTGGGTCCGATTAGTACAATAAAATTAAACGGAACATTTTAGCACAATGATTGGACCCAGTGTGTATTTTTGAAATTTGTCCTGAAGTACAGTGGTTCCTGCCGAGATAAACAGTACTACACCCAATAAAGGTAAGGCTGAAGATGTACGAGCATGATGCTCTTGTTGAAGGCCTCATGTGAAGAAATTGCCCATTTACTTTCAATTTTCGTTGAAAAGCTCACATGTTTTTGACACTATGAACAACATGATTTGGCCTCCCTGATGTCAGGCAAACACTCAGGATGATCCATGCTTGAGCTTTAGGCTTGCCAGATTGATGGACTCTACAGCTAGATGAAAACATTTGGCATGTCTGAATAATGCCAAAAAAAATCAACCAAACATTTAACACGGAAGTGAAGACTTGGGCTTTTATTCCACTTTTCGAAAATTCAATTCCATCAAAAGAGTTTGTCACCGGTTCTGGCGCACGTTAATGCTGCAACATTATTCTTTGGGTTGGTTATAAATTTCAATTTTTGTTTTCACTAATAAACAACATTTTTGACTACGGAATGGTAACAATTGTATCAACCAGTCAGTAGATCTAGAAAGTTGAATGGAAAAGAAAACTGAAAGGTCCTTTCGTTACAAGAACATTATTTCTTTAAGACCTAAACCAGGGGTCGGCAACCATTTTTGGGTCAAGGCCCACAAAATTTGACTCGTGTTGTCTGGGGCCCACCAAACAGGCAGTGGTAGGTTCAGGGGCCTACAAATTAGCGGTCAAAGAGCTTTGAGCCCACAAGTACAGTACTAGGGATGGCTTTTGGGCCCACTATTTTGGACTTTCTCCATAGCTCCTGTTCCACACTGGCCTCAATGGCCCACATTTGGGCCGCGGCCCACCGGTTGCCGACCCCTGACCAAAACCAACCTATGTTTCGTCTATTTATGCTCGAGTCTTTAAAAAAATTCCTCAAAAATAGTATCAGTCATCTCAATCAAAACTAGGTTTCTTTGGTAGAAAAACGCAATTGATTTCATCTCCCTGTAAATCAGAACTAGCATGGTTACAGCGTACAGGTCCAGAATAAAAATCAGCACTCCTTGAATATCTTAAATATACTTCTTAAATGTTAAATATTGAAACAATGCTAGTCAACTCATCTGTCATGTCACCTTTTTAAGGTTTTACCACTTTCACATATCGTTTTATATAATAAAACATAAATATACATATTTTTAGCCGTTTTTGTACGCCCTGACATGACCACGGGTCGCAGAAAAACCTTATTACTATTTTTAAATATTGAATCTCACATTCCCATGAGTTTTGGCACTTTTCTCTTGCCAATTTGACCCTGTCCTTCCGTGCCAAATTGGCCTCCCTGATGATAAACTCGAGCCGAATTCAAGTTTGTTTCAACGTGAATGGTGAAATAGAGTGCTAAATTCCTCGTTGAAAGCTCGGCCAATCCGTGATATTTCGCGTCTAATCCGACCGGGGACATGTCACCCGGCTTGTGGGTGGGTCTGGTGGGCGTGTTAAGCCTGACCTGGGGCGTGTCGTGGGGCTCTAAATTGAACGTGCCTCGCGTGCTTTTGCCGTTTAGCGAAGAAGGCACTCAATTCGTGCTTTTCGCCCATGAAAACGATGATAACGACAAACGAGGATGCTTCAAATGGAAATCATCCAGACCAGAAGTACGACACACTTTTTAGAGGGATTAGGAAGATTGAAAGGTTGATTTCGTAGGAATATCTTCAATGTTTCAGTCATTGGATGAGGCGAAAATGATCTGAATGGAATAGTATGTTGTAAAAGGCCCCCCAAAAAAACTTGACAAAGGCCGAATCCAAATGTTTTGTGAGTTCAAAATGTCCAAAATGTAGGCAGAGCTGTTTTGGTTTGGATGAAGCGACAAGGCATGGAATTCCTTGTTAACAAACAAATCAAAATTGTAATTTTTACGATTAACATTTATACTTATGGCAACTCTGAACAACCCTTGAATATCGGGTTGATCAGGAATGGTACCATGAATGTGACTAGTGATGGACCGAAAGGGCTCATAACCGAAACCGTAACCAAAAGCAGCTGACTGCAAAATTGTATAAATCCAAAATACACCTTAAAATCAAATTGCTCATGTGTTCGATGTTGGGTAGTCGCAAATTTTGAAATTTTGAAAAATCGGGAAACTTAAATTTCAGAGGTTTTTGGACGAAATTTTTTTTTGATTTTGTTGTCAAAATTCATCCTTTATAGTGCCTGTCTGCTTTCGTTCCATCACTAAATGTGACCCAAATATGGTCTCTCACTGAAGTAATGAAGTATGTTTTAAAAAAGTCTCCTTGATCATCTAAAATTCACCCTCGGTTAAGAATGAAATTCACAAGTCGAATCAAACCCAGCTCTATTCTTTGTCCTTCAAAAGGCATTTTTCCGCCCAAAAACAATTCCAACTCAAAGATACCTACCACTAATTTGGTTCAATTCAATTGCTGTTCATGGTTGGTCAGTTCAGAATACAAACTGGCTCCGATCGTAACACTAAAATGTGTGCAAATGTCTGTTTTAGCTCGTGAGTATCACACCCGTGAATGAGGATCCAAGTCGAGGCTGCTCGAGTTCGGCCGTGGTGTCCTCCGTGTCCAAAAGTCGATCTTCCAAGGTTCAAAGCGTGATCACGGCTGAAGATGTCCAATCACCGGGTCATTTGCTCCGTTGTGACGTGATTGTGGACACCATTCATGCCCTCCAAATCGTGACCAAGACCCACGAACTGTATTTGGAAGAGGCTCCGGAGGAGTTTGAAGTGCGGGCTTATGATGACCAAGGCAATGAATTCAGTACCCTTGAGAAGATCATCTTCAAGTGAGTTGGACATGATATATTGTCAAGAGAGGGACTGAATAGTATTTGGATGTAGGATAGAAATCAGATAAATCCAGATTGAAAGGAAAAGGGGGGTTGAAAGTGTTGAAAAAGTTATCAGTGGTTTTGTCTTCTTTTCAGAAAGTATTAATGAATGAATCACAAATAAGGGGGAAAAGCCGTATAATTGTGATGAATTAGACATTGGATTACTTTTTAGCCCATTGTAACCCATGGAATGTAATGTAATTGTAGCCCATTGCAAAGAAATCACAATAATCACGATTACTTTTCTTTGAATTGATTTCGTATGTCTCACCGGTTTTATAACATTTTAGAAACCAAGTACATTTCCAAGGTTCGGTTTGAGTCAAAGAAATTAAGCAACAAATCTAAATTCACTCCATATTTATAGAATGAATATCCAATCAGTTGAGATGTTTGAGACAAAGTACACTTTTTTAAAAATCCACTCGCTTTAAAGTGTCAAAGATAACATCACTTCATCTCCATTTTCCTATTAACCCGTTTCTAATTATCATTTTTAGATGGACCATTGACAATAATGTGAAGAAACCCGGAACAATGGGCGACAATATCCGTTTCATCAACTTCCGAGATTCAACCTACGCTTTTGAAGACACATTGATGGCCATTGAAGCTCAAAACAAGCAAGGTCGAAAGGTTCTCTTGGAAGGGATCAAAACGGGCTCTTCCAAGGTGTCGGTGAAGCTTGTCAGTAGTTTGTACTCCAAGGTTCCACCTGCTATGGTCAACGTGATGTGTGTGGCCAATTTGTATTTGGTGCCGGGAAACGCTTATGTTATGATGGGAGGTTATGTGAACTATCATGCGGAACAAATCAAATCCAACAAGGTAAAAGTGATAACTAGAAGGAATGGTTTATGCCAAGAACCATCTCTAAAAGAGTCTTATTTATTGGCTTCTTTTCTTTCGTCCGAAAATATTTGAAATCGTGTTTTTTTGCATTTTTTACGTACTATATATTTATTAGAAATAAAGAAAAATGTAAATCTAAATTTACCATATATATAATTTACTCTACGAAGATTATCTTTGGTGATTGATAAATAATATTGAGACTTTAATGTAGAAATATCCTAAAACGAAAAATTAAAATTTTGGTCAGAAATATGGGAAATGTGCCTCTCTTCATGTTAGATTGGTTTTAGCCAACATTTATCAAATAAAATGAGCGTCTATTTTTCACGGCTTGTAATTCACGTTTCAATAATCTTTTTCTAGAGCTGTTGAAACGGAATATGTTGCCTTTTCCCTACCGATTTCTCTATTTTCATAACTCTTTTGTACTTTAACATTACAATCAAAACTATTACTCCTGACCAAAACACATTAAAATACCTCTTCTTCCAAGAATTATCTTGCTGCTGACCGAAAAAACTCATAAATCCACATTTTTTAAATCATTCAAAAAGAAATTTGGTCAAAAACTTAAAACCATCTTTTCAGATCCATCAGATCAAGTTGCCCACGCAGCAATATTTCCTGACAGTGGCCAACAAGGATCTGGTTCGTTTGGAATCCGAATCCTCTTCTGAAGTGGTGGGATTGGCCTTGGGATCCACTGAGGTCTACCTCAACGACCACAACGTTCACCCCGATGATTTGGTACGCCCACCTACCGCCGATATTCATGTAGTCGTACCCGCCTACATCACCCTCAGTATCCACCCTTACAACAACTGGAATGTGCTCATCAACAACAACTATGAGATCACCGTCGAGATCTTTGACTCGAACAACAATCGGATCTATCCTTCAGCCAACATTGTTATGAAAGTGGACATTCCACAGGAATACTTCAAGACTCAAGAGAGTAGTTCAAATGGAACATGGCATTTCGGACAGCCTATCAAAGTTGGGATTGCCGATGTTAGTGCCACTTTGTACGGTATCAAAGACCGAAACGGCCAACTTATCGAGTTGAAAACTCCTTTGAGCACCTCGGCACAACTTGAGATCTTTGATGGGATCCTCCTGGATCCTGCTTTGGCTGTGTTCCCTTGGGATCCTGTAACGCGTCCCTCGTTTGAGTTCCAATATGTGGTTCAAGGAGCTGGTTCGCCATTCTTGTGGTCTTCAGCCAATCAAACTGTGGCCACAGTCACTCAAAATGGAGTGGTGAAAACCAACCCCGAGAATGTGGGTGGAACCGAGGTGAAAGCTGCCATGAATAGGGCGTCCCACAATTTTGGGCGGGCTCGAGTTTTGGTGATCCCAACGGGTGGATTGAAGATCTTGAACCATGTGATTGAGCGAGAGATTGGATTGGATCTGGATGTTCCATTGCAGTTCTTTGCTCAATATGAGGGAAGACGACACGTGTTCACTCAATGCCACAAACTGGTTCCTGTTATTGGACTCACGGATGAGAGGATCTTTGTCAAACGAAACCAACAATTGGCAGTGATGTCCAATGGAGACTTCAAGGCCAAAGAAGCTTGTGCTCTGATCCATTTGAAGGCTCAATCTCCGGGATTCAGTGATTTGAGTGTGTCCTATTCGTATCCAGGTTTCGATGGCCAATCAGTCAAATTGCACGATTCGGTCACTATTGCCGCATTCAAACCGCTTTTACCCGTTCAACCTTTTGAAGGAGACGCTCTTTTGGCCGTGGAGTCAAGTCTAAATATCGTTTGGGCAGGAGGTCCTTTGCCTTGGATTAAGAAACCTGAGAGTCATTTCCACAAGTTGTCTGTTCAAGATGAGTCCATTGTTAAGGCTGGACCTCGAATTTTGTCTGCAGGAGCGGTTTCAAACACGCTTTTTGCCTTTGAAGTGGTCTGTTTGAAATTGGGCGAGACTGAAGTGACCCTTGAAGTTGGAAATCGGAAATCGCCGTCTTTGCCGCAACCAGTGGTGGTTTCTTCGAAAATCAAAGTGGTTTGCGGTCAACCAGAGTCTCTAGAACTTGTAGCTGAGGTCCCATTACCCGAGGATACCCAAAGTCCGTGCCCATTGACGGCTAGAACGGGTAGAGTGGCAGCACTCTCTTACGAGGATCTCAAGATTAGGGTCACCGTTCTGGACGCCAAAGGCAACAAGTTCTTGAATATCTCGTCTTTGGATATGGATTGGCAGTTGTCGGATAACAGCTTTGGACAGTTGATCAAACAGCCCACGGATCAAGATGTGTCCATTCTGGGATACAAACCCATTCAGGATACCTATCACGTGCTCAAGACCCAAATGAAAACGGGTTCCTTGGATTTGACGGCAAATATCAAGAAGAGCTCTTCTTATTTGGGCTTTGGTGGCATTGCCAACACGCTTAAGGTGAGCTTGGTCAAAGATGCCTCGGTCACACCCAATGTGAAGAGTGTTTTCAACCATCCTGAGAATCGGGAACACGTCCATGTCAAAGATGGATCAGGTTTCTTTGAAGTCGACCTGAGTGTGCCCAATGTGGCTGATGCCAAATTCATGCCCAACAACCAAACGGTCTCCATCAGACCGTTGAACACGGGTGATGTGACCTTGACCTTGCCTGATCTTTGTCTGCGATCCAAGCAATCGCCCATGGTAAATGTTTATGTGAGCGGAGTCAGTCGAGTGGATCTGATCATGAGTGACAAAGTGCAGCAAGGCAATCGCGTGCATGCCAAGATCAGACTCCTTGATCATCATGGAGAGCTAATCTCTGCCTCCGCCCTCAAATACTTGACCGTGGTTCCAACTCCAGCTTCGAAAATCGTGGAACTCCGACCTAAAGACCAACCTGAAGACCTTCTTTTCACGGTTAAAGGCCTAGAATTGGGCGAAACCACCGTGACGGCCAATGTCAAGTTTGGCGTTCAAACCGTCTCTTCAAATCCGGCTTCGATCCAAGTTTTTCCACCTTTGGAACTGGAACCGCGAAATATCACTCTACTCATTGGTGCCAAGTTCCAGGTGAGGGTTGTTGGGGGTCCCAATGTGGGTTCAGATCTCAGATTTGCCTTGATGGATGGCGAGAAAACGGCCAAAACCAATCAGAATGGACTCATCGAAGGCATGACTTTGGGATCTACACGCATGATTGCCAAAGCTGTTGGAGTGGACAAGGTGACTGGAGAGGCTGTGATCTATTCTGAAGATCGTGTGGATGTCCATGTGGTCAAGTTTGGAGGGATCCGAATTCACGCCCCTTTGACAAAAATTCGAGTAGGTGGAGAAATGCCTGTGATGGCCTATGGCACAGATGAACATCAGAATCCGTACAGTCATGGATCCGCTATTCCATACCTTGATTTGACTTGGGACATTGGCAACCAGGAATCCGCTGATCTAGTCAGTGTCTACCATCGAAACCATCTGGATCTGGGCAAAGACAACAACGGGGTGATGCGATTCATTGCCCGGAAACCTGGTCGAGTTACCATCAAACTCAATGGCAAGATCACCAAATCCATTCCTCTGGCTGGTCAGTTCCAATTTGAGAATGATCGACCCCTGTCGGATACCCTTGAGATCCAAGTTGTGGAAGATCTGGACCTGAAATCTCCTTGGCTGGAAGAGAACACCCTGGTGATGAGTACCAATTCTCAATATCAACTACGAACCAATCGAGATTCCCAAGGGGAACTGAGATATTCAGTGCTATCCAAGAGCAATGTGGGCGATGCGGTTAGTGTGAGTGAGAGTGGAATGGTCAAAGCTGGTCGGAATATTGGCACCTCGGTCATTTTCATCGAAGATATGGAAGATTACGGATTGGTTGAGAGGATGAGCATTGTTGTGGATGTCAAGCCCATCTCATACATGATGATCAATGTCCATGAAGCGTTTGATGTGGCTCCTGGAGAGATCATCCACAAACTGCCCAAAGGAATCACGTTGCCTTTGAGTGTGTCCTATCACGATAATACTGGTTTGCGATTTGATGCTACTAATGCAGAGACCAGTTATCGCCCAAGTCGCTTTGATACCGTCTCCATTCGCGAAAATTGGAACAACTCATTGGCTGTAGAGCTCGTCAAAGAGGAATATACTGTTTTCAGATCCTTTGCCGGAATCAAATCCCGTCCAGACCTTCAAGATTTCATCATCTTCAACGTGGAAAGAGGCGTCTATCCCGACATGAAACAATCCGTGATGATTGGCGATGTGATTGATCTCGATAATTTAGTCATTGGCGATGCTGAGGATGTCAATGGAGGCACATGGATCTCAGAACCGTATGGTAAAGTCCAAATTGACCCTCAAACCGGAATGGCCACGTGTCTCAGAGCAGGATTGGTGAAGATCACTTACAACATTGGACGTGATCAGAAGATCTCTGTGGATTTCGTGATCAAACCTGCCTCCAAGATCAACTTAGACACCGGTGCTCAAGTGATTCGATCCCAAGATCCTCAATACGTGATGTTCCTAGTGCAATCCGAATTCGGAAATGAGACCTCCAATTTCTATGGCATGGAAAGATCGGGACCTTCTCTTGTCGAGGAATCCGCTTTGTTCTCATGCTCTGCCAAATTCACGTCTTACGATCACAAATTGAATGACTACTACAAGATTCGAGCCGTTTTTCATCATGGTTTGCGGTCTCACGCTTGCGAATTCACGCCCAAACCATCTCTTCTCCAATCCAAAACCACTTTGATTGACTCCAACATCGAGATTCGAGTGGTTCCGGAAGCCGAACCTTCCATCCGAAGTGCCATCGGCTCATTTCCGTTCTATCCTGGATTTCATCTCCAACATGAGGAACTCCAATTATCCAATGCCGAGCCCTCCGGAGTCATTGCCATCCAAGGATTGCCCGATGTTCTCTCCAAACTGAAGCTAGAGGCTTCCAATGAGCAATTTCTAAGCCTTGGACGAGATTACTATGAAGGTCAGAACGTGCGAATGGTTCCCGTGTACCTTCGATCGGCCTTTTGGCAAGAAGCCAAGGCTGGAGATTGGCTCTCCGTGTCCATTTTGACTCCTCAAATGGAGCACTCGATTCCGGTGAGGGTGATTTATGCCGGAAGCACTTGCACCAACACCGAGCTCAATTGGTCTTCTTTGGTGTACTTCGTGCTTTCCCACTACCAATCGTTGTTGTTCATCGTATTCTCGTGTATCATTTGTATTCTCCTCACCAAGATCCTTCTTAAGAACAATGCTTCGTCCTCAACTCAGAGTAACGCGGCCAATCAAGTCAAAACTGCCACTGCCAATTCGACTTCGCTCAAATCGCCAATGTTGACTTCGCCTTCGTCTCCTTTGAACGTTTCGTCGAGTCGATCTCCGTATTTGTGGACAGTGGATAATAGCTCACCCATTTATGGAAGTCCGGAGAGACGATCTCCGACTTCACCGCGACATCTCGGACAATTCTCGTACTCGGAACAGTAGAATCGATCCAAATCTTTGGCTGTGGCTTGTTAAATCGAGCTTCCTTCAAATTCCTCCCCATCCCTCCATTCTTTTCTTTTAGTAAATTCATTGTGTATGAAAGGGCTGACATGTTTCACGACAGAGAACATATGTGTATTTTCTGGCTCATGGAAAAAGTTAACTGCTAAAAAAGTAACGAAAAACGGTCAATAAACATGCGTATTGTTTGTATATATAAAATATTGCGATTTTAAATATCAAAGCGTTCCGGAGAAGAACTTAGTATTTGTGACCGGGTTATTTAGGGCTCGAGATTAAATTTATGCTTCTTCTTGTGTCTCAAGGCGAGTTCCACGTGTAAAGCCTCGGATGGATGGATCACGATGGGCAAATCCCAGGCCAAAGTCTGCACATTGACCTTTTGCGGACCATTCCACTCGACCATTTCACGATCCGGAGCCCGCGTTACACTCGCGTCCATGGAAAGGACGAATTCAAAGTGAATCCGCCAAGAGATATTACACACATTGGAGTTGAAAGTGGGTGTGGCGTTCAATGGGACCTCGAGGGATAATCCACATTCGGAAAATCCCAAGCAAAACTCGTGATATCGCCCATGAGGAATGTCGGAAGTCCGGGAAAAATCCACGCGATCCGGTGCGCCCAAGATCTCTTCTTGACAGAGCAATCGCGCCGAATATTGTAAACACGCCACGTGCCCCACCGCAAAATTGAAAGCCCCGACAATCTCCTCACCCAGTTTAAAATCCCGTTTGACCAGGCACAATTCGGCGATGCGCCCCTGAGAGTTGGATATATTATAGTAAGTGAGCTTCCGATGGAAATGATGGGCTTGAGCCATGCTTTTTCGCACCTCGCTCTCCTCACTCTCTTCTTGGGGCGAATTGGCCGAGGTCAAAAACGGATTCTGACCCGCATCCGGACTTTGCAACGAGGCCAAGGCCGAACTTAACCCAACGGAAGGTTTAGCCGGTTCCTCCGTCTGCGTTGCAACCGGATACGGTGAAGCCAAAACCCTTACCGGAACCTTGACCAATTGGACCGGCGCATTAGGGCGCTGGGTACCAATCAGGAGGTGGTAAGCGAATTTAATATTCCGCCCACGATAAGTGGGTGGCGCCTCTGACGGGATACGATCCGAATAGGCGAAGCTCTGGGCTTGGCCAGGTTTTAGCAGTAGCTCGCAAAAGAGTACTTTGGGCTTGGAAGAGACAATTTGGCGCCCCTCACTCCAATCCGAAGGTCGGAGTGAGGTGCGGCCGTTTTGTTGGATTTTCACCACTTCACCCGCGCTAGCATTGGATTCCATGACCACCTCACATTGGAGTTGGACACTGGACCAAGCCAGGAACTCATTTTGAGAAGTCGAGCGCGGTGGAACACGGAAGTGGATGGTGCAGGTCAGACGCTCGCCAGCCAGAAACACGGCTTTGGGCGCAAAATCCACCTCCACTTCCATGGGGAATAATGGTTGTTGAGGAAAGAAAGAGGTTGTGGAAATTTAGGATGACATGAGATGGGGAGAGGTTCGAGATTTGGACACTAGGGGAGCAGGAAAGTTTTAGTGGTAAGAGAAATTGTTGTAGGTTTTGATGATGTACCTGTAACTATGATGTGACCTTATAGAGTGCTCTCAGCGCAACCAGCAAAGTAGAAAATCTGTGCAACCTCTTTAAATTGTGTTACATGATGAGAGGTTCAAAAATAGGTCAAACTTTGTGTTAGTGCAATTTTGGTTATTCTAAGCCATATTCATGAAAACAATACGAAAAAGGGAAATTTTGAAGTAATAAACAATTGAACATTAATTCATAGTTGGTATTCGACTTTAAACATTTTGTTAAGCTAAGTGTTTTCTGAAAAATCAGCAAGGAAAGAAAAATTACATAGCCATTCTTCAGAATGATTGACGAGTGATGATTGTATGATTTTATTGAATGTAATTCTTGTAGACAAAATCAAAGTCTCATTAATTGTTTTATATACACTGATATTTTGATGCAAGCAATGTTGACACTAATTTAAAAGGAGATGTGGTTTACAAACCATTTCGATAGTTTTGATTATACCCTTTGTTGCAATTACTTTTAAACACAAAATAGACAACCCTCTCTTAACATGGTTGTCACATGTTGGACACATGTTCTTTCATTTTTTCATGTCTCCTTAGTAAACAGCTCAAGACAATACGAGGCCTTAACCTAGCACTTATAGGCACAAGTCAGCAAGGGTCACTATTAGCTTGCTTTAATTAATTTTAATTTTCTTAATGTTCATATTTTTTACTGTTTCTCACAATTGTGGTACTGATTGGCAAAAGAGCAAAACGATATTTTCCCCTTCATTGACAAGAGCAAGATATGTCTTTCTACTTGATTTTCTTGCCACAATTTTCCTTGGCAATATGACATCAAAATTTTTATCTCTATCAAAACTATGCAAATGCTAAGGTTTCTATGGTTTTTATGTTGTGGATGGCCAATTCCAGTTTAACTTACCAATTTTGCAACCCTCTTTCTTGTCCTTTTCGCTACAATTGGGTGTACATTGTTTGAAATATCTGGTCATGAAGAAATGCCTACAGTTCACGCATGTAGGCTCTCCAAATTTTGCGCTATTGCGTTTTTCATAAACTCTCATTTCACCGAAAAATGACAGCTTTTTCACTTATTAAGTGAACATGGTATTTTAACTCAATTGAAGTTGTATACTTACATGAATACTAGCGTGTGGTACTCATAATGGGTGGTTTTGTTAAATGTTCAAGGCATTGGATGTTTCAAAATTCAAGAGAATGAACGCTTTCCAGTGGGGTGCCGAATAAAAACGGCCAAAATATCAGGTGGGAAATGGCGAATAAATTAGTAAATGCACTAAAGAATAGTACTTTATTTCATGTATTGTGTGTCAGAAGGGTCCTTCATCTTGCACTTTAATTTTTTTTCATCTTTTGTCTCCTTGTTATGAAACAGACATTTTTTCTCGTTTCTTTAGCTCACAATATTTCATTATTTCCAATATTTCCTTCTGTTAAATGCAATCAATTTTACATTACCGATGTATACCATGGCATATTCTTGGATCTCAATGAACATTTAAATCATTATCAAAAAATAGAATCTGTTATTGTTACTCAAGAAATCTCAATCTAGTTTCAATAATAGTCTGAATCATAAAATTATTTCTGCCTTAATTGGCGTCATTTCATATTTTTCGTGTTGCTCATCTTTTCTCCTTTTGATCCATATACATTTGATCCTTTAACCTATCCCTTACATGATTTGGGTTGTTAAATCTATCCCCACCCATGGATTCTGCACTTTAGTCATCGTTTTCCTTTAGAGACCCTAAACTCGTGTTGTTGGATAGGTCTCCTTGCGTTTGTCTCTCTCGGCATTCTTTTCCTGCATCCTTCCATCCATCGTTTCAGCTAGTGAGTGACTCGCTCTCTGACCTACTCACTTACTTACTCATTCCCTCTCTCTTCAATTAGCAAATCTCAGAGCGTCCTTCTTCTTGGTCCTCGTTCTGAGTGGGTCTCCATCAGTCCGTGTCCGACCTCCGGTTCCACCGGACCCAATCAACCAACATGGAGTTCACCTCGGCCAATGTGGAGAAGGTGGTGCTCCAGTTCTACCAACAAGCCGGAACCAACCAGCAACAAAACCACGAATGGTTGACCCGCGCCCAAATGTCGCCCCAAGCTTGGGAATTCGCTTGGGATCTGGTCACGCCTCAGAAGAATCCGGAGGTTCAATTCTTTGGGGCCAACACTTTGGCTACTAAGGTCTCGAAATTTTTCCACGAGGTGCCCGTGGCCCAATTTACCATGCTGAGGGAACGACTTTTGACGCTTTTGACCACGTATTCCTTGGGACCCAAGATGGTGACGACACGATTATGCGTAGCCGTGGCTGGATTGGTCAACCACGCCCTGCCCAAGTTGTGGCCCACCCCCATTCAAGATTTGGTGGCCATTTTCCAACGGGAGATGGAATCCAAAGGGGTGGGGGTTCTTTTGATTTTGTTGGAGCTGCTCACGGTGATTCCGGAAGAGTTCCTCACCATGATTATGAATTCGGGCCGTCGGAATGAGGTGCGGGTCCAATTAGCCAATACTGTGCCGGCCGTTTTGGATCTGATCAAGAAGGTCTTTGGCGAGGCCAATATGCCCAACGATATCACGGTTCAATCTATTAAGGCTCTCCAATCTTGGGTCCAATTTGGCGTGCCCATGGAGGAAGTGGAAGGTTTGTTCGGCAAGTTGTTGGTGTGCATGAAGGATGAAGAGATGTTTGAATGTTCTCTCGAAGCCATGTGTAGTATCGTGAGCCACCCAAACACCCACAAGTTCCCCAATACCATGAAGAAGCTCCTGGGTCACGTGTTGTCCTTGGATCAAGTCTTGTTCAAGCTTATGCAAGAGGACTCGTATGAGGTGGCCTTGCCTTTGGCCACACTCTTCATCACGTTTGGCGAAAGCCATTCACGTCTACTTTTGGATTGGACCACTGAAAGCGAGGAAGGTCGGAATGCGGCTCTGAGGTTGGTGTCCACCATCTTGAGGATATCTTCGAGTCAAGCCCAGTTTCCGACCCAGGAGACGTTGAGTGAAATCGCATTCGGCTTTTGGTACATCTTCCAAGATGATATCATTGCCTGTGAGCCGCAGCAATTCCAGCATTGCATCACTGTTTTCGGCCGGATCTACCATGAGCTCGTGGAATCCTTGCTTCGGAAATCTATGTATCCTTTGAATGATCAAAGTTGGACGGCCGACCAGAAGGAAGTTTTCCGATGTTACCGCACGGATGTGGCCGACACCATCATGTATTGCTTCAACATCCTTAGGGATAACCTCCTTCAGATCTTGCTCTCCCACTTGGATCAGGCCATCACCAAGTCCGACAACGAAGGTCAGCAACATTGGCCCTACTTGGAGGCGTGTCTGTACGCTTGGTCGGCCATTGGTGAATCCATGGCCGAAGAGGAGGAGTCAGTCTTGTTGTCGCAGTTCTTGGCCAAACTTCCACGCATACCCTACAACAACAATCCAAAGGTGATCTCGTCGGCCTTGGACTGCATTGGTGGGTTCGCCGAATGGTTGGCCAACTATCCTCAGCTCGTGCCTCATGTGATCCCCATCGTGACCTCTGCTCTTCCCAATCAGGAGTTGTCGCTTTGTGCCACAATGGCACTAAAGGACATGGCTCGAGATTGCACGGATGGGCTCAAACCCTATGCCAAAGAGGTGGTTAGCGCTTGCGTGTCTGCCCTTCGATCCAACCAGCTTAAACCTGGCGAATGCGTGCGTCTCATGTACCCGATCGGAAAGATGTTGTCCATGATGCCACAAGAGGAGATCATGGGCACAATGGAGTCCATTCTGACGCCCTATATCACGGAACTTCGGGCACTCTCCGCCCAAGAACCCAATGTCCAGATCAAAACGAGGGTGGTGTTCATCCTGAAACTCCTTACTACCCTCTTTCAAGCGTTGAACCTCAATCCCAAGGAGGAGGGTGACAAGGTGGAATCTCAGCAGAACCCCAAACGCATGCAGCCCATGATCACGTTATTCCCCCAATTGTTCCCATTGGTCAAGGCCTTGGCAGCCCGTTGGGTTCGAGATGAAGAAGTCATGGACACCGTGTGGGGATTCCTTAAGCAATGCGCCCATACCTTACTCAACGACATCCGCCCGTTCACGCAAGAAATTCTCGAGCTCCTGATCAATTGTTACACAACGGCACCTCATGGCACAGCCCTGGAACTGGCCAAGCTGTTCCTCACCCTCTTAGGATCCGAACCTGGTTATGCCCAAGCCTTTGTGCAACTGTTTGCCCGCATCAACACCACTACCATGCAGTTCATTCAGAGTACGGGCAACGTGTCGGACCACTCCGATCTGATAGCCACGTATTTCCAAGTCATGAGCCAGATCATGAAGAAGGACCGCAACATGTTCGATCCACAGGGTATTGAGGCCGGACCCTTGTTCCAATGTGCCTGTTTCTGTCTGGCTTTGCCCGAATCGAGTGTGGTCCGCTACGCTTCCAGTTTCATCAGTCATATGATCACAGTAAGTCGCGAATCCCCTTACCTCACTGGCATTGTCAATGAACAAGGTGAGATGTTGTTCAAACAAGTGGTGACCTGCATCGGTGGAGACTACGGCAAGAACCATGGAGATTATTACGCCGAAGTTCTTCTCGCCCTGAACAAGAAGTACTTTGATAACCTGTGTAACTACATGAACATTCTCCTCCGAGAGGAGAACTTCCCTACAGAGCGCGTGAATCGCCAACAAAAGGAACAATTCGCTCAAATGGTTCTCAAAGAACGGGCCAACAAACGGAAACTGATCGAAATTGTCCGAGAATTCTCCTTGGCCTGCAATGGCATGATCAGCACCGAGCAGATGAACCAAGTTCTGGCGGCCTATGAACGTATTGAGGAGAAGCATGAGGTGGCTGCTGAATTGAAGCAGGCTAATGCTGGTGCCACGCCTGGAGGCGTGATGGGCCCGGGAATGCACCGATGAGTCCAATTCGAATTGTTTTTCGTGTTCCAGGCATGCAGTGTTGTGTATGGATCGTACTGGATGTAGTCCTCTTTTTTCCCCCATTTCATCTCCAATCTCCCCATTTGTACTAAGAGCGCTACAAAGGAAATCAGATGGTATTCAAACATATTCATATTGCTATATATATGACTCTATTGGATAGGTGTTATTCATGATAGCTCGCATATTTTCATCGAATACAACCGTTGGTTCTCCGAACTTTGTCTTGCATTTGGCATTTCTTTATTACTGGTGGAGAGCAAGAAAACTAGGGAACTCGAAAACTTCTGGATTCAAGGGTATTAAAAGGGTTATATCAAGGGTATTCGATAGTGTCTAGGGCAGGGGTCGGCAACCATTTTTGGGTCAAGGCCCACGAAATTTGATTCGTGTTGTCTGGGGCCCACCAAACAGACATTGGTAGGTTCAGGGGCCCACAAATTAGCGGTCAAAGAGCTTTGGGCCCACAAGTACAGTACTAGGGATGGCTCTCGGGCCCACTATTTTGGACTTTCTCTATAGCTCCTGGGCC
>JAAGOF010000319.1:572552-668163 GCA_010645155.1 Tigriopus japonicus
AGTTGACGGAGGCTTTGTTTGGTCTTTTAACGAGGGGGCTAGAAAGCGATGGATTTGTGAAAAATAGTTCTTCAATTTTTCCTCCGTAAAAAGCTGACCATACCTAGTTTGAATTTGTCGTTTTCGAGTTCCATTTGAGCTCGATAATCGCCAAAAGTGGTTCTCATGAGCATACGTTTCTTTTGCATTGGCGCTTTTGGGCTCTCCAATGACTTTAGGGTTTTCACAGCCTCTTTGGCTGCAATATTATCGTCCCGACAATGTGATTAGAAATTATCAATTTAACGCTTTAAGTTTAAGGTCTTCAAATATTCAATTTGATATGTACCTTGTTTGTCGGAGAGATTGCCGGAATGAAGGTTGTCTCTCAGTTTGCCAATACACCATCCCAGCTCCTGCTCAAATTTCTTCGCGGATTCCTCGTCCATGCCTAAAATATGTATCACGCATCTTTTTAAGACATTGAATTGTGTTGCAAAATAATAAGGACGCTTCAAGTTTCGTTTATTCATCTTGTTCTTCTGATGCCTTCATTTTGAGAAAAAACTCCATATCGTGAATAAATTGCTTGTTTTCTTGCACTTGATTGTACCATTGGAAGAACCATTGACCCCCATCAGTAGATGAAAGAGGGTTTGAGGGAATGAATTGACCAGGATCCGAATGCGGGAGATCGTATGGAAAGCTGAAATTGGACACGGGCTCAAAATCGATCGGCACTTCTTGAGAGTTATCCCATAGGTTATCTTGCGATTCATCCAATGAGGCATGGGGAATGTCGGTCTGATTCTTAACGATGGCCAAGACTTCGTCAAGTTTAAGACCTTTGAAGTAATTCCTCGCTTGGCTGGACTTCTTTTCAAAAGAGGATCGACTTATTCGTAAATAAAGGTCAGCGGCTTCTTGGACATGGTTAGGAATCTCCAACGATGGAATCAGCGTTTCTTCAAACTTTTTGGTAACATGTTCGCCATTTTTGAACCTTTTGACGTTTTCAAGGAAGTCCTCGAATTTGAGATTTTCAATCCCAGGTTTTAAGTTAATCGAGTTTCTCTTATTATTCACAAAGAAAAAGGACTTCAAAAGTGTGTTGGCATTTTTCAACGCCTCCACATCATCATTTCTAACCACTTGCTCGGTAATGCCATCTTTTTGCTCTTCAAATTCATAATCAGGGTCGTAATAATCCTCATCTTCCAAGTCATCGGCGTCACAATGACCCAAAAGTTGCAAACCAGATACAGGCTTATTCAAAACCCTTTCTTCCTCAGGAACTTTGACCCATTGCAGATCAGCAAGGCTTTCAGGAGGGTTCTCGCTTTCAGTTGTAGAATCAGGCACCGTTTGATCTTTGTTTTTATCGGTTTTAGATTTCTTGGCCTTTTTGCGGAATCCGGCCGTCTCTTCCGGATCGCATTCTAGACCTTCCAATAAACACATCTTTTTACGATCACACGTCCAAAGGTCAAAACTCTCAGGTAGATCTTTAGTTTCCGGCAAGATGACGATCTGACCTTTGGTATGGTACACGATTTTCCTGAGATTATCACACTCTTCACCTTCAGCCGCCAAAGTAACCGTCAACCCTCTGGATCCAAAACGACCCGCTCGTCCGATTCGATGCAGATATGTACTTGCATCCCATGGAACATCAACATTGATCACCAAATCCACGTTCTGTGCATCAATTCCCCGAGCTGTGAGATCCGTGGAGAACATGATGCGACATTGAAACTGCTTCAGGCAACTGATAGCCTTCAATCGCTCCGTTTGATCCTGACTAGCCGAGATGAACACCGCTGGCCAGCCTTGAGCAATGGCTTTTTCACACATAGCTTGAGCCCGGACTGAGTAGTTACTGAACACAAGGCATTGATTGAAAGATATCGAGGCTAACAAATCCAGGAGTGCTTTCAATTTCAATCCAACTTGTCTTTGGACTTGTGGATGAGCTCGAATGAGCCTGACGAATTGAGCTACTCCATGCAGGACCTGATCGTCCTGGCCCAATCTTACATGGTTGGGCTGTTTCATGAGAGTAGCGGCTATCTGTGCCAAGTCATCCGGATATGTAGCTGACAAAGCCATGACCTGTTTGCGTTCAGGCAATCGACGAGCGATCCATTGAACATCCGTCAAAAAATCGCCATCCATGAGCCGGTCAGCTTCATCCAAAACGAACAGTTTGATGGCATCGGGTTTGAGGGCTCGTTCCATGATTAATTGTTTAATTCTACCTGGCGATCCTACAGCCAAATGGCAGTTTTTCAACTTGGCTATATCATCGGCCAAGGGTGTGCCTCCGATAAAGGCTTGGGCTTTTAAACCGGGCAAACCAGAGCCCACCTCCAAAGCAACTCGAGCGCCTTGAACGGCAATCTCGCGAGTCGGCGCTAAAACCAGGGTTTGAACGGCTTTTTGGCTCAGATCTAGACTGTTCAAAGCGGTTAAAACGTAGACTAAGGTCTTTCCGGTGCCACTTTTGGCTTGAACAATCATGTCCAAGCCCGTTTGAGCCACAGGAAGAGCTCGCCATTGAATTGGAGAAGGACGAACGAATCCGGCATTGGCCAATCTAAAATGGACAATAAAAATAAGGAAGATAGGAGATCAGGATGTTTATGACTTGTAAGGTTAATTTTACCCGAATTGAATGGGTTTGGGGAATTGGAAGTGAGCAAAAGTTTTGTCTTTGAGCTCATCCTCCAGAACATCCTGGGTTCGACTCCAGGCTGGATCTGAGGGTGCGTTGGGATCCTCGCGGATGTCGTGAGCTAATCTTATTACGGTTGAGGTAGACATTCTTAAAATTCGAGGAACTTCAGCATGGTTTCTTGATTTCACCACCGGGTTTGTTTTGATTGAGTAAAGCGCTCTATTCCACAACAGTAGCGGAGAAATGTCACGCTTATTGAGCCGTTTTTTCTGGTTTTACGGGTTTTCCTTCAGTTTACGTAGAATTTGGGCTTGTCGAATTTCAGACACATAATTTATTCAAAATGCTAGATAAACAGCCCTAACATGAATAAATAGACAAATATTAAATTAACTCGGTTGCTCGGTTAAGAAATTGAGAGTTATCAATAGGGCACTTATATACTAACAACCATAACTACCGGCATATTCGCATAAAAACTCCGCCTTCTTTTAGAACACATTGAAAATTTTATTGCTGAATCAGTTAGGTGTCCCGATTTCATTAAATTTACCAAAAAAAGTGAATTGGTGCATTAAGACAAAATTACCAAAGAATGACTTTGTCAAGAAATATTGTTTTTAAATATCCGGTTCAATTTTTTGATATTTCGGGCTTTTGAAGGATTTAGAATAATGTCACTTTTTAGTAAATATTTATCTTGGCCCTTGTAATCTCTAATCATTATGAGGGAATATTTTCATTCACTGTTTGTGATGTCCATAATGAACGGAGGGAAGTAAGTTCATTTTTCTCCATTTCTATATCTTTGCCTATGGAACTTATTCTATTTTTTCCCCCTATTTAACACCATTGTTCTCGCAGCTCAAGATCTTAAAAGAAAATAATTTTTGGACGCTTGATCTTTGAGTGCTCGACAAATTATTAAGCATTCCAATTTTTAATGGATTCACCAGGTCTGAAAAATTTCCGTCACTACTTTTCTAATTGAGCTCTTTTAGTTCAATAACTTCAATATTAACACATGAACAAATGTTTCATCCTTGCTGCGTCTTCACAATAGATCAAATTCCAAGCCAAACCAAAGTTTTGCAATCGTAAATAAAACTCATCCATCCATTTATTTTACGAAGAGCTCAACTTGTCCCAGAAAGGTCCTGAAACCTGAATCCTTGAGTCCTGACTGGCTTTGCCTGTCTCCAACCAGGCTATTCAGGCCGGAGTTGACCCATGACCTCCAAATGGGCCGTGCGTTTTCCACGTGACCAAACCCTGAAAATCCCTTTCTCGCCAAACCTGAAAATATTTATATTTCTTCATGGTTGTATTATCAAAACTACGCTTTTCTTATTCAGGCAAAAATAATTCTTGTGACCAAGACGCATTTTCTTTGTTTTTGTGGCGTAATTACGACCCTGCGATTGTTCATAGAAAAATATTTGGCCACCCTGAATCGGGAGTGGAGTTGTGGTCTCCCAAAGGAAGAACCTGGGCACCACCATCAGCTACGCCATTCTGGAATTTTTCTGCCAATTCTTTCCATGACCTTTTTGTTGTCATTGAATTCGAAATAGTTTTGAGGCCTACACATTTTTTTCACCCTACTTAAATCAATTAAAGATTGGTTCTTGGTTCTATTAAGTGGTTATTATTACCACTTGTGATAGTATAATCGGATGTGAGGGCTTATCCTCAAATACTTGTCCATTTCCTCTTTTAAGCACCAATTTTACACCTTTTCATCGGTCCGCTTGACTATTTTTTATAAAAATGGTTCAATCTCACAGCAATAGTTCTTATAGTTCAATAGTGCAGATAAAACATGTATTGCCATTGCCCACAGTATATATTCAAAAAGAAAGATCTCATTTCGAGAAAAAAAATATAGAAGACGTAAATGAGGAAAGGAAAAAGTTTTGGGCCATGTCCCCATGCTTTAATCGAGGTCAAAGTTTCAGAGCAGATAACAAATTGAAGTTTCCGTCCACCCTAGATATAAGATTGCTTTCAACATGTCTCAAGGACGCTTATTCACAAGAACATTATTGGCCTTTGGTTGGCAAATAAACATTTCATATGCTGCAAAATTAACTTCAAAACCACCAGTAAAATTGCCTATTTCTTTCCATTTTTCTTTTTATGGAAAAATGGCCAAACTATCATCGCTCTTTAACATTGCCTTCAACGTGTCTCAAGGACGCTTATTCACCTGAACATTACTGGCCTTTGGTTGACAAATAAACATTTCATATGTGCAGCAAATTTAACTTAAAAAACACCAATAAAATTGCCTATTTCTTCCCATTTTTCTTTATGTGGAAAAAATAGAAAATTACATGTATCATCGCTCCCACATCAACTTCATTTGACTTTTTCAAAGTGCCACCAGTTTTAACAAAATGGCATAACTGAGTCTAAGCCCAGTGCATCCGTCAAGGAAAGAAGGAAGGAACTCCTTAACGCCCAAGAAAGACACACTCGTACCCCTACATCTCCTTTCATTTGGGACTACACACGCTGTTGGATTTTCATCTTAGATCTTATGGTCCTTTTTATTAACATTAGAACAAAGAGATTAGTGCCATTCATTGTCTCTAGGAAGCTCCACCTTGATCCACGTCCCACTCACAAAAGTTGACTCACAGACTGAAAAGTGCCTTTTTGAAGTTTTGAAGATCTTTGGACCCTCAGAACGGGTTCGATATGGATTATCAATTCCGGTGTGAGTACAAATACTAATATCCTCAAGATAAAACGTAGAACTTGTTATTCTTGTAGCTTAAAGCACGCCATGGATTTAGCTCACTTGAGATACCATTAACCTGTATTTTAAGAGATAGTTTGAAGTTGTGAAAGAGACCTTCTTTAAATACATCGATAAGATATTGATGACGACGACTAGAAATTTAATTTTTTATAGCGAATTTGTGGTATAAAGAAACTTTCCATGAAAGTAGGGTGGACTTGCCACTCCAATTCGTTATGATATTGTTAGAACTGTTCATTTGACATCTGACATGCGTTCAATGGCCAATAAATTTGGCAAGAATGAAGGTCGACCACCTAAAGTGGATCTCAAAATGAATCATTTTGGCCGTTGATGCCTCGTGAAAACCAGAATGGACCCTTGTCAAAACTGACTTGATCGTTATGTGTCAAATGCAACGAGGCTATTTTGTTATTTCTCGGCTTTTGTACGTACAAATGAGACGAAAATGGAAAAATTCCGGGTGTTACCAAAAAAGGAAAGATTGAAATAGTTCAACAAGTGCACTCAAGTTGTACTATATCTATTTAGGGCGGGATTTGCATAAGACAGAAGGGGAATTTCGAGCTAATCCTCGAGTTTCTTGTGTTGAATGACTGTAAATCCAGTTGTATTACTCACTCTCTTATCTCTCCTGGCTAGTTAAAGGCTCAAAAACGTGATAAGAATGCGTCCATGTCCTCAAAAAATCGCTTCCTTGCCATTTTAGTGAACTGTCGTGAGTGTCACTAGCATGCCACCGCCCCCACCACCCCCTCCGGGTCCGCCTCCACCTCCAGGGGGCGGGTTATCACCCGTGAAATTAGGCGGAACGGCCGGTCCCACGGATCGAGGGGCACTTTTAAAATCCATTCAGCAGGGTAAGGCCTTGAAAAAAACGGTGACCAATGATCGGAGTAAGCCTCTTGTGGACGGCAAACCCGGTGGTGGTACGATAGCTCAACGTGGAAATGGTGGTCGAGCGGGTGGGGCAAATCTGGGTCAAGCTTCGAGTGCATCCACCCCTAAATTGCCGGGTATTGGCGGGATTTTCGCCGACGGATTCCCCACCCTGAATAAAACGCAAGGTGGAATCAAAACCGGACGAGCCCCAGGTAATTTTGAAAGTCTGTTTGTTGTTAAATAAAAAATGAGGGTTTTAGGTGATTCTGAAACAAATCACGTTTATCTTTCTTGGGAAGAAATGACTTATTACAAGGGCCCTGAAAAAGATTTACTAAACCGTTGCATAGTATTAATTTTTTTGCCAGGCCCTGTTGTCCATTGACCATTCAATTTTTCCCTCAAATTTACATGAAATATTTATTTTCGGACAAAAATTGAAAAAAAATCTTTAAGTTTTCCTTGAAACAGCCAAAATATTAAGTATTGAGGAAGATTGGAGAAACATTATGATCTATTATATTTTTAAGAAATATTGTTCCGGGCACTTTATTACTGTGTTCATTTGAGCTTGCGAGGTCATTTTTTAATTCAAGAGACATTTGAGGTACTACTTTTGAGTTGTGAATGTACTTGAATTCCGTTAAAAGGTGACGGGCTTACAAACGATAAAAGGTCATTCAAAACACCCTTTTTTCAAAACACAAGATATTTTTTTCATTTTCTACCCATTTCATTACAAGTCTCACGTGTGTGGCTACGTAAAATTGTGAACAAAAAGACTCCTAAAAATACGTAGGTATGCGTTATAGATTTCTAAAATATTTCAGCGCAACACTGCTTTTAGTATACGTAAGAGCACTTTGCTCAAAGTACCCTGTGTTTCATAAGAAACGGAAAACCTAATTATATCGTCTATAACTCGTGATTGAGAGCATTATTGCTCTAGAAAGCATGTATGAATCTCACTTTCATTGAATATGATTGGCCAAACTCTTGGCTTGAAGAGTCAGAAAAAGCAATTTCATCCTAACTCAATACTTAAGCGACGACGATTTTTCCCGTGAAGTGTCTTTTTATTCTCCATTCCGAAAAATGGCTCCAATTAAAAAAAGGGCGACTTAAAAGGAATAAAACCATAACTTTCTTAAGAATTCCTATCTGTCGCATCTTTTTGAGCTTCATACATTTTTTGTGGGATCAACAATTTCCGAGTTACGGACATGGTTTCCTATTTCATTTCTTATGAATCACCTGGGAGATGTTCAAATATATGTTTCCAAGCATGTTTTAGTAACATTATAGAATTTTTGCTTGTGACCTACTTGACCAAATCCAAATAAATGTTCGGCATTCCATTTACAACTCAAACCTGGTCTCAAAAGTTTCTTCTGTTTCTCCTCAAAGTGACTTCTCCAACTCAAATAAACATAATTGTTAATGTCAAATTAGACTTCAGTTCTGTTGCTTTGCATTTTAACACATTGAAAATTTGTGGAACCAATCATTTAATCTGCCCGTTTTTTATAGGGTTAAGAATAAAATTCCTGAGAATGTTTTTTCTAAATCTGCAATACCAAAAACAAAAAGATATATCTCCTGGAGTTTTCCATTGCATCAATATTGGCAACATGGGCAACTTTTTCGACAAAGTTTTTGACTATTTTATTGACACCTTAAACCTGTACCTTTTTCTGACTATGCACCTGCAATATTAGCCAATATTAAGCCAGATTAATTAGCCAGAATAATTCATTGGTCAGAACCCCAAGTACGTTAAAAATGATGCTTGAATAATGCATCGCCAGAGTCAAAACATATCATTTGGATGTCTCTCAAAAACTTGCGAAGCTTGAACTTCTAAGACTTTAAAGTTCAGCACGAAATTCCTGAAAAGATTGTTAGTTTTATCCACCCTGATCTATTATTGTCATTCTGTCAATTACCAGAGGCGGTTCATTATTTTTTTCAGATGTCAGTCATAGCACCAATAATCTTTCGTCAACGCCGAAGGTGAATCCTAGTAGTAACATTTCGAGTACGCCTCAAAACGGCAGTCAAGGCCGAAATTATTTCAACCGGTCGAACTCGAATGCCGGCATCGCTCAGCACAATGCGTTCTCCTCTTCTAGTCTGGTAAGATTTGATGACTCATTTTCATTATTGATGGTGATCTGATCACTGCCTTTTTTGTCTGGTGAACTCTTTTATTGCCATGAATATTAGCGAGAGACCTTCCATCTGATGGTGATTTTCCTTTGATCTCTTTTCTCCCTCACTCTCTTCTTCCCTCCGAAAAAAAAGCTGTATTCATCAAGGTCTATGTCGGATGAGAAATACAACTTCTTCTTTTCCTCTTCATCTGGGGTAATTAATGAAAACAAGAATTTTTTTTGCTATATGCTATCGAATTTCTTCAGTTGTTTTTTGCACCATCCATGATGCCTTTCGTTAGTTCAAAACACTGTAACGGAATCAGTTCGTTGATAAGACCCCTTCCTTTGATTCTATAATTGCTCGTTATTCTAAAATCTATTACAAATCAAATTAGCTACTTAGTGTTCAGTTTCATAGTTGCCTTCTTCGAGTAATGCACGAGTTTGAAATGTGTTTTAAAGGTAAGTCTTCCCTTCCCGAATCTAAATCACACCCTCACATCTTTTTGTTTGTGTTTGTGCTTTTCCTCACCAAAAGTGTGTCACCCTTTTATCCAGGACTTCATAAACTCTCGGTCCAAAGCAATCTCAGGCGTAAACCACAACAACAACAGCTACCATACCATTAATAAGGAGACGGGACACGCCGGGGAACCGCCCCAACTCAAGCCCCGCCCTCCTTCCCTGATCCGAAGTCCAAGCATTAGTAAACTGGTCAATAGCTTTGAGAGTATAGAGAAGGAAGAGGACATCTACCGGCGGAATTGTGCCGAGATTGTTGCTACTGCGGGTTTTCGAGGTCCCACTCAATTAAACTCATCGCTCAGACCTCCAAAACCCCCACCTCTCTCAGCCAAACCCATATTAAGACACACTGTAAGGCTCGTTTTGGGTATATCTCTTAACAGTTGAATGGAGGAAAATGGAAAATATCACCAAACCAAACCTTGTACAGAACACAGATATGGACAGATACAACATACAACAGATAAAATAATTACATTCCAAAATGCAATCTAAGCTGGGCAGAAGGCCAAATCACTTGTTGCTGTTTCAGAGCACTTGGTCACAGCTGACAATCAAGTATGTCCAAGCAAGAATTTTGTGTAACAATTCAATTGTTTGGGACATACTGAACCAATACTCAATGAAAAGCCAACAACTTTTAACGCAATCTTTTCCAATTTAGAGCTACTAGTTGTCCTTCAAAACACAGTATTTGTTTATTATTAAGTCCACTTTAACACCCAGGTGGCAATCAAGGAGTTTGAAGTTAGTAAACGAGAGAAGTGGTACAACGCAGTAGCTTGTCAGTCTTGAATTGATAAAAAGGGATGCAATAGAATGTTGTATCTGGACATATCTGTGGTAAGGAACAAGAACCACTGAAAATATTGGACGACGAGTCTTGCCACGAGAATTATGATTTATGATTTTCAGGAGGAATACAGCCACAGGTACCCAGTATTTTTATACTGGGCATAAAGATATCCCTTGATAAGAAAATACTTTGGTTGCTGATTAAAAAAACTGGCCGTAAATTTTGTTGTTAGTTAGTCAAATGTAGCAGTTTTTCGCAACAAAAGGCAATTTTTATCTTTTTTTTGCCGTTTTCATTGAAACAGGGTTGAAAAGTTTTTGAATTGAATATTTGACAAGCACTAAAGATTTCTAATGGTCAATTTTAGGACCAAAAATGTAAAGTAAGTGAGTTCTTGAGTAAGCAAAGTTATTATCTGATTTATTGAGTTTAAAACTTGAAATGTTTTAAAAAAAGTTTTGTTTGTACTTACTCTTTTTGGACAATAAACCAAATTCATATTTAAAAGAGACACTTCAAGCAAACATAAAAGGCAACATTTTTATATCAACTTTTGTCCACTCGACTACAAATTTTGACAAAAATGATGTTGCTATTGAAAGAAAATGCATCTTCCGGCCAAAATGATAGCAACATTATCCAAGCCGTATTTATAACACGGATTGTTGTTCACGTAAAGTAAAACTTGTTTTCCTAAATCAAACTGAAGGTAATAATTCTCGCGCTAAGAACCTGAGTCTACCTTTCGGAAGGTTCTTGTACAAAACGGCGATTCACAGATGGGGCCTCGGGATAAAAACTACTAATATGTACATAATAGATAACGTATTCCATCGGTGTACATAACAAATTAGACAAAGTGGTATTCGGGATTGTTTTTACTAATCCTCTTAGCTTGGGATATCGTGGTCAACCGCCAAAGCTGATGATGATGATCTTTTTGCTTTCGTTTTTCTTGGTTTCAATTTTATCCAACAGACTTGTACATATGTGCGTTCTCACAAGTTTTACTACTTAACAGGGTGTTTCTGAAGGTGGTTTCAATTTCTTCCGTCTCCATTTTAAAGCGAGCACACAAAGTAGTGTAAAAAATCTCTTTCAATCCAAATTGCTTTGAAAAAGAGAGAAAACCTTAGAACCTCACGCCTAAGCGCTCGACGCTATGACGAAAACTGCGCAAGAGATTGCTCTAAAGTTGGGCTTATAAAGTACATACCAATGAAGTGTAAAGCTCGTTGCATTTATGACTTGTATTTAGGGATTCTCGATCTCAATAAATGATATTCAACCGTAATATACTTTAATATTTGAAAATGGAAAAAATAGTCAGATTTCACCAGGGGAATCCCTTGTGAAAAATTGAAATGCTCTGGAACGCATATATCAATACTACTGATGGATTTGAGAATGAATCTTGGGTAATGGTTTTATTACCAGAGTATTTATCTCCAATGGTCACATCTAGATCTACGTTGGGCATCATTCCTCCATGGTTGCTATTTGGCGTGAAGTTAGTAGCGATTCTCTTTTGACACCCTGTATCAATTGTGTTTGAGAAATATGTCCACTTCGTTTTCTTTGCCTCCACAATTTGGCGTCGACCTGCTTGTGTATGGTGGGAAACTTTTCCAACTCCAAGGCGTTGACTGAAAATGCTTGAGAATCTTCCTCCTCTTCTCATAACAATTGCGTATACTGTATGACCAACATCACATAAATTATGCTCTAGTTGAAACACATTGGTACTTTCTAAAGACTCGGATGTCTTTATCACAAAGCGAACGAGTCAAATTACTCTGAAATCAATCCATTAGGAATCTCCAAATCACGCCAGACTGAAGAACGGTAACTAAGTGGATGGAAGCAACGACCATGCTCATTGTTGCCTCAATAAAAAGAAGCCGAACCTGTTGGACGGAGTGTACTGAACGTCATTCTGATTGGACTCAAAAAGAATACCGTATATCACCCCACATGTTGGGTATGTAATAAGAAGGAATTTTGTGCGACTTTACTTTTCATGTTTCGGGAAACCGGAATCCGCTTTGATTGTGCGAAAGTCCTCTCGACGAAGATACATAAGCTCGTGAGCTTCTTTAGACGAAGATAGTTTCTAATCGCGCTCTTCTCAAACTTTCGGAGCAATCTTTTGTCGTCAGTCTATTTGGAATGGTCCAACAACGACCATTGATCGAGTAGTTTGAGCCTGAAGGTCCACTTGTGAGAAACTGTCCAACTAGCAAGTTCCAAATTCGTGAAAGTGAGACGATTAAAGAGCAAAGAGACACATTTATTTTGCCATTTGGGCGTGAAGTGAAAACAACTTCGGTGTGAAGTAGAATCACCCTTGTTTGGTGGGATTAGTGGAAGCCAATGAAGTGTTCTCGCAGATGTTTCAAGGTTGTCAAGGCCAATGATTCTGTTCCTCGCATCTTTTAGAGCGTAGAAGAGTGCTGGTTGTGAAAGGCCAACATTGATCGATCATGCTGAATAATTGAAAGTAGCAGTAGTAGTGGTGGCTGAGTTGAGATGCAAATATTCCAAGATGAATGTGGGAGCCGTAAAGTGTCGAATAACCGGGAATTCCGGAGGTCTTACGAGTGCTCATCGTCCTGCCACCACTGCAGGGTTCGCAAATGTCAAGAATCTCGCTCGAAGTGAATATATCCGGAGATTCTCCTACAATTGTGCCCGAGGTCGTTTGCCACCGGGTCAATGGCTCAATCGACAAGGAAGTTCACCTTCCTTTCTCGAGGACGATTTACTTCATATTGAGGATTTGTCCGTGTTTCACAAGACTGGTTCCCTCACGAGTATTGTACGACATAATCTAGTAGTAACTTAATTCCTTCTTGCATGTGTGGCATGACATCTTAACCCTTCATTGTACATAATCCACTTAAACCAAAGCTCTTTAATTTCCCGCTTTGCTTGTGGGCATAACCTTGTCTTTTAAAACCTATCTTGAACAGCACAAGCTAGAAAACTTGAATCCTAAATCCACTAAAAGGACAAGGTGAACCGCAAACATTCATACATGTTCTTTTCACACAGAACTCCACACCCTCGCTGACTCCTCCGAGTGCTAGTCCCGGTCCCTCAGTTGGACCACCTTCTTCTTCCTATCGAAAACCAAGCCACGCCCCTGGTCCTCCAGAAGTACCTCGGGCCAAGCCCTCAACTAAGGTACAGCATCCGAATGCCAAACCACCACCTCCCCCTGTGCCAAATGGGACTGGTCCGGCATCCCTCAATGGTGGTGGTCAGGCACCTCCCAAGCCTCGGCACACGCTAATTCAAACAGTTGGCAATCAACCTGCAATGCGGGCCAAGAGTTTCAACCACAAAGCTCAGAATCCGGGTTATGAGAGCCAGAGGTCGAGGGACGACTCGTCCCTGACCGCCCCTCCTCCCCCAACTCGTACTGTGTCGCAGGCGGGTGGGACACTAAAACGACCTGGTGGACCGGCTCCTCCCCCGCCCATGGGTAGTATGGGCCGGGTGGTGACGCGGTCCGCCCCCATGAAACCCCCTACACAACCTCCCCCACCCCCACCACACCGGGATCCTGGAGTGCATGGACAACCGCATCTTCCAGTGGTTCAGAAGCAGGCGTCGGTAAGATCGCTGTGACGGAGGTTTCGTGATACAAGAGTTAATGTTCCAATTGTCGCCCTTTAGTCTCACTATGCCCGGAGCAACGTTAACATGGGTGGTGGATCTAATGATGCCCCTACACCGCCCACCAGGCGACACTCCCTCAGAAACAACAACCACAGCAGCAACAACAACGTCAGTTCGGGCTACAATTCGTCGGCCTCCTCAAATTCGGGCGGAGAGAGCTTTGAGCAACGCTTCCAAAACCGATTCAAGACACCGCAATTTCTGCCGCCTCCCGAGCCATATGTCGGGGTGACCAAAAGTTATCCCAGCCAATCACAGCCGCAACGTACGTATGAAGAGGGACAAATTGTGAAGGACGATAGACGTAACTTCAACCATAAAAAATCCATTATGATCCTTCGAAACTGCTGAATTGGAGCCGTATAGGTCATCCTTGTCCTATCTTTTTGCAAATTGGGGTATCGTTAGTATACAAATTTGTGCGTTTCTGGACGTGGTACAAGTCGTGTTTTGGGTGATGGCGGTTTTTGTCTTGTAAAAGGGGTGGTGTAATGACTTTTTTTTTTTTGCTAAATCTTCTCAGGTCGAGTTCACACATCATCCGCCCATTGATTATGTGCCCATGCTTTGATTCGTACAACACGCTTATCTTTCTTTGTCTCACGTACTTTTCCCCATCCTTGATTCTTTCAGTGGACTTTCCACCTGATATTTGGATGGCTCAAGTCACTCTCCACCAGTTCCACGTGGACGAGTTTGACGACGAGTTCGATTGTTGGGACTCGTCTTGAGTATAGATCGAAAGTGGGCCTTTATTTTTTTGCTAACCAAATTCTTTAACTTCTAACTTTTTGATGGCAATTTGGGCTTTTGAGTGCGAATAATCAGTACCCTGTTCTCGTTTTGAGTTCTTCCCGCTTTGTATCGTCCATCTTTTGTCCTTGTCTAGTGTCCGGGCGTCATGGGAGTATGGCCAAGAGGAATCCGGCTCCTCAACCTCCATCCCAACCTCATGGGGCAATGCAAACCCATATACAATTGGGCAACCAGCAAATGTGGGCTGGAAACACCTCCAGATGCTAATAACATACCTTTAATGGCACTTGTTGCTTTGAGACGACATCCAGTGCGGTGTGAGTGAAAAAAAAGAAACGAGGATTGTAGCCTTCAAGTATCGCATGGAACCCCAAGTTGTGATATGAAGAGCGAAGATTTAGAACCCAACAAATCTGGGACATTGCAAAGGGATCCGATTTCCCGCTACGCGACTACATGAACTGTTGAATCCTTTTGATCATCTTTGTTGCTCACGCGACTTCTACTACTACATTTATTATTATCATCATCATTAATATTACTATGACTCCTACTACTACTAAGATAAAACATAATCCCATCAGATTTATAATGTCAGAGGAATCTACTATTGTGAAGATCACTCAATCTTTGAGTATCGTATGGATAAGAAAGCATGCTGCCTAACTGCGAATATTTCCTCCCCCGTCGTCTTTGTAGAACAATTCAGTGGTCTGTTTGTTCCACATCGTAGTCCCAAATTCATTCAGACTTTCGATCCATTCTAGATTTGATTGTACTCTTTGTCCCATTCTCTCCTCTTGTCCCCAACATCAACTTTGTCTCAAACGCTTTGATTGAACCCCCAAACTGGACCCCTTTATCAAGATCAATGAAGATAGAAACTATCATGAAGTCGTGTTATCTACAAAAGAACTTCCATCTATTTTTTGTACCCAACAGACTTTCAACATTTAACTTACTGTACTGAACTATCATGAATTATGATTAATAAAATAACCTAAACTTGTTCCATTCCAAATCGAAATCGTTCTTGTCTAGGGAGATCAAGGGCCAAGCAAAGCATTATTTTTGGAAAAAATTGCTTTAAGAAATTCGAGCTTTATTGTTATCTTGACAACCTGGAAATCGCTAAGGTTTAGGACCTAGGGCCCTGTATGACTTCCCACAAGGCTCGAGGATCAAACTAAGTTGGTAAGCATTTCCGGGAATTCAATCCAAATTCAAGTTACTCGTAAAAAGCTACCATTAATCTTCAAAATGCATCTAAAAATGTAATACAGATGTAATTCAATTTTGATTGGCATTTCGTTGGAACTGGTTTTTTAGATTTAGGCTTGGAGTTTCTAATGGAGATTGTAAACCAAACTCTCGTCATACCGGGTGCGGCAAAAAAAAGAGTGCATCAAGATGTATTTGGGCAAGGAAATCGTAAGCCATGGAAGCCTCCGCTCAGGCGTTCAGCTTTGGATTTTTTCTAAATCGCATTCCATTCAAGTAAATTATTTTGTTTTGATAAGATTGATACGACAAGCATTTCAGGATGTTGTTTGCTGAATTTCAGCATCATACGTTCCTCCGTTTACGAGAAACAACGGAAATTTGTAGCAATCGCGGTCCATACGCGCGGAAATAGGGACAAATTGACCCTACAATCTTCCTTCTAGACGATCGGAAGAGCGAGCATTGGTCTATGCTTCAAATTCCTCTAACTTCCATAAAATTTAGCCGATCAAGTTGAAATTAAGCAGGTGAGCCTTAAACTACCTGTCACACAACTGGTTTACTTAGATTTTTCTCCACCTGATACAAAATTCGAAAAATGACTTTTGCCATAAGCTGAGGCATCCAGGCCTTCCGTATTCCTTAATTTGGGCAACTTGCAGCACTACATGAACAAAATGTCAAATCCTAATAATAATGATGTCCTGGCTATTCTAATGATTGATTTTTTTTTATGTTTTATTTTTTACACTTGGACTTGCACAGCTATGGTTAGTAACAAAGGTTAAATATTTTCCCCCTACCCGGTGTAAGAGGACCTATTTCCACACATTTTGATCGCTTGTGTTTTTCAAACGTATTTTCCTGTTAATTTCATTCCTGAAAACTGCACTTTATTTGACTCTACCTCAACAACTCACCTGTTTGCTGCAAACGTATTTCAAGATTATTTACAGATTATTTTGGTTGGCTATTTACTGATTATTAGGGCTGAATATTTTAGGTTTTACATAAAAACTTAGGTTTTAACCTAAAACGCCTAATTCGGGCAATTTTTACCTAAAATTAAGTTTTCAGTCAAAAATTCACTTTTTTCTCGCCTTTTTAGGGCAATTTTTACCTAAAACTAAGTTTTCAACCTGATATTAATTTTTTTACTTATCCTAAAGTCATTTGCACAATAAGGTCCCTCAACCCAGTGTCTTCAAAAAAACAAAACACGAGAACAAAGGAAGAGAGAAGAGGAGTGGGAGCCACAATGATTTTCATCCCATCAACATGCCAAATCAGCGTTACCAGGTGGTTTCAGGCAGACATTGCCAAAATTTGTTTGAAATACTGCCAATTACAGGTGCTCGCTGCCATTTTTGAAGTCACATAACGCCACATTCTGTCACCTTTGAGCCGAATTTTTCTCGTTTTTAATCATTTCATCTCGTTTTTTAGGGCTCAAATTTTAGATCTCGTTTTTTAGGTCAAAATTTTTTGATCTCCTTTTCTTGGTCGACAATTTTCGATATCGTTTTTTGGTCGATTTTTTTGCCTGCCCTTCCACTTTTTGCCATATTCTGCCACTTCAGAAATTTCTCTACCACAAAATTTTCTATACTGCCATTTCTACCACTTTCCCACCACTGCCAAATAAAGTTTTCACTGCCTCTGTCTCTGCTCCACTGCTTTTACTCTTGTAAAAAGTAAACTGCAGTAGAGCAATTAATAAAAGGCTATATTTGGTCTGAATAGCCTCTCAAAAGGTGTTATCTATACAACCTAAAAAAAACCTAAAACGTAATTTTTGGCAACCTAATTATGTCATAATTTGCCCAAAAAGTTAACCTAAAATATTCAGCCCTACTGATTATTAACTCACATTCATACTAAAGCTTTATGTTTGAACTTCAAGGCCAAAAAAGGTTGGGTGTCAGTGAATGAAGTGTGAATGAATCTCCAGACCTAAAAGATTCCTTTATGTGGTATGATTTTTGTGTGTTCAAAATAATCTCATTCACAAGTTATCATGCTATCTGAGTTTTCCTTTCAGACGGCTTTGTTTGCCAATCGGAAATCTAAGTAAGTATTTCAAAGTTTCATAAAATCTGTCAATTTGTCATTGTATTTATTAAATCTTGTAAATTTGCACTACGCTCATGTCTGCACAACAGGTAAGCAATTAAAGATGGCAGTTACTTTTGGAAACTTGTATTAGAACTCTGCATTGGATCCGACTTTTTCATTAATCTAATTAATTTTTGTACCCGTGTTTAAGGCCTTCTGAATAGACTTTTAAGCGCAAAAATAAATTGTTTAAAGGTGTTACATTTCGGACTGATTTAGTATTTAATCAAACGGCCTCCGTTTCTCTCATTTTTGGAGATGTTCTCAATTCTGCCATTTGAGTTTTTTAGCTTTTCTTACCACTACTGGATGTCTTTGAAATCGAATAAAATCGCCTTCTTCGCCAAGTTTATCTTATAGTCGAGGTGTTTTTTTCTGTTACTTTTTATCGTTTTGAATTTTCTTGTTTTTTGGCTTCACTTGATTAGCCAACTAGTAAAATACTTCCGAGTTGTTTTCACATTTTGCCAAACGCTTTATTTGATATTTGTTTTTGTCTAAGGGTATGTCGTCTCGCTCCTTAAATTCTCTCAGGATCATTAGTCGAACATTGAAATGCACGAAAATCAAAAGCGGAGTTCAAAAACACGGCTTTTAGTTTTCGCCTTTTTTTTTGACAGCCCTGCATAAACCTTACCCAAGAAGGGTTCATGGAACAACGTTGCCGAAACTGGGCGAGATGCCAAGAAAAATCCGCACAAAGGAGTACTTGTTCGGCGACTCTCAATCAGCAAACCGTTTCAACTTCAAAATGTGGTTAACTCGTTCGAAAATTAAGCAAGTTCTACAATGGTCCAATCCCTTAGAATCCGGGATCACCTTTGGAACTGTCTTGGTTCTCCTCACTGCAGTTCGGCATGTCTCCCTCATTTCGGCGTTTAGTACATTGGCACTGGCCTTATTGACTGCCACCATGGCCTTTAGAATTTATCGAAGCGTTTTGGCCGCTATCAATAAGACCAACGACGGCCATCCATTTCAGGTAATGGGTTGAAAACATTGATTTGATCAAAACCTCATTGTTATTTCTTGTCTCAGATTCATTTGGAAATGGATTTGACCTTACCCGAAGATCAAGTCCAGGAACTGGCCCATTGGCTTTTGGGCTATCTGAATGAAGTTGTAGCTGGAATCAAGTCAGTGTTCTTACTCCAAGATATCTTGGCCACGATCAAGTTTGCTGCAAGTAAGAGGCTTGATTATGATTTTGCAGGGTGCGCTTTTCAAAATGAGACAGGGAAACCGGTAGATTTCAAAATTTGAGCATGTAAATAGAAAGTCATGTTTTGGATAATTTTGATTTAATTATCTTATTTTTGCACTGATCTTCAATTATCAGTGACCAAAAAATCCAACCAATTTGTCCTAAGTGAAGTAAGTTTTATCCAGTCTTCCAAATTGCAACAAAAAAAGCAGGCCACTAATAGTGGCTGTTATTTGCATATGCATTACTTAGCCATACCACTTGACCTAATGGTTCAAACAAAAAGAGTTAGTTTCTAAAAGAAAGTAAATCACCAAAATGACACATGTTTTACCTCACATTCTCTTATAAATGAGCTCTAATGAACATTTCAAGGGTGGTTGGACTTCGGTAGAAATGAAGAGAACCAGATTCTCTTTGTCTTTCAAGCTTGTAGAGTTGGCCTTCTTCTACACTGTGACACTTAAGTTTTATCTCTCCAGAGAAAAGGTCATTGGTCAAAGAACAAAGTTGCAACAAGTTCAAAATATCAATATCCAATATTTACATCTTTCGGCCAGCATCTTTTTTATTGAGGTCATGTATACTTCTTAGCACCTTTTCAAGACCATCAGAATCTAAATTGTTCCACACAGCTTTCATGCTCCTCTCAAGGTCAGCAACTGAAGTGCCACTGAAAGTTCATCAAGCCATATTTTGATAACTGACCATGAATTTTATTTGGATTGAGGTTTGTCATTTTTGGTTCACTACAACCACATGAAGATGAGCAGACTCTTCTAAAAGTGTCCTCTAACTTTTTCTCTTCTTCATTTTGTCCCTGTTAATCAGTTTTATCATTGCTTAGACTCCTGCCTTGGCCAAAATCTCGCCATAGTAGTTGTAGTTATTGGCATATGCGTAAGGGGGACAATGAGCCAATCTGACATTGTCCTGTACCTGCATGGACCAAACAAAGGTGGTCATTATTTGTCTTCTCCATCTCCTTAGACACAATGTGACCCTTCTTGGTCAGTCATTTTGATCAAATTTCTTGAGCTGTGCTATCTTGTGCTGACCACTTTGGAGATTGAATATGCCTTCGCACTCAATGAATTTTGGTCACAGAACTGAATCTTGGGTTGTCTGTAATGTTCTGGTTCCTTTTAAACCAGACCCCCTTAAATGATTTGGGAGAAACAAAGTCTGATCCTAAGAAATAAAAAAAACTCTTTGTTGAAGTTGTGAATTAGAAAGTTTCCGTTTTTGTAAGGCCTCATATTTTTAAAAATATATTTTTTTGTCCAGAAGTAAGTAGATCACCCTGCATCATCAAAAAAATCAGGAGCATAATAGCTTTCTTTTTTCAGCCATGTATTTATTGACTTATGTGGGAAGATGGATGAACGGATTAACCTTAATAATTTTGGTGTGGGTGCTTTTGTTCACATTACCCAAGATTTACAAAGACAATCAAGCTGTTATCGATGAAGGTCTAGCTCCTATGAAAATGAAAATGGATGAGCTCTCCCTCAAGATTCGAGAAATATTCCCCAATCAAGAATCGACCACCAAAAAAGTGGATTGAAAATCAGAAATTGAAGAACTCCCATTTTTATAATTGCACCACATGAAATGTTTTTGTAAATTTGAAATAAACGATCATCGATGTCCCTTGATGATGAAAAGTGGGGTTTTTTAATCATAGGCCTTTTTAGATTAATCTGCGGTAGGGAGGACAATGTGTGGTCAATCAAGTCATAGGAATTGGAACTCATGTACTCAGTTTAGAAACATCTCTAGATCAGCCAACAGTGATTCAGCGTCATTCCATACCTACAATGAAGGTCCTTATCACTACCTTGATCATTTGCCAAATTGGCTGGAGTTTCCAAAGTGATGCCATTAACGTCAAGGAACCATTAAAAGTGGAGGGAACCGAACTTGGAACCAAATCTGACTTCGCCGGACTTCCCAACATTCTATCCAAAGGAATTAAGCTGGTTGAATTAGCTGGTCAACAAAGTAGGAATGTTGAAAATAATTCACAACTGGATGTGTCCAAGGTGCTCGATCGTCTGCAAACAGGCGTTTTGACCCCAATTTTCAAAGTTTTGGGCATGGCAGAAGAGAATAAAGAAATTGGAGGAGAAAGGAAACTCCTATCTCTGCATGAAATTAATGCCGGCCCAACTGGATCTGCAAATCACACTTCTACAACATCACCCGCCCCAACCACCACCACTACTACTCCTAAATCCACCACAACCACCACTCCAACCACCACCATTACTACTACTACCACAACCACCAACCCAACCACCACCACTACTCCTAAATCCACCACAACCACCACTCCAACCACCACCACCACCACCACCACCACTACTACTACTGTTACTACCACAACCACCACCCCAACCACCACTACTACTACCACCACCACTCCAACCACCACCACAACCACCACCACAACAACAACGACAACTACTACCAGTACCACAACAACGGCCAAAAAAACCTCCCCTTTTACGTTTCCGGATCCAACCACTTCAACCACCAAAACTTCGTCTCCTTTCACTTTCCCAGATCCAACCACCTCATCCATGAAATCGTCTCCGTTTACTTTCCCTGAGCCAACTTCGACCAAGAATCCATCCACTCACATCTACACGTTTTCTCCCACGACTACTGAAAGCACATCGGTGTCACCGTTTACTTTCCCAACACCAACTAAGAAACCTCCCTTGGGCGGCGATTTGATTCCGATTATTGTTGGGTGTGTTTTGGGTGGAACCGTCATTGTGGTTCTAATTGGTTACTGTGTGGCCAGAATGAGAAGCCGAAATAATGACTCCGAAGCTGATCAGCTCATTGTGTAAAAATGAAATACAGAATTGTGGTTTGGCTTAAAATATTTGATTGGGAGAAATTAAAAGATTGGGAAAAAGGAGAAAAAAAAGGATTGAAAGTTAAAAGTAATTGTCTTGCGTTTTCATTTCATCGCATTAGTGGACAAGTCAACTTGTCTCTTAGTTTAGTTTAGCCAAAGACCACGGTATTACTGTAATAGGAAGAGGAACAAAGGTACTTTCCAGAGTCCAAAATGTAAAACCAATAAAAAACTAAATTGGCATTGTATTTTCAATAACACTAATGCGTTTAAAGTCATGCGTTTTTCTGAAAATTGTGATTTTCATCGAAGCTTTGTGTTTAACTTTTGGTACTTTCCTTATTGCATTGAGGGGAAAGATTGGAACCAATAATGTCATGACCGTACTCGCTTGTGGCTTTACTACAAACAAAAAAGGGTTTGAGCGCAAAAATGAAAGAAAATTAATCAAGAAATCCTTGAGTGATGGATATTTAAATGTGATATTAGTATCGTCTACAGCTTTAAGTAAGATTCGTTAAAGTGACACCTTCTGCCAAAATTCAAAATGAACCTGGCCTTCGTGTTCCGGAAAGAGCAAATTGTTCTCAATGCCAACGCAAACGCTTTTTAATAAATTATGGGTAATCTAGCCTTTTCTGCTTTTCTTAGTTTAAGTCAGATTAGATCTCTTAATTTGCAGCCTGATAAATTGATTGCTTATCTTTACGATTGATAGGTAGCTTGACCTTAACTATTTATGTTTTAATTGAGCTGTCAGGATAAGACGAGACTATACTTTAGTCAAAATGGCCAAGATTCTCCTACTCTCAATATTTGTTCTTGCAACATCCGCCTCATTTGTGTTGGGGGCGGATCCACCTCAAGGGCCCTCTTTAGCAGGCTTGGCGAACGCTGGAAACCTTCTCAAAACCATTGGTCAGCTACCCAATCTCCCAGAAGTTGGATCAAAGCTTAAGGACCTCGCCCAAAATGGTAAATATTAACTTATCTATCATTCAGGTTCCATCATTACGAAAAGTCTTTTTTCTTTTCTCAGAGGATCAGAAAGGATTACTTCAAATTTTGGAAACCTTGTCCAAAGTGGCATTGTTGAGCCAAGCCAACAAGTCGAAACTAGTAGCAAACAAAGTTAAGGCAGAGGAACCATTTAAACAGGCAAAAGAAGGTGAAATTTCGCACCGCAATGACGTAGTTGTTACTGAATTTTAATTTTGGCGCTCTTCAAGGTACCACTCTCCCTCCCGAGGATGGCCAAACAACGGATAATGGAGATGATCCAGAGTACGAGGAGGAAGATGACTTGGTGCCAATTATCTTGGGTTCTGTCCTGGCCGGATTAGTTTTATTGGTGTTAGCCGGTTATCTGGTTCATAGATTCTGGTCTTGTTGAAAGTGATATAATATTGTACTATTAAAGAATGTTTGTGTAGAAGGGTACATTGCGTAATTCAACTCATTCTAACTGATTGGGAATCTGCAGAGGATGATCAGTCAAGTTCTTGCCATGGTTGTGAATGAACTTCCTATGAAGACTTAACGTGGAACTGGACTTGCACGTGTAATCGCACAACTGACAACGGTAAGGTGTTTCTCCTGTATGAATTCGCTCGTGAGCAATCAAACTAGTTTTCGAGTACATCATCTTGCCACAATGGGCACACTTGAACGTCCGTTCTTGGTGGTTCCTCCTTTTGTGATCCTTCAAGAGGAACTTTGTACTAAAGCCTTTGGCGCACACATCGCACTTGAAGGTCTCACTTTTGTCGTGGAACCTGGCCACGTGGCAATCCAGATATCTTTGGCTCTTGAACCGTCTATCGCAGTGATTACAATTCCATCGTTGAGTCTCATGGGTATTCATGTGTGACTTCAGGGAGGATTTATCCCTCACCTCTACACCACACAGTTCGCACATTTCTTTGGGTAAAATCCCTTGGTCCCTTAAATGTTTAGCCACATGTAACTTCAAAGAGCCCGGATTGGGCGTTTTGTAAGGGCAATGAGGACAAAACATCATGCCTTCCCCAGTGTGAGTTTTCATATGAAATTGCAATTGCTGACCACTTTTGTACCTTTTCCCGCAATCACTGCACACAAACTCGGTATTTTTTCGCATTTCCCTCTGTTTTTCAATGACAACTTTGAAACGTTGACGCTTTTTAGCCCAGACACATTCTCGATAATGGCTGGCCAAAGTGTTTGGATCCTCGCTGAGATCCAGGATGTTCTGACAAGCGGGACAATGAACTCGGCAATCCTTGACAAAGGAGGAGTGGATTGCCTTATAGTGGTCCAAGATTTCGTTGGGAAACTTGAACACCACATTGGATGATTCGCAATAGAGACATTTAAATTGTCCCCTTAAGTGATAGTCTCTCATATGTCTCCTAAGGGCATGGTTTGTGCGATATTCCTTTGGGCAAACTGGGCACTTTATCGAACCTTGGATTGGTTCTTTGGAGGACTTCTTTTCAAACTTCGTCTCCACTTCTAATTCATCTTTCAGGTCATTGTTACTTTTTTGAGCTTTTCTTTTCCTCTTTTTTGGAATGTCTTGAGCACTGTCATCATCCACACCATTTCCAAGAAACAGTTCCGGGATATCATCACCATAATCCTCAATATCCTCTTTAAAGATCTCCTGCTTGCAATTAGACTCAGTTCCATCCAGATCCATGCCAATGTCGTCAAACATTGGCTCATCTTCGTCAATTGAGAGATTTCTGCATTTTTCACATTGGGGATGGTTCCAATCTTTTGTTTCTTGATCAATGTCTCCATTTGAGTCGTGGTTTTCGCTGATAGTCATGGAACACTGGGGAGAGAACAACAGGGAGAATGGGAACACTCCTTCTTGATCTTCTTTGGAACCAAGACAGACATGGGACGTGAAGAATTTCAAAGCCAAAGTAGGAAGATCATTGGCGGAATCAAGTGTTCCAGTTCCCAATGTTCTACCAAGGACCCTCGTAATGAAACGACATGATTCTGGATGGAACAGAATCATGCGGGTTACATGCGGCTCTTCTTTCCAATGCAAATCAAATTGATTTCGAAGAAGGATGATCCAATCGGTAATTTGGACTCTAGAACAATGTCCACTCAATTGATGCCACCAATCCTCATTGCCAAACGTGGTACCCATTTTGGAACAGAAATATTTGAACTCAGTTTAAAGGAGCCTGGAATAAGAGTTTTTCTTCGTTATTTTGTCAATATGAAGTACGTTTTTGATGGGTAAATGAGTTCTGTAAGGAAATTTATTAGGAAAACATGTTCGGATCTATCATCCACTTACCGTATATTGACTTGAAATTGGCTCGAACAATATCATATTTTTGTTATTTATTAATATCAATTTTGGTATGTTCATGTTTTGTTTATTACTGTAATGTGATTTCATTGCGAAGTAACACTTATTTTAGAGGGCAAAAAATTTGAAAATTTGCTAACAAAAAAGGCAAGAAATGCCTTGCCAAAATGTTGGCGTTGTGATCATATTTAATCTATAACAGGTACAATGTTCCTGAAATGTTGTTATTGTGTTCAGGGTGACCACGTAAACATGCGTTAGAAGTTCCGTATGTTAGTACACATGGCTCATACATATTTGATTTTAGACTGAATAATCCAGATTATTCGTGGCTTTTTTTTTACTTCAATAGCTATTATTGGTTTCTTCAAATTTGTTTTTAGACTGTCAAACGGATCTATTTGCACGCCAATGAGTTTGAATAAAGAGAGAATTTTGACAACTGATGATTCTTAAAAAATTTTGAGCGCATTAGATTGGTCAAAATGATAGTGGTTTTAAATTTTCGTGTGTTATAGGTATTTTCTTTAAGTTGTAATGCAATAAATCAAAACATCTTTACCTCATTAACACTAACATTATATTTCAGTGATCAAACTTAATCTTAAATTACCAAACCAATTTATTACGCATTTCTGTTTTTCCAATTAAGTCCTTTTTCTAAAATGAATGTTACTTCAAAGGAACGTTTCATAGAATTGCGAAATGACGTCATGGCGAAGGAAGAACGAGCCAATCAAAACTCAGTGCCTCCCTCGTAATCCAATCAGAGCCCAGCATTTTCCATAACATTGGCCGTTCTGCGCTGTTAGATAGTAGTTTGCTGCTGTTCCTCTGTCTACAGTACCTCAACTCTAGCCATGATGCAATCTATCTAATACAGAAAGCTCTTTGCTATTAGTGGTGAAACCAAGTGAAATACCATTCAATTAAATTCCAAATTGTGCAACCCTCTATCTATATCGAGACCTAAGCATTCAAGACCTCTCCAAGTACCCCTCTTCCCTACAGCCTTAATTGCTTACTGGTCTGCTAACTTTTACTACATATCCCAAAGTCTTCTAAGAAGAGTGGTTTTCAAGATCTAGCTCTCCCGTTCTCCACCCTTCTGTAACCTTTGCAATGATTACTCAACGACGATCCAATCATGCATCCTACAATCATGGTCCCCTTAAGGGGACTAACAGGATATACGGCATGGCATCCCAAAAGGCCATGAAGGCCAGATTCAGTCCAAAGTCTGGCTTGAATCAGAAGAAGGTGGCGTTTCTCCAGGGAGGGCGCTTGAAGACCATTTTGATTCCCATTTTGGCCACGGCTTCGCAATTGGAAGTCCCTCAACATAAGACTTGCTCAAGTGCTTTCAATAATGCTACTAAGGAGTTTTCGACCACATCGCGGTTCTTGGATGCTTCCAAGATGGATCATGATCGCCAATGGGATCTGATTTTGAATGAGGATCAACCGAGTTTGGTGTCCCTTGAGATCCCGAGTGAAATGGGATCTATGGAAGAAAAAGAAGAAGAAAAGGAACAATTGTCTGAATCACTTGAAACTGGTGATGATGCTCGAGCTCCTGGTGGCCTCAAAAACCAAAGTGCAACCAATGATCTCAAGCAAAGGAAGACTGAAGTTGAACTCTTTATCAACACACTTTTGCACACTCTGCAATGCAAGTAAGTTTAACTTTATTTATATTAAGAGAACATTTAGCGGCATGTCATGTCAACATTAGGTGCGACTTTTCGGCACTTAAAGCTGATTTTAGGTGAAGAAGCATTTCTGTTTGATTTAGTTATTTTGGGCGGTCAGCTTCAATTTGAATTGAAAATCCTGAAGGAATTGCCTGATTATTGTCTATAAATTAGAATATTTTGGATTTTAGATCGGAAAATGTTTGACATTTTCCGATCCGAAGTCAAGAAGGCGTTTAGGGGAGAATTTTGACAAATATACTCCTTTTGGTTGTTGTCCTCAAAAATCACGTTTAAGGCGAATTTGAAAATTAGTTTAGCCCCTTTCATTCTTGTCGCGATTTTTGTCACAAAAGACAACAGCTTTTACACTTGCAGCTAAATTACATTTAGCTTAGGCATGAAATTTTTCGAAGAAGATCTAAAATGCTTTTAGATTTGAAACTGATCCCGAAATATATTTGAAAGTTGTGAAAATTTACCCGAAAGTTGCGAAATCATTGTCAAATGCTTTCCTTGTGAAAATAGGTCACCGTATGACACTACATCCGAATTTTTCATGAAATAACCGTTTCTTTGTTTAAACAATTGGACGAAACGCAAACATACCTACTTGAAGTCGATTAGTTTTCTCAACCTAAATTGGCTAGAGAACAGTCAATTTTTTTTTTAACATCGCTCTAATTTTGCAAGAATTGTGTGCTCTCTAAAAGTCACGCAGCTTCTTTTTTGCATCCCAGTTTTTTGGCACTTTTCTTCTAGTACTAAATGAGGAGACAATGACTCAAAGTCTTATGCGCAAACTATTTTACTTCAATTCTTCTAGATCAGACATTCAATTCCAGGTAAAACAAAATGTTCATCTCCCTAAACAAGAGATGTCAATTTCTATTGCTATTTCTAATGTGCTAAAATATCATAAAGTGTTTCGATTTTAGGAAAAGAGAATTGGCCTTTGACACGATCAAATTTGAAATTTTATTTGTTCACAATTATTATTGTATTATAGCATTCAATTACAGAAACCAAAATAGTGTCTATATCTGAGTTGGTTAATCATATTATCAATCAAAAATACAATGATTAGACTTGAAAAAGAATCGAAAGTGAAAATATTCTTTTTTTGAAACACCTTTATTTGAGTGCCAAAACCTTTCCGAGAGATAAAAATCCAACAAATCCATTTTATTCGTATCGATCATTAAGAAGTTGTTTGTGATTTGGTGCCATTTTTCTTTACCAACAACGAAATAGAAATGATTGATAGATAAATAAGAATAAGATAGACCAAAGAAAGATAGATGGTAAAGAAATCAAAAGCACTCCAGTCATTTTGTAAATCCAACGTAAATTTCCAATTGAGCAAAAAGTCCTGACAACTAGTGATAGAGTCAGTAATTTTCGACTCCTTAAGAAAAACCAGATCGGCAATGGAACATTCAAGACTCAAATTCAATGTTAGCTCTATGAAAGATCAATGTTGAATTTGACAAATACTGGTCATACTTTCAAAAGGAATCGGGATTTTTCAAGAAGTGGTATTATATTTATCCGACTTCAAAATTCCGATCAGTTCCCGTCTTTTATGCAGAACCACAGAACCAATTCCTCCCAATTTGGCGCTGGACCCCTAACTAAATGGAACAGAAGAAATTATGTTCCAAAAATTTCCATTCATGCTTAGTAGATACAGAGCTAGCAAATCTCAGGAAAAATGAAAGGCTAAGAGCCGATTCAATAACCTTATTTGACTTGATTCTCTTTCTTCAGTTCCAGCACTTGCAACATGGATGGCTGCAAGAAGATGAGCCGCGTCCTTGGTCACTTCTTGATGTGTCTCAAGAAGCGAACCAACCTCCTTGGCGGTCCACCGACCTCTGGCGGCCAATACGGCCCAATGGTAAAAGAGTCGTCATGCACCCTTTGCGCCCAACTACTCGACATCGTGACAGAGCACGCCAAACAGCCTCACCCTCAACAAGGAGTCGGCACCAAATGCTCGGTTCCTATGTGCGATGCCTTAAGACGCATAGGAGAGTCAAAAGAGAGCGGTTCTGCAAAGAATGGGAGTGCGCTCTCGGCTTTCATGCCTGGCGAAGAAGGGCTCATCAGCGGATAGAACAACGAAAATTCCGGAGGAAATGCTCTGAGAACAGTTGTAAAGCTCTCTCTATTGCGTCACTTCTATGTAGGTGTGTGTATCAGATTTGTGTATTGTCGATAACTGACATGACGGCTCGTCGAGCTTGATCCCCCTTAAAGTTATCGAAAATTGGTTCATTTTATGAGTTCTAACACTAATTCCTTTGCACTTTGAAAAAGGGGTGGAGTATCAAACCAGTGAATAACTTTGAATGTCGCGCTGTAAACAAACTCTCCATCCACAAGTTCAGCACTGAGAACGTTTTATGACGGCAAAATCTCTCGTTTGCCTGAAGAATTGCGGCGGTTTCTAGCAGTGTAAGTGCACATTTTTGGACTCGATTTTATTCACTTTACTTGCTTTACCCTCCGTTTTCTATTAATGAGAAAAAAACAAAGCCCGTTTAGGGACCAAAAACAATTTGTCAGTTCAGAAAATACCTTATTATCAATATTCCAAAAATAACATAATAGAGTATACTATATCGTATGGAAAATAAACTATTAAAACCCACCTTTGATCTGGTTCAATACGCTTGAAAAACAAACTGCAGAGCACAGAAATCTACAATATGAGAAGCGAAGCTTTGTTCAAAATCAAATTAGAATGTTCCTAATTTTTAAATGTCTTTATTCACGGGGATGGATAATTTGAAAGTTTGTTGCCGAGCAGGAATTCAAGAAGTTTAAAGAATCTAACCGTTACTGTAGAAGTTATCTTTCAAAAATGTTACTAATGGTCAAATCTCGTCAACCCTGTAAGGCTTGTTCTTGGATAAAGAGCACTATTGAAAGTATCCAGCCCCATTTTTTTCTTTTGCCAACTACTTTATTTTAGGATCGCAGTCTGACTTCTTGAATTTCTTCTCAATGACCAACCTTAAATTCCCCCACCCCTTCTTTCGTACCAAATGATCGTTTCAAAAGGTTCAATTAGTACACAAAGCAGGTCCTCTAGTACTAGAACTCTACAGCTTATGTAGAGAGGATCTAGGAATGCTGATTAGACGTTGATAAATGAGCTAAAGATCGAGTCAATGCTCTGTTTGTGCGCATCTTTGGCTTCACTTCCCACCACTTTCCTCAACACCTCATCAAGAACTTTTCGAAAATACATTTTGAGGGTCAGTCCGCGATTGTTCCCTCTGTTTGAAGTCTTCTAAGTACGGACTTTTCCCCCGATTTCCCTGAGAGAGATCTTGTCATTAGTACGAGTAGTCACTAGATCTAGCACGAACGTCCATGTATTTTGGATGGCTAGCAACAATATTGAGGCTTTCCGAACGAATCATGATGAAGACTTAATTGAAGGCAACGTCTCGGAAATTATGGCTACAGTCATTTTCTTACCGTGAGACAATCTATAATAATATATCAAGGATATTACATGAAGAAAGGCTGTCTTTGAATGTCATATTTGTCTGAGAAGATGATTGCCTAAATGAACGGAAGGATGATTGCTGAATGAGCTCTGTATTGGCATGGAAAAAGTGTTAATCCACATATTTAAGTTGCCATTGTTGTAAATATTCATAGAGCTGTAAAATAATTTTCTGGTGACAAACCTGCCTCATTTTAGTATTAATGATTTAAGAATGGGCAGCAAAAGGCTCACATTACAACCTAGTTTCTTTACCATGAATGTTGTCTTTGGTGTCTTTTAACCCATTTTAAGACCTTTTTGTGCCATATTAGGAGATGGAGACCGAAAAATCTCAAGCATGTTCTCTTCCATCGTGCCGCAAGATCAAGATACATTTATCTTTTACAAAAGTACTTCGTTTCTTGCTCTTTCGTTGTGAAAATCTCGGTCATTCACATCAAAGAAGCTTCTTTAGTCCTCATGAATTGATGAAAAGTTTTGGTGACAGCTTGATGACATTTTGTAATGCTATCTAGAGTACAATGAATTGCTTATAGAGCTCTAATACTGTTAATCACTTTCTTACTTGCCTGACTTTGTTTCTCTTGTTATTATTATCATTATTTTATTTGTTATTTCATTTTGTGCTTGTCTTTCCAGAGCTAAATAGTAATTCATTTTTATGGAATAGCAATACAAATGGCATCGCTAAGGGCATTTCAATTTCATAATGTACTAATAACAAAGATCCCAAACTGTATTCGTGGTCTTATGTCAAAAATTTCTATTAAATTAAAACATTTTTTTCGAGAGATTCTTTTTTACTGTTGACCTTGTGAAGCGAAAAAAAACTGGATTTTGTCTGATTTGTTTCTTCACCCTTTCGAGGTCAAATATTTTAAAAAGAAACCGTCTAATTTATGACTGACACTACCCTGAACCCTTTCTACAGTATGCGAAATAAAAATCGGAACCACGTAAACACCGAGTTCGATAATTTTGGTGGAATGTGTATTTTTTTACTATCTATTTTTCACATCGAATCTGTGGCCAATCAGGACATGGTCAAGTGGCCAAGTTCATTGGTGATGAGCTGACGACCTTCGATGAATTCTGGGACGAGACAATGTGGCAACGAGCTCTGACCTTCATCCAATGGACTTCTCTATGTAATCCATGTTCAATTTTCAACATCCATTAATTCATGATCTATGTAGAGGAGGGGGTTCCAGTATAACTCGACATGGGATAACTCAACACAGGAAAATTGGGTACAACGGAAAACTCAGTACAACGGATAATTGGGTACAGTGGAAAACTCGGTACTGGAAGATTCAGTACAGGAACACTGGGTACAGCGAAAAACCGGGTACAACGGAAAACTGGGTACAATCGACAACTGAATATGTTCTAAAGCGAGATAAACATACTTCATCTGCCAATATAACTTTTAATGTTGAAATAGGCATGGTGGAACTTTTTATCAACTTTATTAGAGGGTGTTTGGAGACACTGAAATAAATAAGCATTTTTCTGAACCTGATCAATTGGTCAAGTGATTTCGTCCTTTTTCAAGCTCATGGAACTCAAGCTCTGGCACTGCACTTACTGTTTCGAATTACCGTACTTTTATTGCTTGCATTTCTTGAACAACTTCAAAGCAGGGTTAGACAAGTAAAAACCTTGAGAGAATTACTTGCAAGATATATTATGCTTATTTTAACACTGCAAGTATTCCAGGCAGATAAAGTACGTTTCAACTTGTTTTTAGATGTTCAGTTTTCTTCTGTACCCAGTTAGCCATTGTATTTAGTTGTCTGTTGTAGCCAGTTTCCGTTGTACCCAGTTTTTGCTGTACCCAGGTTTCCGCTGTACCCAGTTTTCCGTAGTACCCAGTTTTCTGCTGTACCCAGTTTTCCTGTACTGAATCTTCCAGTACCAAGTTTTCCGCTCTACCCAGTTTTCCGTTGTACCCAGTTTTCTTGTGTTCAATTATCCCATGTACCGAGTTATCTTGGAACCAGAGGAGGGGACTCGGCCCGAAGAAAATCTTGGTGGGCCCAAAAGTCAATTCTTTTTCATTACATATAGTGGGCCTAACGCCCTTGTTCAAACCCCTATGATGGATTCTAATTGCACGCATTAAAAATCCCTTCCTGGTATAGTTCTTTTGCAACAAGCTTTCGCAACTTCCAAGGTTCCTTTAAGATTTTTTTATTACGGCAGGGGCTGAAGGGGCTGATATTTACAATTCGAATAAAATCCTTGTGTTTTGAGAATGTGGGCAATTGCCTTCTTATTGTTGCAAAATATTGTTAAGAAGCCAAAAATTATGAAAAATGTGTTTAAAGTTATTTAAGAAGGGCCTGAAATTGGTAAAAATCTGAACTGTTTTTCATTGTTTAATTTCTTTGGACTACTGAATTTGTGGAAACGGGAGCATGAGAAAAAATCTCCAAACAAAAACATTGCAGATTTTCCAGAACCAGAAAGGACCAAAAAACATGCCTTCTTATGGTTGCTGACCCCTGATGTAGAGACAAACTAAATCGACCCTAATTTTTATGCATTATCAGCTAAATTAGATTTTTTTTGCTACCTATATATTCTGAAATAGGTGAAAAGCTATTTCTTCTGGAAGTCAACAAAGAACTTTTCTCGTCAAAACGGAACAAAGGAGGTCAAATCCCAACTAAATGTTTCGAAAGTTGCATTATGATGCACAAAGAGAGATCTCGTCCGAACATTCGTTCTAAAAACCATCGATTTGTAGCCATCAAATCATGACAAGACTCAACAAGTCTGTATTGAAAATCATCCTCAGACTCACTGGTTGTTCAGTGTAACCCTTGGATATTCCTGTGTACTTATTCACCATCAATCCTATCAATAGAAAAGTGAGACAAAAAAATATCAGGCCCTTGTCACGCTTTCAAACAGGTCCGTATCATAAATAAGTTACCTGGAGTTTAACCCAAAGCACGCTTTGATTGCACCCGTTCTTAGGGGCAACTTGGAATAAGATTGTAAATTAATGAACATATTTGTAAAGACAGCCTTTAGTATTGCTCAAATAACCTTAGAAACTACCCACAATCTACGTACAAGGTCACGATTGTTCTAGAAAGAACAGGTTTCCAATTTGAACTCCAAACGAACGACTAACAGGTCAATCAGGTATGAAACGAAGTTGGGGCCCAAAATTATAACGGAATTTGGGTTTGCTTAACTTTTAGGCAGGATTTTTATTGTTTTTGAGATCTCGTGACTTTTGTTTCTCATTTACATCAAAGTGTCAAAAAGAAGCTTATTTCAATTCCCTATCTTTTCTGTATTTTATCTTTTACATAACTTTTGATAAATAATACTTGGTAATCGAATTAAAGTTCATTGCGGTGTATATCTGAGCCAATAACCACCAAATTTGGTGGTCAACGGGGCAAGCAATTAGAATTTTAATTATCAGCAGTAGAAAAATATTGAAGGTGTTCCATGTCAAATGTGACATTCCATATGTTGAGGAGATTACGTATTTCAATTTTCAGGACAATCATTTTTCGAACTGAGAGCCTAGAATTTGGAAGCATAATTTCCAGTATGAACTACTGTGGTAAAAAAAGTGTTCGTCTGCTAAAGAACTTAGGATGCGTTGAGAAGACCAAGTATTTTAATTGTTAGCGCAATGAAAGGTGGCAGTAAAAAGTTATGCGTTACTAAGTGGAGAATTTATTATATGGAGAACAAAAAATGAATGAGCTCACCCTTTTGTGTTAAAACAATGACCAGAAGAGGGCTTGATTCATTCTTTGTAGGATTTAAGTAAGATTACTGAGCTTTGAAAGAGGATAACTTTTGGCCTTGATTTTTGATCGAGTTGAAAATTGGAAAACTCGGTCTACCAACTAGAAGCAAGATCTTTTTTGCAGAAAGATGCAATTGATTTGCTCTTAGTGGAAATTTTTCATCACTCGCCTCGTCATCCAAAAAATTCAGCGGTTCTTGCTTGAGCTGATTGTTTAGGAGAGCCCTAAAATTTGGAGGTGGAATACGTTTTATGATTGGATTTGGATTTGACTTTTATTATGAAAATGCTTGTTCCTTAGAAATACTTTTAGCTTGGACTTGGTTGAATCAAAATTTGGTGAATTTGGTGTGACAATATTGTGTCCTTGGTTCGATAAATGTTCTTTTACCTGAGGTTGTATTGCCAAGAATAATTTTGGCCCCAAGTAACGAATAACTATTAAATACCTTATTTTTATTTTTCGGTAACAATTGTGTCGTTCGTGACGTTACTTGTGACGCAATACGAAAGAGAGATAAAAATTTCTAACAAACATAAACCCATTCACATGTATTGTTATTGATCTTGAACTACGTTTGGATTGCAGTTCAAGATGGGGATCATAAACTTTGGCGTGTTGGTCTTTCTTGGCCTTTTGGGTCACGTGATTTCTGATGAATTTCCTCAGCCTTGTGAGCATCCCATCTATTGTCTGGGAGGCGAAAACTCCTTACTTCACGTTGTGCAAATGGCCAGATTGTACAATGACAGCAAGACCTTTGTGGACAAACCTACCCGATACGACCAAGCCATGGTTTTGTATAAATTTGAGCAAATGATGACGGTAAGTTCATCTAATATTCAATGCAAACAACATTTGATATCTTGGCTATCAAGAATTCTAATTGTTGACGTTCCATTTGGACACTACAAGTGATGTGTTTCGAACCAGGAGTGCTGCCAGTTTTGACTCGGAAGTTTTTCGCTGTTTAAAAGGGCAGGTTGTATTGAACTTTTTGAAAAGACCTAAACAGGGACCAATTTGGCAACACTCGAACTAGTTCGATTTCGAGTTCCATCCATATTTATAAAAATGGATTTCGAGTTGGCAGTGCTGCCATTTTATGGTAGATTTAATTTTATGGTAAATAAGGCCTGTTGAAAAGTCTAGTTGTGGTCAGATTTTTGACCCTAAAAATCAAAATGACAAAACTCTGCCAAAAATCCAACTTGAAACACATCAGTAGATACTACAGGGTGAGGCATAAAATATCATGGTTTTTTTCAAAGAGACAAATAGAGGCTTAAAAAAGATGAACCAAAAATTAATAATAAAAAGCAAGTGACCAAACATTATTTATTTAAATAAAAATAATAAATACTTTAGGGTCACTTCAAAACACGTGGCCAAAAGTTTTACATATTCATGCGTTTTTACTTCCTAATTACAAAGTCTCACAAGAAACACATATTTGACTCACCCTGTGCATTTTCATTCAAATTGTATTTGTGGAAAATATGATATTCTTCATTTCTTATCTAGGATTTCAACAACGAGCCAACCAAAAAAGCTATTGAGGCGTTTGTTGAGGCCAACTTTTCTCCGGAAGGTACAGAATTTGAGGAATGGGATCCAACAGATTGGCATGAAAACCCCGCTTTCCTTAAAAAAATCAAGGTCACAAGCGTTGAAACAGAGTGGTTTTATTTCAATGGAAAAAACTAAATAACTTTTAACTCCATTCTAGGACCCGAAATATCGGGATTTGGCCAACGATATCCACGGACGTTGGAAAGATCTAGGTCGAAAAATCCGTTCCAATTTGAAAGATTCCACTCAGACCAGTTTAATCTACTTGGAAAAGCCATTTGTCGTTCCTGGAGGGAGATTCCGAGAAATGTACTATTGGGACACTTATTGGACTGTTTTGGGTCTGATCCAATCCGAAATGCCGGAAACTACAAAAGGTATCAAAACAGTAAACTCAATAATCTTACGTGAACCTGATTTTAAATTTGGTCTTGATGTTTTAGGCATGTTGGAAAATTTTGCCCATCTTATCAGAATCTTGGGCCACATTCCCAATGGGAATCGAATCTATTACAACAGAAGGTCTCAGCCGCCTCTGTTTATTTCTATGGTGGATGAATACCATAAAGTTTGTATCCTATGATCCAATGGGTTTATTATGATACCTAAAGAAGGAGTTGAACATGTTTTCTTTCCACCCTTTCATCAGGCAACTGGAGACGATATGTTTGTGGAATCACTTTTGGAATCCATGGATCGAGAGTTCCAGTTTTGGTTGGCTAATCGAACGGAATTCGTCACACTAAAGAACAAGGAATATAGAGTGGCCGTTTATAACGTGGAGGTGGATGGACCTAGACCAGGTAAATGCTCTCATTGCTTGGATCATGGAAGTTAAAATTGATAAGTAGAGGGCATAATAATTTATCTAATTATTATATTTTTCTTAACTTGTCACTTTTTAACTTTATTTCAATATGTTTTTGACTTTAATCAGTTTTTGGCTTTATCCTTTCATCTGGACGAAAATTGACGGTTAAATTTTTTTGGTCAAATCTAAATTTCGAAAAAAAGCTGATAGGTCAGAAAACACGTTTTTTTCAGAAATTTTTCAGAAATTGAAAGAAGCAAAATAAACATTTTCAATTCAAAAAACATGTTTATGGTAACAAAACTGCCAAAAATGATTAACCATTTTCAAAGTTCACTTATCAAATCGAGCCATTTTGATTTCAGAGTCGTACAGAGAAGATTACAATGATGCTCAACATTTTGGCAACTCAGATGATCAATTGGAGTTCTATATGAACATGAAATCCGGAGCTGAGAGTGGTTGGGATTACTCCACTCGATGGTAAGATTTAAAGAGCTTGCCTCTCAATCATAGAGAGAATTTAATTTAAACAATACCTACAGGTTTGTGGACGAAAATGGAGAAGTTAGCCAAGAGCTAACCGATATTGCCACTCGTCATATTGTTCCAGTTGATCTCAATGCCTATTTATGCCGAAGTAGTAGCGTGTTGTCCAAGCTTTATAAAAAGTTCGGCAATGATCTGAAAGCTACTGAGTATCAAGGTTACTTCCAATCTTTCGAGGACGCCCTTGAAAATGTCATGTGGAATGAGGAGAAAGGCTCATGGTTTGACTTCGACCTTCTGAACAAAATGCAACGCACATCTTTCTACCCCAGCAATGCAGCTCCTTTGTGGGCTGATTGTTATCCGTATGTTCATTTTTTATAACTATTGATTTAATTATTTAAGAGTTTGATCTATGATGAGACTCATCTATTTCCAGAAAAGTCAGACAAGCAGATAAGGTGGAGAAATTCTTGGGATATTTGAAAAACAGTGGTGCTCTTAATTATCCTGGAGGCGTTCCAACGTCTTTAGTCCGTTCTGGTCAACAATGGGATTTTAGGTAACGCAAACGATTCCATCAGTATGTCTATCAAAAAAAAAAGAATATGAGCTTGTATAGAGCCACTATATTGAAAGAGTACAAGAATCATATTTTATTGGTCCCAGTCTCTCCCCTAGCTTAAGATGAAAAGTGCCAAAAGTTTGTGAAAACACAAAAATTGAATGAAAATTGAAAAACAAACCAAAGCCAATGTTTAGGGGTAATAATGACGATGTGAGGTCCGGTCGAAAGAGCAAACCAGTGTTACCAGAAAATAATGAAATATTCATGCCAAAAATATCAAAAAAAGAGCCAGACTCAGCTAGATGGAAGCAAATTGTTACTGTCATGCTTTAGCATTTCAGAAAACAAATTTTAAAACCAAAGCAGTAATGATTTAAAGCAATTCAAATGTTCTACATAGAATACTTTTCTTGCAAGAATGAATTACAGATCAAAAATACTTGTTTGAACAAGAAGAATTTTCCTTTGGCCAATATCTTTAGGCGGTTTTTCTTTCTGTTTGGAAAGTGGAACATATTTAAAATGGAAGGTAAGTGTTTTCTGAAAATTGGCATTTGTCATAATTTAACTTGAAACTACTGATTTTGAAATATCTGGCACTGCTGCTTTGCTGTTCTTTCGACAGGACCTCACATTCTTACGATTACCGTTTAGGGCTTTTAGGATACTATTGAAAAATTGTTGACTTAATAGTCTGTCACGATTTTGTTGTTTTTCCTTTGTCTTGTTCAACTATATAGAGACCCTTTGTCCATAGTGAACCAGTCATTGCATGCACATACTCTTTTATTTGTAGTAGCTCTAATCTTTTCCTCCTTAGTCGGAACTACGTGTTTGAATTCAACGGAGCCTCATAAAAAGGGATTAATCTTTTTTTTTTTTTTCACAGCAATGCTTGGCCCCCTTTGCAAGAAATCCTGGTCACTGCATTGGAAAATACTGGTCATCATGAAGCAGTGGAAATTGCGGGTGATTTAGTGAAACGTTGGGTCAAAAATGTCTTTGTTTCCTATGAGCAGAGTAACAACGCCATGTTTGAAAAATATGACGTTGAGCAGGTAACACAGACTTCACGAGCATTTGTTTAGCCAAGAAGCACTGGAATCATGGAGTGGGAGGCTAGCAATGAGAATAATGATTTCCAGCAAGAACAATTGAATTACGTTCTTCTGCAAATGAGACCTTGCCTATGTTGATAAGAATACGTATTTCAATTTTCAGCTCAATCGAACGTCGGAGACAAAACTTATGCTCTCTCAAAGTTCAGTGCAAATCCTACCGAGAATGAATGAACTAGCACTTTTAAGGTATCATTTTACCACGAAAGTTCATTCATTTTATGCTCTCTTCAGTACATAAGTTTGAGAAGGCATAACTTTTCACTCCGGCATTCGATTGGGCTGAAATTTGAAATACGTGTTTTTCTCAATGCCAGCCAGGTCTCATTTGCAGAAGAACGCAAATGGTTCGTTTCTGCTGGAAATCATAATTCTCATTGCTAGCCTCCCACTCCATGATTTCCGTGCTTCTTGGTTTAGCCTTAGGTACAGTTGGATTTTTATTCTTACTTCTTGGACTTTGTTTCAGATTGGTTTGCCTGGTGGAGGTGGTGAATATGATGTTCAAGAAGGATTTGGTTGGACGAATGGAGTGCTTCTCGATTTTCTGAGTAAATATGGCGACCAGATAACATCAGATGACGAAATTTATGTTAACTCGAGTGGATCACTTGAGTGGAACCTCTTCCAGATCGTTCTTCCTTTGTTAATTGTCGCTTCCAAAACTTTCCTGAGCTAGAATGGGGAAATAAGGCCATTGGTTCAAAACCTTTTAGCTTCAGTAGTCCAGAATGAACCACCCAGAAATATTGTTTCAATCCCAAAATCAAACTTCCAATGGAAACAAGGCTTATTCAACCGTTGAAAATTTATGGATTACATTGTAATCATCAAGCACAAGAAATAGAGACCCGTATGTTATATTTTGTAGTCTATTTTGCTTAAACGCTTGTCCGCTCAATGTGCCATAACGCCCATCACTTGATCCTTGGTTGTGACTTGAATATGAATAAAAGAACAGTTTTCTTTAGTTTATCGTTCTTCTTTTAAATTGCATTTCAAAGACATTTCATATGGCTATGTTTCCTCAGGCTTTATCCTCATTCACTTCACGTACGTACTTATCAAGATTGAACGCCTCACCTTTTAGCCTTCATTGTCATTGAGTTGGGGAGCTTTTGCTGACCTAATCATTTTGTTCCTCGACGTGTCCCTTGAAGTCATTTGCTTACTTGCAAGAGGTGCCTGCTTCGGAATTAGAGCCGGCAAAGTTAAGTCCAAGATTTCTTTTGGTAACTTAACACTAGTTGATGGGTTCTCTGCATCTACCTGACATTATTAAAGCAGCAAAAGTATTTACGTCAGTGATTAATAGGGAGCAGGTTTTTGGTTAGTGAAAACAATAAAAACTTAACTTTGCCGGTTTTGACAAAATAATTTTGAAAATTTTGAAAAATGCCAAAATAGTTGGGAAAAAGTTAAAATAGTTGATTACATTGGTGAAATTGGAGGAGCTTTAGTGCCCTGACAGAATTTTTTGACATTGACATATTTTGAACATTTCCTGCCCATTTTAAAGGATTTTTATGTGCAGGAATGAACAATATTTATAAAAAACAGCTTCTCTATAGGTGATGATAATTTTTACTTCATGACTGATTGTTATTTATTTGCTGAGTTTTCTTAGTTGCAGAAAAAGAGGTTAGGAACTAAAGTTCATAGAGACAATTGCTTTTGATGAAAGAAAATGGCAAAGATTAAATCATAAATGTGAAGAAGCCACAAATTTCCAAAAGGTTAGAAAATCTCAACTTTTTCTCCAATTTCCAGGGTTGGTCGCGGGGAGTATCCCCTCCGAAAAGAGTTTCGTTTATCCCCAGGGGGATAAATGGGATTTTTCTTCAAGTAAAAGGGATAAACGGGATAAACGGGATTTTCCTACTTTTCAAGCTTTTTTCCTACTTTTAAAGATTTTTTTTCCTACTCTTCAAGCATTTTTTCCTTATTTCTATAATTATTCACACATTTCCCTAACACTACATTTCACACAAAATCTCACTTTTTTCAATTAAGTCCCGCACAAAAATTATTTCCATTAGTACAGTAAAAGCTCCGAGGTTTTTAGCTTTTTTTTGTTTGTGTTTCTGAAGTAAAAATGCAGCTTTGCAGCTGCAATCTGATAAAGGTTGTCCGCTCAGTAGGAATATTGCAGGGTTAGTTGGTGGACTATCTCAACCATAAAGCGTCCTGTTTATTGGGATTAACGGGATTTCCCTCCAGGGAATAACGGGGATAAAGGGGATTTCCCTCCTTTTTCAAACATTTTCCCCTAATTTCTAGAAATCAGTTCATTTTTGTGTCTCTTTTGTCACATTTACTGAGCTTGAAGTTTTCTGATTTAGATAATCTTCAACTTTGGAAGATTTCTTCAATTTCATCACATCTCATCAATTGTATGCTTTTTTGTAACAAATTTGTATTGATTTAAAAATATATAACAATTATTTCTGTTATATATTCTGTTAAATATTGTAAATATATTTCATTAATATTTATATTAAGCCTTTAGTTTGATGGGCTACTTTCAGGGATGCCAAAAATTATTTAAACATGTCAAAATCGGAGCAAAATTGGTTTATTTCATTTATTCACCGGTTCATCCCATTTATCCACAGGTTCATCCCGTTTATTCCCCCATTTATCCCGTTTATCCCCCCCAGTTATCCTGTTTATCCCCCCATTTATCCACAGGTTCATCCCGTTTATCCCCCCATTTATCCTGTTATCCCCCCATTTATCCTGTTTATCCCCCCATTTATCCACAGGTTCATCCCGTCTATTCCCCCATTTATCCACAGGTTCATCCCGTTTATTCCCCCATTTATCCCGTTTATCCCCCCAGTTATCCCATTTATTCCCCCAGTTATCACGTTTATCCCCCAGTTATCCTGTTTATCCCCCAATTTATCCTGTTTATCCCCAGGTAAAGGGGATAAATCGAAAAAGTTGATCCCCCGACCAACCCTGCTAATTTCCCAAGTTGAAAAATTCTAATTTCAGAAAAATCGAAATTGAAGGATTAAATTCACGAAGAAAATACGCATTTTTTTAGAAAATGTGCAAAATAGTTGGAAAAATTGTGCAACAATTGAAAATGCTCAAAAAATCTCATATCTCAAAAATTCAGATTAGTGCAAGCCTGTTTATGTAAGTAAAACTGAATGATGTATTGCAGACTTGGCATTCAAGTAGTCTGTAATTGACTCTAATATCTCACAGAGTCTTGTATTGAATACTAACGAAACGAAATTGAAATTGATGAAAATCTACCAAACATTGGGTGAGACGTAATGCTTGGCCTTTTACATAAGAGTCTTTGAAGTGCAACCGGTGAAATAGAAAACACGAGCAACCTTTGAGCATTATTACACAAAATATCTGTTTTTACGTGTCCAGCATTTATTGAGAAATTCGAAAATGGGTCAAACTTTCGTGTCAGGGTTCAATTTTTGGAGACTGCATTAGTACGGTGACCTCCCAGTCAGCTTTTCGTTAAAGAACCGTTAAACAATGAGTGGCAAAACTCATCTTTTGGAATGAAGTTTTTTATTATAAATTTAATTGTTAAATTTTGAGTCGAAATAGAAATCTTCCTCCTCGAAACATTTCCTTAAAGCAATAAAAATCTGGGCACTAATATCAACTATAGATGTGATTAGATAGGAAAAAAATGTGTCCCAAAACGTATTTTTCCACACGCTTTTGAACTTTGATCAATGGGTTAGCAGTCTAGTTAGTCTTCCTCGGATCTCCGAGGATCCCAATCCTCCATATCTTCATCCATCCCATTGCATCTAAACCAACTCATCTTCAACATGGATTCCATCAAAAAGAAAATGACTTCACTCTCTCAAGCCACTGATGAGGCCAATTCCAGGGCTCAAGAACACGAACGAGAAACCCGACAAGTCAACGAAATAGCCGATAAATCCGAGGAGCAGGTAATACCATTCCAATTCCAAAGACTTCAATCTCAACTAAGTCATCCATCCACCAGATCAGGAACATCCAGAAGAAGATGCAAGCCTTGGAGGGCCAATTGGACTCATGTACCGAAAAGCTCTTTGACGTGACCACAAAATACGAGGACAAAGAGAAACATTTCAGCAACGCTGAGGCTGACGTAGGAGCATTGACTCGCAGAGTGGTTCTTCTGGAAGAGGAAGTGGATCGATCTGAGCGCCATCTGGCCAATGCCATCACGGATCTGGCTAAACACTCCCAAAGAGCCGATCATGCCGTCAAGAAACGCCAACAACTTGAGAATTTCAATACTGCCAGTGAAGAGCAGTGTGACAAATTGGAATATCAATACAAGGAGGACAAGTTCACTTTGGCTGAGAGTGAGCGGAAGTACGATGATATCGCGAGGAAACTCCATGGAAAGGAAGAGGAACTTCAAAGGGGAAATGAGCGATGTGAGCAATGTGAGAGAAAGATCATTGATCTGGAAGAGGAACTTCAGGCTGTGGGACAGAATCTACAGCAATTGGAAGTGAGTGAAATGGGCCAGTTTAGTTACTGATTTGAAGGTCAATCTGAGAATAATGTAATCTATGAGTCCTCTATATGCTTGGGCATGGGCAGTCGCTTAAAGGAATATTTAAGAGAATTTGATCAAAGTTAAGCTCTCGATAGCTGCAAAGTTTCTCGTTTGTATTTGCATGAAAATCAATATGAGAATTCTAATTTTTTTAATCAAAAATCTGACAAGTCAACAAAGCAAGTCTTTTTCTGATCACCCAAACCAATTCAAGTTTGGGAAATTAAGATTGAAGCTGTAAAGAACAATTAACCCTGCAAAAAACTGCCAGCTCATACCTGATCTGGGTTGATCAGGGGGTCCTGATCAGCGCCTCTTGTGATCAAATTGAAACATAGTTGCCACCTAGTGGAGTGAATATTAATGCCACCGTTTCGCAAAAGCTCAGGATTTTTCGTTCATGTATCTATTTTTTTGTAGTGGCTTTCTGTTATCAAAATCGCATAGTTTGGAGAAATTTTAGTGTGAAAAAGATGTGTGACGTTTTCCCAAAGAGTGGCATTATGAATAACAATTTGGCAACTATGTTTACAAGAGGAGTTTAAGCTGACATTTTTTGCAGGGTTCATTGCTGTCAGTCAGCAACATTTTTTTCAATAATTGTAGATTTATTAAATGTGAAGAGATAGTAGGTCCTGAATGTTTAGTGTATTTCATTTAGCCGTATATTTCTTGTGTCAAGAGATATTCCTTATTAGCATATTCCTAAATCATATGCAACTTCTTCGTCACAATTCTGCTATATTACGCATGGATAACATTGTTGTTTCAACTATTTTATTTTCTTGAACATTTGGTCGTTTCAAAACTTTCAAAAAATTGTCGTGTCGATAAGTTCCAACATGCATTCTTGTATTCATTACAAAAGTATTGTTTAAACATTCTTGAAAATTGAAGAAAATAAGCATACTTTTCTGTCTTCACCATGCCTCACAATTCTTAATTCAAAGGGTTTTAACCCTAGAATTATGAAGATTTCATTGAAACGCCATGTTTATTCTTCTGGATGCATGTGTTGAAAATCAGGGCGTAAAATATGTGAAATTTAATCCTAAATCAATTAATTGAAATTTGAAAATATATGTGTTGATTTATATTTTAAACTTACCATTTTTCTTTTAGGTTTCGGAAGAAAAGGCTTTAAAGCGAGAAGAAACTTACTTAAGCCAAATGAAAAGCCTAAATGATTCCTTAAAATCTGCAGAAAACCGAGAAGAGAACGCCACGATGAACATTCAAAGGCAAGTTCTCAGTTTCCAAATCTGATATTTAGTATTTACACAGAGGTAGTTTTTTTTCTTTTGCAGGCTAAACATTCGAATTGACCAAGTGGAAGAGGATTTATTGTGCGAGAAACTCAAAATTAAGCAAATCAGTGACGACCTGAACATCACATTCGATAATATGTTAAGTTTCACTGGATGATCGTTTATTACTTTATTACGGAATGGATTTCAAAATAAATCATACATACATTATTAAAAAGTCCTTGATTACAATTTTAAATAAGCTAATTTGAATTTTCTACTTTCTCCTTTAGGAAATTTAATGTCAAATTTGAGACTAAAAAACCTAACGAAACCTGTTCTCAAATTTCCATTGTTCTTCTGATCAAGTTACAGCATGACGCAAACTATTCCGTTGTCGATGTTCATGAATATGGATTCCCTCGAAATAATTGTTCTGTTAACGCTGATAGTAATTCACATTTGCGAACCAAAATTTTTATTCAGTTGGTTTGGATTTGGAAGCGAAAATAACTTGGTGACCATCAAACCATTGCAGGAGAAGGTATTAAAATGGATTTGTTCATTGTCAAACGAAAGGGACAAAATTTAAAGAGGATTGTTTATTAACAACTAGAACAATTCCCTCGAGGCAACTTGTATCATGGATGGAACAGGTGTGGGTGAGTGATTCATCAAGATCAATCATTTATGCGGCACGAAACGATTTTTTTCACTCCTTAAAAACCGTTGGACAGTGTAGCAAATGGTTTTTTAAGCCATGGTTGATTTGATACATTAACTTCGATTAAAAACTTATGCGAAAACCCATCGAATTGTTCTTTTGTGATAGTGCAAAAATTTGATTGCCTGGTCTTTTTCAATCTTTTGTTTATTTTCGGCAATTGATTAACATGTACTGATTTCTATTACATTAATCATTAATCCCCAATTCTATACTGCTTGCAAGTTTAATTGTGCTAAAAATCGATGACGTCACATTCCTTCTTGTAAGATTTTGAACGTCCGAAAAAAGAGGGGGTTCTTCTCAAAGAAAGCTAAACTAAAAGCATTGTGACCTGCCCCCCCATACGAAGCAAACGGTGCTTTTTGTACTGTTATATCATTTCAATAAATATGTGTTTCGCAAGAATTTGTGCCCACACTTTGTAACATAAGGCTTTAAAAACAGGTTTAGCAAATGCTTTCAAATAACACATTGGACCTCAGCAGGTCTTTCATAAGTTCCTTTTTGCTTCCTCAATTGGTTTCATATTGATGTATTTTAGTCTATATGATGCCTATGAAACCCAAGTATCTAAGAACGCTCCTAATGACAAAAGTATTTCACATGCTGATCTCATCTTCCCACCTGTATTTCAAGGTAATATCATTAGTACACTCCATCTAAAGGAAGCGGGTGGGAAATTGTTTATCGATGGTGTCATTTTTGGACTTCATCATGACGATAAACCCCATCTACATGGGTTTCACATTCATGAATACGGCAAAGTGGGAAGTCGTTGTCTAGATGCAGGAGCTCATTTCAATCCTCAAGGGGTGAGATAATATTTGAATTTCAATGAATGATTAAATTCATAGGGTTGGGTGGTTTGACTATGAGTCTTAATAGAGCCATCATGGTGGACCCAAGGACAAAGTCCGACATATTGGAGATTTGGGCAACGTTCGATCCAGCCGGGGAAAACTTTACGTCAATGTTCAGGATTCTCAGGCTCTCCTCTCTGGAAAATATTCGGTACGAAACTTTACAAGACAAATATGACGGCTCTTGGTAGGTTTATTTAACTAGATAGCTTGGTACAGTTTGAATCAAATAAAAAAGCCCGCTTTTTCATTTAACTAAAACTAAAGCAAAGGTTCTGACCATATAGCTACAATGATAAGTTATATCAATTTTCTTCGACTAATTGAGTGGTCACTCAACCAACCTCTTGGTTTCAAAACTTAGAAAAACTAAACAACAAAAGAATAAATTAGCTCTAACCCTTCAGGGCTCTAAGCCTTTACCTTGCAGGACCCCAAGCCCCCACACGGTATTGAAAATTTCATATTATGTTTCTATGGAAAAAAACCACAATATTTTTTTCAAACAAATTCAAACAATTGTTTGTGTATGGAAATTCACAAACACTATGAGATATGTTTCAGGCTCAGGAAATCAAGGGAACAACTTTGATTTGCCAAGTTTCTCAAAGTCTGGTTTTGAATAAAAGTTATGTACCTAAAAACCTATTAAACAACATAATTTTCTAAAATTAAGTCAGTGCACTTTTAGAGCAAATTAAGATTCCTTTCGAATCGAAATTGAATGAAAATATGTTACTCAGCTGCTGAGTTATTTGAGTTTAACCGGTCCATTTTTGATCCAAAAAAGCGATAAAACGCTCCGGGTATATGAAAACTCAAATTCCCAAGCAAATTATATAGATTTTTGATGTCACAACATGAAACAAAAAATCTGCATTTTTCAAGGTTTTGTCATAAAATGTCAAAGAAGTATATATTATTTCCTAAAGAACACTAAAACACAATTTTCCGAATAATGGCTTTTGATTCATAGAAAGGTCATATTGATAGGTCCACTATGCAAATTTTGTGAAATTCTGTAATATTTTAAAAAAAATCGATATTGGTCCAATTTGACCATGGTCCTTCGAGAAATAATGAATTCTCACAAACTACGAAGACACATGTGTACAATAATTTAATTCAATTTTCATTTTAAAACCTAACCTTATGTACTTAAATCAATGAAAACATAGTTTTTCAAAAATATGTATTTTTAGTGTGTATTAACTACCAATAAAAGTTATTGTAACATTTTATGACAAAACATAAAAAATGAAGATTTTATTTTATTTCATTTTGTGACATCAAAAATATCTATCCTTTGGTTGGGAATTTGAGTTTTCATACACCCGAAGCGTTTCTTTTCTCTTTGGGGTCAAAAATGGACCGGTTAGACTCAAATAATTCAGCATCTGAGCAACAAATTTTCAGGCAATCAAAATTCAGGTATCAAAATCTGCCCTAAAAATGCACTGCCTAGATTTTCAAAGAATAGTTTATTAAATAGGGTTTTTAGGTACATAGCTTTTATTCTAGACCTGATATTGAAAAATGCAGTAAATCAAAGTTGTTCCCCTAGGTTTCCCGAGTCTGAAACCTAGCTCATAGTGTATGGGAATTTCCATAGAAACTTGATATGATTTTGTTCAATGCCGTGCTTACTTTGTGGGGCCCAAAGCCCTTACCCTGAGGGGCTCTTACCGTTGGAAGATCCTTTTTTCGAGGTACAACCGTTACCCTGTCTTTCCTTCCCAAGTTATCTTCCCATCTTCCCTTTTCCATCCTTTTTACCCAGTCTACCGTTAAACGTTGTAAAGGGTTGTCTAATAAAAATCGGTTCAGTTTTTAAAAATTGTAGTCCGGATAAAATTTTAGCAGGGAAGTTATTAAAATGCAAAAGTGCAAAAGACGAAATGCAGGCCCACTATTTTGGACTTTCTCCATAGCTCTTGGGCCCACCAACGACCACCCTTGGGCCCACATGGGCCGCGGCCCACCGGTTGCCTTCCTTTGCATTTTATTGGCCTAATTCTCATGAGAACAAAAATTAAGTAGGTTGCGTTTGCCGTGACTGTTCTTCGTATCAAAAGGTACCAGGTTGAAACTTTTCCATTTTCCCCACAATAACCAAATTAGACGTCGATATTAAGCTAGTGCTTTCAGGTCAGAACTTCTTAAAAGATCACTATTCTCTGGGGTGAAAAAAAAATAATCGATTCATTGTCACTTTCTGTCCTTAAATGTAATGGCAAACATGTTTGAATTGAAGAAATCAGAAACCAGTCACTCTGGGGAATCTTTCCAAGAGGATTGCCTTGAAAATATGCACATTTCTCAATGATACAATTTTTCCAGGTCTTAGGCAAGGCCCTTGTACTGCATGCAAAGCCTGATGATTTCGGCCGAGGTAAAACCGAGGACTCTTTACGAACCGGGAACACTGGGTCCAGGTTGGCTTGCTGTGTGATAAAGCTCAATGATTGGAAAACCTACACGTTGAACTAAAATTATTGTACAGGGCACATTTCTACTCAGGGGCAAGTGTTTGGATTCTTGAGGTCATTTTTTGGCATTAAATACCCTACTTGAAACATTTTTGCTGACCTCAGCGCGAATTAATGCCCAAGCTAGAGTATCAGGGGTCATGGGGAAAGTGTTAGGCCTACATAAACATATTTGGGTGGCCCAGATCTTGGTCATTTTAGTTAATACATAGTCAAACTTGTGATTGATGTTAAATACATGACTTTAAGAGCATTCCTCTGATTTATGAAAACATTCTTTTCATGTTCTTTTGGGTATAATGATGACTAGAATTTGAGTGAGTGAAAGTCATCAATCACAACTAGCCTGATCCATTCTCTACTATTAGTCTTGTCCGGGCGATTCAAGGCTCTGGGTGACTCAGTTTAGTTTGCCAGGCTTGATCTTAATCACTTGTTTGGAGGTGTGATCTAAAAAATGGATTCAATCAAGAGCAAGATGCAATCTTTGGCTCAAGCCACTCAAGAGGCAACCGAGCGTGCTAACCGATATGAGGTGGAAACCCGAAGGATTAACGACGTGGCCGATAAATTTGAGGATCAGGTACAACATGAATGAATTGGTGACTAATGGGTCATGCCTTTGACACATTTGTCTACCCTATCTTCTTATGTCTCAGGTGAGAAGCATCCAGAAGAAGATGCAGGCCCTTGAAGGTCAATATGACTCTTGCTCGGAGCAACTTTTTGAAGTCACCATGAAATTGGAAGTCAAGGAGAAGAACTTGGCCAATGCTGAAGGAGATGTGGGATCACTAAGCCGAAGGGTCCTCTTATTGGAAGAGGAGGAAGAGCGAAGCGATGAGAGATTAGCTCGGGTAATTAAACGTGGCTTTACTTGTTTTCCCGCTTTGCAAGAACCCCGCTTCAGTGTGACCAATTTCAATGCTATCAAAAAATTATGTTTAGCCTGGGAATTGTTGGACTTTTGAGATTTTGTAACGGGGATTAGCAATTATTTTGAACTAATGGACTACTAATAGGAATTATCCCTTTGGAAGATCTCTTTCTGACAAAATAAACCTCTCAGATCAAAATTTGTTTTTAGCTTTCAATTTTCAGGTCACTTGTTTATTTATCTGTCAAAGAATGATAAAAAAGTGTAGGTCTTTTGGGAATTACATTTTGTTTCGTTGAATTTTAGGCAATTACGGATTTGGCCAAGCATTCTCAGCGAGCTGATCAGGCTGTCAAAAAGAGGCAACATCTTGAGAACCACAATACTTACAATGAGGAACAATGTGACAAATTAGAGACCCAATTGAAGGAAGATAAGTTTACAATGGCTGAATCTGAGAGGAAGTATGAAGATATCGCCAGAAAATTAGCAACTATGGAAGGTGGGAATAAAGATAACATTCAAAAATAATCATGAGTTACTCTGGAGAAGTCCCTATTTTTCTTGCTTTCAAGGTGAATTGGAAAGGAGCAATGAGAGATGTACATTAGGCGAAAAGAAGATTGTGGATTTGGAAGAAGAGCTGCGGTTGGTGGGGCAGAATCTCCAACAATTGGAAGTGTCTGAGGAAAAAGCCTTGAAAAGGGAAGAAAACTATCAAAATCAAATGAGAGCTTTGGCCGAGTCTCTCAAAACTGCCGAAAATCGAGAAGAAAATGCTTTGAAGAACATCCAACGGATGAATGTTCGAATCGATCAGGTTGAAGAGGATCTTCTTTGTGAGAAAATGAAGATCAAACGAGTCAGCGACGATTTGGACGGCACCTTCACCACCATGTTAAATATCAATTAAATCCTGAACAAACAAAATCAGTACATACGAATAGAGAGTATATCAGTAACAATTTATCTAGCCTGGTAGCCTTTTGAAAGTCAACTTTCAGCCCCAGATCCAATTCCATATTGAGTTACTTCGTCTGTTCAGGAGGTTTTCTATCTGTGAACACGTGCTTTCGTCACCAGAGGCGCCTGTCAACAGCTGACAAAGGATTTCCTTTTGACAGCTGATCTCACATGGATTCGCAAGAGCTGGGCCAAAACGGAAAAAGTAGGCCAGAAATTTCTTGAATAGAACCTCGTCCTCAGCCATTTTGAAGACCAGATCTCGCCACGATTGTGGTGACAAGTTAGGAAGTTGGAGATCTTTTTTGGCAGAGTATTCCTCAACGTGGATCAATGACGAAGTTTGAATACTTGCTTGGAGGTCAAAATATGAGGTAGAATGATCCAAGATGAGGTTTGTACTGTCATTGTGATTGCCTTTAGAGAGAGCAAACGTAAGTTATTATACAAAAACATTCAGAAGGAGCAGCTATTAGATACAAACCATCTATTTCATAGATTCTATAGGCAGGGTTGAGGCCTCCGCCAGGAGTTAAACTTGGAGCAAGGTAACCCATACTTATAGGGGTACTGCCATGGTGAAACACTTCGAATTCGTCAAAGTGAGTATGACCAAAAAACTGCCCCAGAATTGTATTATTGAACCTTTCAATAATCCTCCCGTATTCGTGCGCCCATTGGTCTGCAATGAGAAATTTATCTCACGCAAAATGATTTTGAGGTACAGTATATGCATGATGACTAGTTTACTGTAGCATGATTTGGTTCCAGGAGGAATGTGGCCAATGATGAAGACTTTTTCCTTGTTTAATTCAGCTTTGTGAAGCTCTTTATAAATCCAATGCAAATGGCCAATGGGGTCATTGAAATCCAGGAGCAACCAGAAATTGAAATTATTGCAAACATTTGTGTTCACAGAGATCAACTTCAGACCAGGACGTATGTTTGTCTACGAAGATGGGTATTTGTCATTATTTCGGATATTGGAATGACTGAGACATTTTAAGCTTACAGCAAAATAACCTCCACGTTTGATGGTTTTTTGTTGGATTTTGCCTGGCAGCCAATCCTTATAAAACTTTGCCAGATTTGCATAAAGCCATCCAGGGTTGTAACGTCCGGTTTCGTTTATGTTGGGAAACATGTTCACGGGAAAAGCTTCATGATTTCCAACGGTAGGAAACACAGGGGCATCTAGAAATAATACATTCAAAGCTCACTACAAATACAATATTTCACAATTTGCCCAATTATGGTTTACAATACCTGGAAAATGCTTTTTGATCACGTTTACCACCACTTTGGTGCTCTCCAGATTTCCAGTTCGATTTTGGCGCCAAACATCATGAGCAGGATAATCTCCAGTCACAATGATATAATCAATATCAGGGTGACGATGGCGAATTTCCTTCATAAATACATCCAAAGTCCAAGGAGGAAGATCACATCTGTAATCACCGAGTTTGTCAGCCGCGAATTTTTTATTCGAAGGATATCCATTTGTTCTCGCACAACAAACAGGTTCCCCACAATCTGCATTTGCTCCAATCTGTTAATGAAGTTGTATTATTTAGTCTCAATAAGCTTAATAAGTTTTCTCTCGGCTTACCTGATAGTCCCTTTGAACATGTGGATCGGATAGGTGGAGAATTTTTTGCGTTTTTGGAGGCTTCACGGGGTACTGAGGAACTATTGCTTTTTGCGGTCGATTCAAGTCGGGGATCTTCAAGGACCAATCGTTGATCCTTTTGCTGTGACTTGCACATTGTCCTTCCTCCACTAAAGCGCAAATATCCCACGCATGAATTGTTCCATTTCCTTCTTGCATAATATGGAACATTTGCTCCCCCACACTATGAACCATGCCATGACAAATGTCCTGTAAAAAGTGCGTAGTATAATAGGTTTAGCTTTCAGAACTACGCCTAAAGAAAGAGTTACACGTGTCAAGAAGCTACGCATGAATTGAGTTGAGCACGTTATGCGTAATATGGGACATTCTTTTCCAATGACCCGAATAAAACGAGTTCAACTGAGAAGCAAAGTACATAATGTGAGGTGACGGTGAAAAAAATGTTATGTAATTAATATTCCTTTTGCTTTGAGCTACAAAGAACAAGCTCAAATTTGGTCCAGCAATATAAATCATTAGCTTTTGGCAATTTCGTAACTTTAGTAAATGGTTAGTGCGAAGGAACTTTTATGGGTATTTTTGACAAATTGGGACAGTCGATTGTGAGATAAATGCGATCCTGGAAATGGTTTAAAGAACATTGTGTGCAGTCTTTCTTTGATTAGTCTAAAATTTTCTATTTTGTCACTTTTTTGACAAAACATACAAATTTCACATCACAGTAAGAACTTTCGAAAACTTGAAGCTAAGGAGGGACAACTCATGGGTAAAAAGCAACAAAATAGGAATGCATTGCCAAAAATTGTCTTTGCAGTGTCCGCTGCTTGTTTTATTTAGCATGAATAAATTTGATTGATATATCCGGTTGATGTTTTCAAATGACGCTGATGTCATGCGTCGTTTTGTTTGCGTAATTCATTCCAGAGAGCTCTGACTCAACAAAAAGTATTCAGAATTATCATTATAATATAAATGTTTTGAAAAGTTTTCTTTGGCCATAAACAGAAAAAAGTAATGCAGTGTTCAAAATCTGACCGCAACATCCATATCAGCATTTTTTTCAAAAAAAAAAAATAGTTTGGTAATAGACAACTTTAAATTTAATTGATGATAATCCACATCAATTCTTTTTCTTCTTTTGGGGCCTATGTTACGAAAGATCGAGGTCCAACTTGGACACTCGTAAATTCTGTGACAAAACATTGACTTAAAGAATAGGGATGCCATTGTTTTGCATAATTTCAAGTACTCAATACTCAATTTTAATCATTTTCTGCAATAAGTAGCCTTATTGGTTGCAAATATAAGCCTGATTTATAAATTTTAGTGTAAACCGACTCAATGAGGCTTTTAATGATTTTCAAGACTTGACCAGCAATCTTAACTTCCGCACAATTTGTGCGGATTCACAGAAATTAAGAGTTTTCGACTTGCCAAAAATTTACGAGTCAAGTTGTTGCGTAATTTTGGTGTCCTTCTGGACATATTAGTAGCAGGCAGTCGAATTAACTACAGAAATTTTGCTAAATTGGCTTGAAAACACCTGAAACAGATTTGATTAGTTAAGCAATTGTTCGTTAGACGTTGGACACAAAGTTTATGACAACAAACGCCTACCAAAAATATATTTGATTCCTTTCCTTTCACAAGAGCATTGTGGTTTCTCTTAAATACTCACTTTTCCTTGAATGCCAAAGAAACTGCACAACTTGGCCGTAATGGAAAGAAATTCCTCTTTGGATCTTCCAGCCCTTTCATAATCCACCATTAAGGCAGCTCCCCAATGGCAAACCATGCACCGAAATCCCGTGGTCAAGGCATTCGGGGGCGATTCTTGCGTTTGCTCCTCATTCCCCAAATTTCGTAAGAGGTCGGGTTTGCATTGAACTTGATTTGGGGACAACAACAAACAGAGAAGTAGTATGAAAACGAATGACAACCCACTTGGAGATGTTGGCAGTCCCATGGCCGATCTTTGACTGAAGCAAAGACTCGCTCTCGTTCGATGTCTAAGACGCCATCGTTGTCTTTGTTTCAGCAATTGAGACGTTGCTTCGGAAATCGAGATCTCTTACAGGGTGGATAAGAAAAACAACATGACTTTCATACAAAAACGTTTCCTCAAATGGAGGAGCTTCTGTTTTTCTTTTTTTTTTTAAACCAAAATCGTATTTGTTTGTGCGTTTTGAAAAAAATATCTAAAGAGGAGAGACACTGTTTTGTTTTATACCCCAGTCTAAAATTGGATTGGATTAGATTTGCTCTGGGGTCAGCTTGTCGTGATTTGGATCCAAAGCTCGCCAATTGGTCCAAGACTGAGATTTATTGATTTCCAAAAAATCCAAGGAACTTCATTTTTTGTCATATGGCATCTTCCTTCAAAAATCTTAAAACCATAATAATCTAGTTGATATACAATGATATATTTCCATGAGCTCTTTTGCACAGACACCAAATGGCAACTGCTTCCTGAGTTTTAAGTAATTATTTTGTTGTTCACAGATATCCAATGCACATTTTCGGAGGAGGATATTGTTACCCTTTTGAAAATTTAAAGAACCTAGTAAGACAAATCGTGCCTCAACTGAATGAACAATATTTTTCTCTTCAAAAACTAATGTGCAATAATCGACTTTTCAAGAAATCTTTTAGCATAACCCCTGACAATTACTAAAAGATTTCTCAATTCCCTGAAAATGGTCTGATGAGTAGGGACGGGCAAAAAGTGTAAAAAGATTTTTGGTAACATAAACACAATTATTTGCATTTTGCAGTTTTCGCCTTTATTTGCACGATTTTTTTACGAATTCGCCCTAAAATGAACCAATTGTTGAGAGTTTGCTATTTCCTCTTTGAAAATGTTTACTTTTGGAAGATTTTTTTTCAAATTTGAAAACTAAATCTGATTTTATGGCTCCCGCGTAGGTTAGCTTAGTATTGATTACTACTACTTCAATATTTAAATTTTCAAGATTGAAAAATAACAACCAGATGACAAGAAAATATCTGAAGCTTTTAGTTTCAGAAATTTCAGTTTTTTGCAAATTTTCTAAATTTTATTTGCGCTTTTGACCTTTTTCTGCATTTTATTTTACGATTTTGGGCTGATTTTTGTGCAACTTTTGGTAACCAAAAGCTTCTTTTGATTTGCACTTTTTGCCCGTCCCTACTGATGAGACACTAATCCGATCCAATCAGTAGATATTTGATTTTGTCATCCTGGTCAAAGTTTTTGATACGCACCCTGTAAAAAAAATGGGTAGGAGTGGGGTCATCTATTGATTATTGGTGGCAACTGGCGAGAAATTTTGCCTTAAGAAATAATCCCCAAAAGAGAGGATTGTGTGTGTGACAGCTTCTACGGAGACAGACTGGAAACATGAGCACATTGTCTTGTTAAAGCTCTCGTATTGATGCCTAGAGTTTCATAATGCCAAAAGACAGTTGGTCGGTATCCATGATAAAAAAGAACGAGTCTTGTCAATCATGTATCAATAGCTCAATTCTGATGTTGGGTAAATGTGTCGAGATTTGCCATGTTTCATTTCTGATAATTGGAGATATTAGTAGAAATTCTGACAAGGCAATGAAAACTTCGTTTACTTTTTTTTCTTATTGTAAAACCAAAGAGGGAAAGTGTTCTAAAGAGAACACTCATTTGATCTGGGTTTTTGCATATGCTTATTTTTTTTGGAATTACAAAAACAAAAACAGGGGCAAAAGTCAAATGAAATAAAAGGGGAAAACATGCTCCAAAGCGCACGAGAAAGAGGATCAAAACAAAGGAAAAAAGGAGGAGAAAAGTACTTGATTCTTCCAAGAACCACTGAATTTCACTGGGCTGGGAGGCTAACGAAAAGAATCATGATTTCCAGAAAGAAAAAAATCAACTACGTTCTTCTGCAAGTGAGACCTTGTCCATGTTGACATGAATACGTATTTCAATTTTCAGCTCAATCGAACGTCGGAGTCAAAAGTTATGCTCTTAAAGTTCAGTGCAAATCCTACCGAGAATGAATAAACTAGCCCTTTTCTGGTAATTGATCTACTACAAAACCACAAAAGGGCAAGTTCATTCATTCTATGCTCTCTTCAGTACATAAGTTTGAGAAGGCATAACATTTCACTCCGGCATTTGATTGAGCTGAAAATTGAAATACGTCGTCTACTGAATACAAGGAAGATTTTGTTTGGAGACGAATGCAATTGAATTAATCCTTTTGGAAATCATAATTCTCACCATTAGACTCCCACTCCAGAAAGGTGCTATTTCCTTGATTTAAAGGCCTGAAAGTCTAAAAAAAGAAAGACAATAAAAGAAGGAAAGAACCAGACTTGAAATGAAAAAATGCGTGAATATCACCTTAAAAATATCATCAAACATGGTCTTAGAAGTAATGCAAATTACGTTGGCAAACAAGTTATTACTTTAATTTACGATCACCTTGAAAAAACAACCCAACTCTAAAGGCACATAACAGAACATTCAGAAAAAAACTTGATATTGGAACTAAAGAATTAGAGGAAAAGCCTCGAAAAATACCTGTTATTAGTTCATATTTTTGCGGCTTAACTGCTTGAACCTGTGATGTCGGATTTGCTAAAACGTATGGAAAAGAGGATTAGAGTATAACAGTGACGCAGAAAAGCCACGAAAATAGTGATGGACCGAACCGAAAATGCTTTCGGCCGAAATTTCGGTTTCAGTTGCGGTTTCGGTTATGCCTACCTAAACCGAAAGCAGACATGCATGGTAAAAATTGGAGTTTGACAACAAAATCGATGGTTTTTTGGTTCTAAACTTCTGAACTTTGCCGACTCATTAAATTTGCAACTACCCAAAACATCATCGAAAACATGAGTAATTTGAAATTTAAACGGAATTTTGTATACATAAATTTTTAGTCAGCTGCTTTCGGTTTTGGTTTTGGTTAAGCCCTCTTCGGCCGGACCTTTTGCTTGCTGTAAAGAGCCCTTTCGGTCTATCACTAATGAAAGTAACATATCGGCTGATCGGATAGGAGCATGCAACTTTAATTCTTTTTCGTCTTACGAGCAAGAATTAGCCTGTAGAACATATGTCAAATAAAAAGCAAGAGTTCAAAAATAGGTCGGTTGTTGAGGCAGTTTGGAAGTATAGTAGAAGCACATCTAGAAGCATAGAAGAAGCATAAAAGAAGCACATGACGGGCAGTAGAAATAACCATGCTCGATCAAGTTTCGCTACATAAGCTGTGTTTTTCAAAAGCAGCTGCATTTTTCAATCGCAGCTTGTGTAGCGAAACTTGATCGAGCATGGTTATTTCTACTAGGCGTCATGTGCTTCTTTTAAGCTTCTTCTATGCTTCTAGATGTGCTTTTACTATACTTCCAAACTACCTCAACAACCGACCTATAGCCTCTTTTTAAGGAACGTTTTAAGTACAGCTTTACTTAGAATCAGATTTGCAGATACATTAATTGTTCTGATGTCCAGAAAGTTTTTCTTTCTGTGTCTGTTGAGCAACTCTACGAGTACAAGTAACTTATAGGGGTGGATTTTATTTTGTTCGCAAAATCCGCAATTGACAATCAAATCATTACATTGGCCTAAGCTTTGGCGTTGAACTTTTTTTTTGAGCCTTTATTTGCTTGAAAAAAATTGAAAAAACGCTGAAAGAGCTTGAAATCCAAGAAAATACAAATATTTGGCCAATTAGACGAGAAACGACTAGTAAAATTGTTCGATTAGACAAAAAAAGACGAATAAAATCCAAATTAGACGAAAAAAAATAAGCGACGAATGACGTCAAAAAGAAAAAAAAGACGAATAAGTTTATTCGTTTAAAGTTCCAGTCTCTAGATATAATCTTACCAGCTTTCTTACCTTTTTCGTAAAGCTTAATCAAAACATTAAAAGTGCTTTCGTTTGGCCTACGAAAGTTATTTTGGGAATCTTTAAAGTTGCCAACGAAGGCTAACGTATTTTTGTTAAGAACATCAATATTGAAAATTCTGCTCGTCCAAATTAAAAAATGAAGAAGACAAGAAGATATCTAAGAAATGCATGAGAAAGTTAGTGTTTTTTGCCATTTTATGGAATTCATTTGCGATTTAGACCTTTTTTACACTTTGTTTTGCGATTTTGGGCAGGTTTTTGTGCAACTTTTGGTAACTAAAAAACTTGGCTGATTTGCGCTTTCTGCCCGTCCCTAATTATAATGCATGGTAGGACATAGACCACGGAATTAAGTCATCCTTGGGAAGGCATAACCCAAAAAAACTGAAATTTCCGAAAAAGCCTTTTTGGTCCATCACTAAATTTCAGAATAAGTTGATACTAATGTTAGAGCGGTTTCATATCTCAGACCTGTCTTAAACGAAATGTAACGTTTTAAAGCACGGTTAAATGTTTAAGAAATATTTATCAAAATCCTTTTTTTATCCTTTTCGCCAAAACTATCAACGCTAGGCTTTAGTTCAAGGAGGATCGAGTTATTTGTAAGTGGCGGTTTTAAAAAAATTATAAAGTGGAAAACTTGTGTGCGACCTGTTTGTAAAAAAAGTAGTTCTGAAATATCAATCTCTAAAAATTACTTTGGACACTGATAAATATGTGTACTATCACTGTCACAATACCAATCGAAATACAAGGATATTATTTCTTTCATTTATTATCGCTAAACATTCATAAAATCTTTAACATACGTTTTCACCCTTTTCAGACCCTTTTCAGCTCCTTTGGTCCCGACGCTTCAAAAACAATTCAGCAGGTATAAAATCACACTAATTTATAACAATTCTCGCTAGAAAAAAATCCTTGAGCATTCTACTTTGGATTCACCATTGGCACAACTAACATACTTCCAAACTCCGGCAAGCAAGTTTGGAGTCAAATATCCTATTTCGGTTTTGGTGCCCGTGAAACTTCAACGTGTTCTAGAGCATCCACATAAACAGCATGATCGTGCATGGTTGCCACAACTCCACCCTCATTCTTTTCATGCGCTGGTTTGCCGGAATAATCGACAAATTCACCCGTAAGCGTGGTCAGTCGTCCTCCTAAAGCATTCAAGATGGCGTCTCCCGCGCAAATATCCCATTTCTTGATGAGAGTAACGTGAACATACACATCTTGGTTACCCTTAACCACTTCCCAAGCTTTGTAACCGGCTCCACCAGCTGGCGTCACAACTGAATTGGCGCCAAAAGCCTTGGCAGCCACATCATGAACGGATCCCGCGTGAGATCGTGACACAATAATCCGGGATTGAGTAATGTCTGGTGGAGGAGCTTCTTTACTTTTCTTGACATCGCTGGCAACACTTCGGCTGACATAATTAGGGCCTGCCCAGCCCCAGGCAGTCACATCGTCAAAAGGTTTGTGAATGACGCCTAAAACTGGCTTTCCTTTGACCGCCACACAGACCATTGTGGTAACAAAATGGCGCAAATTCTCGGTATATTCTTGTGTAGCGTCAAGGGGATCAATCCAAACGTCGATATCGTTGGCAGGGATTAGGTCATCTTTGCCCACAATGGCATCGACTTCGTCGTTGGTAAGATGGGGCATCTTGATCAGGTTTAGATCCACTTGCTGAGGATCATCTTCCTCTGATATGACGTGGACATGAGGGAAGGCCTTCTTTATAGTGTTGTACATGGCCTTGTGGGAGAGCATATCCCCGTCAGTGACCGGATTGTTAGCCCCTTCCCTGGTTTGACCCTTGGATTTCTCCCCAATGTCGTCAACTTGTTCCCGGATCCTCTTGACTTCCACCCCTCCCCTGTGAGCAGCCTCTATGGCCACTGAAAGCAACTCCTTGAGACTTACTGGGGATGTGCTGGATGGGATTTGCTTGTTCCCCGTCCCACTTCCTCCCCAAAGAGCGTAAAATAGCAATAAAGCTGCCGCACCAAGAAGTAGTAGCCCCCAACGATTGATCCGGACACTTCCGCCCATCGTTTTGAACGGTTCTTTTGACTGGAATATCACGGAATGAATTGGTTCAGGAGAAGGCCGGTGATATGGCATAGGTTGATTTGTTGTGCTGGTTTCAATGATTGGTTGTGTGAGTATTATGTTGAGTACAAACCGTACCAACCACTACCAAAGAAGCTGCAGGTAGAGTGTCAGTTGTAAAATGTGCTGTTTGGTGAATGCAATGAGATCGGATCGAGCTCCACGTACCGTATGACAATGATTTAAGGAACATTCCGAGTGTGAAAACACTTGTGGTCCAATAATAACACTTTATCCCAATATGATTCTGTCATATAGCATGACAGTAATACTCTATTTAAAGACAGGTTGGTTGTGGTTAAAGTAGCATGATATGTGGTTTAGTTGGACCGTGTCTGTGAAACTTGAAGGGTCCTAATTTGGAGCCATGTCGGGTTCGTTTCGTTAATGAAGCAACGGTAATATAGTATTATTGTAACAACGAAAGTCACGTCATCAAAACAAACTTTGCAGCGTGATGATAAGGAACTAGATTTCGTGGGAGGAGGGATGGATTTAAGAGAGGAAAATGGTCATAGTTTGTTTTCATTCAAATATCTAGAGCTCTGAAGGCGTTAGCAAGTTTATGATACCTTATAGAATATTTTGGTGTCGAAAAAGCTAGTTTCAAAATCTCCTGTGTCTTAAACTTAGATTTCTATGGTCCTTCGACAAATGTGCACTTTTCAATCTTGCTCTGGGAAGGTCAAAAAACTCGAGTAAAGTGCAGTGACAGGCGAAACGTTTCATGTTTTCACTATGTTCTGGGTTTGGGAGAAACATAACTTTGACTCAGGCCTTTAATGGTTGCACTAAATAATGTTTTTAGCCTGTGCGAAATCGTGTTTGTTGAAAAAATTCTACATTCCCTTTTTTGTAGGTGGCATTGATCAAAATAACTAACTACAAGATGAAAATTTAGATATCCATTGATCATTTCATGGAACCAACAGGCTTTACTTTACAAGGAAATGGAAATAACGGTTTTAGTAAAAGCTTCAAATTTGTTCTTTGAGCAAATTGATCACCAAGAAGCCTCCATTCGGCAAGGTTGGGATGCCGAAGAAAATTTGACTCCAAGTATAGATTGGTCTTCAATCTAGGATTTCAAATACACTTCAAGTACGCTTGTATTTCCAGTTTACCTACATTAGTATTGAATTTTGAAAAAATGTGCCCATTCCAATTTGACACTACAGACTGTTTAGTTCATAAATACCTATGAACTTGGTGTGAACAGGTATGGCTATTTCTACAGAATCAAAACTTGTTAAAGACAAATATCGATATAAATAATTGTAATTTTGTCGCATGATAATTTAATTGCACTGTTTGAGCAACACCAACGTGTAAAAACTGACTGATGAAAAGTTGTCTGTATAACTAATGTTGAATGGAAAAAATCTCAAGAACATTGTCGAAAAATTTATATTTTGTCACATGAAAAATACCTAAAAAAGCAAAAGGTAACGTTGTAAAATACTTACAATCGAGTAAAAGTAAAAATTGCCTCTGCACTTTACTCCGACATTGATCAATGAAGATTTCGAAAAGGGGCATTTTTTGAAGCACTGAGAAATTTAAAAAAGCCCTTGTCACTTAATTAGTGTCTTGATTAAAAAAAATTGCCCTTACTAGACTATTCCCCGAAAAATCAACCAACAAGAAAATGATCATATTGGGTTGGTATAAAAACCTATTTTTTATTGTCCTGTGTGTAAATGGTCCTAAACTATCGGGATCAAAGACCTTACTCGTTCAATCGAGAGGCCCATCATAATAAATTGACAACAATAATCACATAGTAAACAGTGTTTGTTTGTGTGTGTGCACGAATGAAATCAATTAGAATTGGAATAATGTGTGTCTCTTCTCCTTTTTTCAGTAGCAACATCAAATGTATGTTTGTACATCCCATACGTTTTAGGTTTATATATATCACTGGCGAGAGAAAAATCACTTTTAGCCCCACGGTTTCGAGCGATTGAGACTTTGTTGCCATCGTCAGTAATCAGACTTTTCCAAAGCGAATTTTACTTCTATTGTCAAAGGTGCTTTATTGATCGTGTTTTCATATTATTTAGGCGGCACCAAAGGCGCTTGCCCATCATCTTTGGACTGGAACTTGGGCTTGCCCCAAGTGAATGGAATATAACGATACCGAATCATATGCTGAAAATAGGGCAAGAAAAAAAACACATGTCAACAATGTTATTTCAAGACTTCACTTTGAACTGCATACCTTAATCTGTCGCTTCATGGTGATGCAGAAGAGCGTGATGAAGTACATGACCAAGATTGGCCAGAACACAGGGATGTTGAAGAACTGAAAGAAGGTGCAGATGAAGGCGATCACTGTGGCCTTGGTGGCAGAGTACCAGAACTTGAACTCAGGCAGGCGACGAATGAACGGCCGAAATTCGTCAGACTGACGAGTCGGAAGCTCCATGCCATCATCTAGATGAACGAGAGAATAAAATGGCGATGGATATAAAATGAAGGTTTTTGGAAATGCTCGAAAATATTTCCGACTCTATCCAAAAAGATATCTCAGCAGGTCCTCGGTAGATATCTTTTCATCTGACTTCAATTGAAAGGGTGACGTATAGTTTTTCAAAAAAGATATTAGAAGAGGATTTTAAGCGCTCAATTTTCTTGGACCAAGAACCACTGAATATCCGGGAGTGGAAAGCTAGCAATCCGAATTAAGATTTCCAGTAGAATTAATCAAATTGTGCTCCTCTGAAACGAGACTTTGCTTTTTTGAGTAGACTACTTATTTCAATTTTCGCTTCAATTGAATCCTTGGGTAAAAAAAATTCATGCCTTATCAAACTTATAAACTAAAGAGAGCATAGAATGAAAGAGCTTGCCCCTTTTGAGATAGAATAAGTACTAAATTGGATTTGTACTGAGCTTTAAGAGAACAAAACGTTTGACTGCAATGTCTCATTTGTATAAGAATTCAGTTGACTTGATCCTATGAAGGATTTTAAAAGGTGAGGTCAAGTAAAGAGAAAGGTCTATTGGGCTTAGCGCATAGTACTCGCCTCCTCTTTTGCACCATGTACTGACAATTTCTTTAGCTTGGGTTAAAATCCTTCATTAAAAATTATAATTTTCACAACTAGCCTGCTATAATAAGAAAAGAGGAAAGTTGTTTAAAGGAGAATGCATCATGATTTGCGGGGAATTGACGCCTATCTTCTTAAGTTAACAATGCATAATAATAAACAGCATTTGCATATAAATATAAAATCCACTCACCAGCCTCCTCTTCTTCGAATTGGGCCATGGCCGGATCGATTTTCGGGGTTAGAAATGCTAATAGTAGATTCAGGTGATAAATGGCCAAAGCGTAAGTGACTATATACCAGCCCTAAAATAGAATTTACAAGGGGAAAAAGTTTTAGTAAAAATCGACCAACGCGGACAAAGCAATTATTCATGAATCAATGCAAGGGACTTGTGATTGAGTTTCTTGCCAACCGACCTGTTTGAAAATAATCCTAGCCAAGAAGCACAGCATCAGGAGCCCAAGACACGCCCATCTGGCCCTGACAAAGGGCGTGGAGTCGTCCAGAAGCTTCTGGTACCACTAGAAATGGGAAGAGAAAGGAAACGTGATAATTACCTGCATCAAAATGACCCTCGTCACGAAGGCAACGACTAGGACAAACGTAAAGATCCATCTGGATGCTGAGTGGGGGGTCCAGCGATCTAGCCAGAGTTGGTAGGTCTATAATATAACAGAAAGACAAAGTCCGATGGGCAAAGTGTCTCACCCGAAACAGTACAGCTACGCCTATTATTTGAATACTTGAATTCATCAAACTAAATCAACCATTTGGGTATGGTAAAAAACAAAAGACAACTTTACTTTTTTCGTTTAGTCCTTCTGATTTGTTTAGAGCACTACAGTTAGAGAGTACAAGCATGAAAAGTTGAATTTTAAATCTATAGGTGGATTGACTTTGCATTAGCTGATTGAATGTCAATTTAATTGAATAATTTAGATTACGGGCAATTCACAAAAAACAAGGGTAAGAGTTCTCTACTCTGTGACTGGCTTCTTCATGCTTGTTTTGAGCTATGGTTGAGGTGAGGTCATGTCAAAGCTCATTTATATGCAGTGAGCGTGTGGAAATCAGAGCAATCAATATTGTTCACAGTTGAGTGTTTATCACCCCATCATTTTGTCGACACTTTTTGCATTTTAAAATAAAATTCGGCTTCTTGGGGTCTAAAGCGCCTGCGCCCGCAAGAGGTCGCTTTTCAATCTTTGACTATTTATAAAGGACTCTAGATTTGGTATGACTTCATTTCATAACTTAAGAAAAAATTAGAGAATAGAAACATAAAATAATACATGAACAATGGAAGTTCCAACACACCTGTCCCAAGCGTTTAAAAAATGTCGAAATTGGACTGGGTTTGGCTCGCAACAGATCTTCGCCAGTGTCTTCCATCATAATGAATCTGAAATTAAAACCGCATTTGTTGAAATATCTTAAATCTTGGTTGAACACGAATTCAATGTGTCAACAGTAAAAGGTTAGATAATATCTTAGTAGCGATCATTGAACTACAGCACATTAGGTAAATTTATTAGGAGCACAATTTTGTTTAGAAAAGCTCTGATTTCTGGAAAAAACTGCAACATAATTATAACACAGATCAGGCGGTTTTAGATTACTTCTCGGATCTTTGAAAACAACGTAATGTTTTGATTTGGAATGATTTTTGAACAGAACACTTGATGCATCAGTAACATGTTTTCCAATGATGAAGAATTGATTTAGTTTTCAGTGGCATTTTTTTTATATTGGATTTCAATCTAAAAGCATAAGCAATGTCATTATCCACTGAATAGCAACTCATTTTGTTTATTGTTTACAACTTTTCCACTCTTTTTCCATTTATTAAAGATGGTTGTCACTAAAAAGAAATATCTAGCCCATCCATGGTCTAATCTTAATTTTGAACTCGTGATGTATCTAATAGGATCCCACAAAGGAAGCTTTATCGAACAATCAAGTTTTAAACATTTAGTCAAACCGGCTTCGAAAAGAAGCGCCCCGTCAGTTTTTCCCCCCCAAGTGTTTATACTCGTACGTTTAAAAAGAATCACTTGACCTCATTTAAAATCTACGAATGTTGCAGTTGCAACACATTCAACGAAGGGAGACTAGAAACAGATTTGATTCTAGAGCCATGTTTATCAACTGCGGAATTGTGTCCAGTTTTTATTAGGTGAGCTTTGTCATAAAGCTGTATTAGAGTTGCAAAAGTATTCCAGAATGTTTCAAATTACTCAATGATAAATAGCAAACTATAGAGAAATCCATTCAATGATGTTAACTTTGTGTACCATACATGCTAAAGCTGAATCGAGAAGCTACATATGCTTATACTTATATTATATAAAGTGTTATATTGTTAGGGGTGCACATTTCAGGCAAATAAGATTTTTTGCCCAAAAACATGTTCATTTGCTATTTGTCAGCTTTTAAAGTTTATTTGCGATTTTTAATTTTATTTGCCATTTTTGGGCAAATAAATGGAAATTTTGTCAATTTTTGGGCAGTTAAATGCAAATTTTGTCGTTTTTTGGGCAAATCAATGCAAAATTTGTCGTTTTTGGGCAAATCAATGTAAAAGTTGTCGTTTTTGGGCAAAAATAGGGGAAAAAAATTTGCCCAATATTTTTTGTTTATAGAATATATTGATTATTCAACGGAATAAACAGATTTTCTTTCAAAAGTTCATACACTGGCATTCCACTGGATCATTGGTAAAACATAATGCTCATTTTCCCAATTTAGTGGCCAGTTTTGCTATATTTTGGTCAAAGTTCGTGTCTATTTGCCATTTCTTTGTTTATTTGTCATTTTATTTGCCAATTTGGACGCTTTAATTTGCCATTTTGGGGGCCTAAAAGGTATGTTTTATTTGCCAGAAATCTCCACCCCTACTTATTGTCAAGAAAACATTGGATATTAAAATCAAGCTTAAGACATGAATCCCATGTTTTTTTGTAAATTTAACAATCCTTAATGGCAAGTCCCTTTTCGTTAAAAGTTCACCGTGTTTGCGCTGACGAGGCTTCTTTTTCCCCCTTCGAAATAGAAACAAAAACAAAACAGGATGCACATTATCATCCGTTGGACCACAAGCTAATTTCAATTTCAAGATATTTATCTCAAATGTGCAATCATTTTAGATTATCCAATCATAGATTAGAGGAATAGCTTAATTAATATGTCAGAATTCAGGCACATTTGTTGCGATTTTTTCATTTAGTAAATTTAACATGGTCTTCAATTTGAGTGAACAATGCTTGGAAAATGAACTCATAATTCCACAAAAATAACTCGAACGCTTGAAGTAAATCAGTGACTCATTTTAATGAATAATGACGCAATACTTATCACGAAAAATCTTAATTATATTAGAGATTTTTATTTTTCTTAGTCTCAGCCATAAGCCTAGAAACACAAACAATTCAGCTACAACATAACTTTCGAAAACTGACCATTGCTCGTTGTTGGAGTAGCCCACATTAAAACCTTAAGACGTGTAATTTGAACAATCTAAATTGACTCCATTTCATTGATTTTAAATAGTCCGATTTGAGAAGCAAGGAAGATTCCTCTTTCGCCGAAAAATGGTAAAAATAAAGAACCCATTAAAAATGACTTGCACGGCTAAAATTTGATCAACAAACCTCTAATAATGTACACACATCTTATATCATAGGTGTTAGTTTCAAGGGTAAAAACACCCTCAAACATGAACAACTACTTCATAATCAATAACGTCTGTCGAATAAACTGTCGATTATTCATCTTACTCACTCTGTGGTTGAGACGCCAAAGTATTTATCAAACGATCATTGAACGCTTCAATGTCCAATCAAGACATATGGTCTGGTCCAATCCAAAGGCTGGGTTGGTCAAGGCCGGGATAAGAACCCGTTGGGATCTCAAGCTGCTCTTGTGATGGGATGGAATTGCTAGAACTTGTTCACTTCCATTTACTTTTTCAGTTCAATCTCTTTCAATGGAGTGACGTCAGCCAGTGGATTCATGTAGTTTCAGGTTTGCTAAAGTGTGGCGTATTTTGTTTCAAAGGAGGCAATTTTGGATACTTCATATTCTGATGGACAAAAAAGAGACTTTTTCTAAACTAGCTAGTTTTTCTTTTGGAAAAATGAAAAAAGTTGCCTCTTGATGATCTTAGTTGTTAGTTCTTTGTGAACTTTCCTAGATTTAAAGGCTACAAGAAGAAACGGGCTCAGCCTCATCCAAGAATTTGACTTCATTTGTTTCGTTGAAGTAATACCACTATTAACATAGAAGGGACATAAATAAATACAAGTCCTTGCAATAAGGGATATATGCAAAAAAAATAAAGAATTTGTAAATTATGCCATCCATCTTAGGTTGAAGCTACAGTCAACATTAACCAAGGCCTATTTAGATTCCATTAAGTTAAAGCTGAATGGAAATATAATTGAAAAAACAATATTTCTTTTTATTTTACAATATGTTTGCCACTGATCAAAATTCACATTTAATACATAAAGTCTTGATTTAAAAATGTTGCTATTACTGCTAACCAATATCATTCTTTACCCTAGCTTTGACTGAACCCACGTCAGAATAGGGACTAAATTGTGGCCATTGAATCAACAAGATTTATTTTGTTAGTCTTTTGACGGAACTAAATAAACACTTTAGAATTCTCAGTGTTTCAGAGGGCCCATATCCTGATCTTTATTCATATATGAAGGTAAAAAGTTCATTCACAAAATCCGACCATCCATAAAAATGTGATGTGATCCCGTCCATAAAGAGTCCTTTTTTGAAAAGCAAGAGCATGCAGTTTTAAAAATAAGTAACATTAAATTAAGAATTTTTCAGAGTGTTTCATTATTTAGATATGGAAAACTTAAAGCCAAACCACATGACACGAGAAATCACGTTCACTGATAGGGCAGCTGAAGTGTAGCTTTGTTGTGCATTTTTGTGGACCGAGAGTGTGGACAAGCGTCACGACCTGCTCATGCTGTCCATGCACTTGCGAAGAGACAAAATTTAGCATAGTTAAAGACTTTGTGCAAAGTATGTTCCATCGACTAGTTGCAGCAATGTAAAAATGGTTTGGCGACACCAAATGAGACATTCTGTTACAAATTTGACACATTTGCTTGAATTATACTGAGTTTTTTCTTTCTCCAAGTGCATGTACGGCGCGAGCTAGATGTGAGGCTTGTCGACGCTTTTGCTTGATGAACAGGCACAACAATGCCATACTTCAATTGCCCTATTTACGTTGCTAGTGTCATTAGATTTTGCTAAACATCCCTGCTGCCATTAATTAAAATCTTATTTTCAAACCATTTCTAGGAATACATTCCAAAGAATTTGTGGTGTCACTTGCAATGACTCATTTATGAATGATGAAACTCGGCTAGATCCATTTGACGTACAAGTAGTGCCACATAATCTTTCAGAGTACAATGCTGGCCTCTTAGAGAAATTTTAGCAATCCTGTTACTGATATTTGGCCAACTCACCTCAGGAGAAATTGAGGATTCCGTTTGCGGCCAAAGTAGCCTGAATGTGAAGACAGTTCAGGGCTTTTTTGCCAAAGCAAATAGGCAAATTCTTTCTGCCGGTGTTGCAGGGTTTCTTTTACGTCAAGCAAATTCTTTTGTTGAATGGAAAAAATGTTATGATTTTGAATTAAGAATAACTGAAAAAATCAAATGCGTCTGTTGAGAGCCAAATTGTTCACCTTGGAAACTTCATACATTATGAAAAATATAAATAAACAAGCCATCAAACTCACGTTAAAGGAAAATGACGATAAAGATATTTGATCAGCCACCTTCAACTCTGAATCAGGTGTCCTCCTCCCTCATTCGGGAGTTAAATACTAAACAAATTTGGATTCATCATTGAAATGAAGAAGTCAATGTAACGGACACACATTTTATAGAGGATAATTTGGGACATTCTGAATAACCTATACTTAGACAAATATCGCAAATTATAATCAATAGCAAGTAAATTTATGAAAATTCGAGTTGACAAATCCAGTTGACTGCGTTTTTTAACTTTCACAGAGTTGTCAGATGGTCTTCACAAAATGTCAACAAAGAACAGCTGTTTAAAAGTTGCCATCTTTACTCTTTTCAGCCAAATTTCAATCTGCCATCAGCATATATTTATGAAAAGATAGTGTAATACTGGACAAATGAATGCACACTTTGATTCAAAGTAGCAAAAAAATAATTCCGGAAACGTATAAAGTCATGTAACTCAGATTCTTGGTTATCACCGTCAATCTGGCCACTTTCTTTCCCAAATTATTATGGCAACACTAACAATTCACGGGTTTCTCTTTCAAGATACTGCGGCATTAATAATTTTCACGCGTGCTGTATGCCGCCCGTTCCCAATCATCACGGTCCATTAGACTATGCAGCGTTATTTCTTGCGCTACGCCTACTCCGGAATCGGTTTCACGTACGACCTCTTAAACCTCTCTCACCCATCACCTACAGTACTTTAGTGTTCAGCGGGGTCTTAACGTCCCCGCGTGATTTCTGATCGTGCATTCGGAAATAGGTAGCTTAACGCGTCCCATTGGGTTTTTGTAGCGGCTCTCAGAAGCAATTACCACGTGTTCCTTTGAGTCAACAAGACGCGCTCTATCAATGGCATGATCGGAAAACGGTGCAAGGGGCTCTGGAACAAGCCATTCATTACACACTGCGACCGGTTTTTCCCGCACCTCTGATCACTTCCAGTCGGTGAGTCCAAAACTTGACAACCCAGTGTCGATTGCGCTTGATTAAGGGGGGCAAAAGGCGGGATTTATGTGATTAAGGGATCGATATACAAGATTATGAGTGCAACATAAACGATACCCTCAGGGTTAGAAACTAGAACATTGGATTAAAATATGACATGACTTGATTGAGGAAGCATTTGGTCAATTTTAACGGCCGAGATAAAATACAAGGTTTTTCTTTTTGAGAATAATATAGTGTCACAATTTCGTGATTTGAATAACTGAATCTTAACTGAAAAGCTAAGACAAATGTAAGGAAAAGAATAGAAGGAGCAAAGCGTGATTGGATAGGCTCTGAAACTGGATGGATCATCTTATGACCCGTGTTTTTATATTAAAAGGGCTAGATTATGAAGAGTTGATCGAGATAGGCCTTGAATGTTAACGATTGATGAAGGTTTTCATTTATTTTTCCGAGTTTTGCATGGGTTTTTAGCCCTAAAAGCCTTTTCAAACTTTTTAGTAAAGGCTGAAATGGCACATTTAATAGAAAAATAGCGTCTCTAAGGGGAAATTAAACGAGCGATAGCCTTTCTTGCATCTTGCCGAACCCAACCAATTCAGAGCTTAAACCATATATGCACCCCTATTCATAGGACGTCATTTTTAGTTTAAACCATGCCCACTTCATCGAGCCGTAAACCTTTTTTTTAATGCCTAAATATTTAAAGCAAGGCCTAACTTTGATTGTCTAGTTTTTCATCTTTTACTTTTTACAGGACTGATACAGGGGTGAGTGCAACAGCCGCCACAGGAGCATTGGATCTGGTTCATCGTTACGCCGATCGCGGGATCTACTTTGATCCTCGAGCCATCACTCTCAGTTTGAATCATTACCTTGAGAGCGCGGAATTGCCCATCAGGTACCCCATTGTTCCCGCGTGTTAACCCCTCTAGTAGCTATTCCAATTCCATTAACATCATGCCCGAGGCCACTGGATCCGCTTCATCCGGTGGGATCCGTCTTGTCCGTTTCAATGTATACAACTCAAGTTTCGGACCCAAAGAAGAGGATCAATTCAAGAAAATCATCTATTACTACCCGGAAGACGAATCCGAAGACAACCAATGTCGCCATGTCGGCCTCTCCGAAGCCCATATCAACTTCACCGATGTATTCTTTCCGGACGTTTGCGGACGCTCGCTCCAAGCTCAACGCTATCGAACGGTGTTTTACGCCGCAGAAGACGGTTACTGGTTGTCGCTCGCGGTCAGTGTGCCGTTTAGTCGACGGCCGAGTGCGAAAAACGGCGCCGAATGTCTCGAATATCGCCCGGATGATGTTCACAATCGCGTCTTGTTGGCCTTATTAAAACATGCCTATGACATGTTTCGCTTTTTTATGGGTGGTTTTGATGCTGTGATGATGTCATGCTCGGAAGATTTGGCGTTCTTCAAGGAACGGTGTAGCGCCTTCTTTTCCAAATTCGTTCACACGCTCAAACCTGGTCAAGCTGATATTTTGGACGAGTTTCAAGCGGTTCAGTTCCTTAATTTAGAACCCAAGGCCTTCCTTCAAGTCAAAGGCTTTGTCAAACAGGTCCAGGACGAGTTTCCGTGCGTGGAACAGGTGGTTTTCTTTCAACAAGGCAACCTAGTTTGGTCGGACCTTCAGCAAGATGACACCCAGTTGCTCTATCATTACATCACCTCCACTTTACTTCCCCATGCTCCCACCCATAACACGCCCAATTCCCTGGAACCCGAAGGCACGCCTCGAAGTCCTTTTTCCGGACATCAAGGCCGATTTTTATCTGGAGGCCCACCGAATCCCAATAGTGCCGCTTTTGAAGAACCTTCAGTGGTCAAAGTTCACCTTCAACGGGATCAAACCCGACAAGAACATCACTTGATTGTCTATCATGCCCTCAATTCCACGGTTTGTCTCATGATCCCATCATTCCAAGAACTCACCCATGAGCTCTATCGAACTTTGGACGCCTCTTTAGGTCCGCAAATGACGCACATGTCCGCGGATTTAATGGATGTGTTCAGTCATTCCAGTAGCAAAAACGTGATTCATCCACTTTTAAGTCCTGTCAGCACGCCTTCAGAACCTGCTTTAGCCGTAAAATTTGTCTACTTCAACAAGTTCAATCGAGCCATGAAAAGCACGCTCCATGTTCCAAATCCGAATTTACAAGAGGATCCCTTGCTTCAAAGTGAGATTAAAAAAGTCATTCTGGATTTGTCAGACCTTATTGGACGTGCCAATGATCGATCTTTGGGCATGCCTTTGGAATATTATGTGAAATTGTCCTCGGAACAATGGGTGATTGGCAAGGCTGCCGATCAAAGACAAGTGTATATTGTTATCACGGCCAAATGTGCGAATTTAATGGATGCTTCGGTAGAAGTTGGCCGAATGTTTGAGAACGAGTTCAAGAATGTGTGCTTTCTAGAACAATGATCATAATTCTTATCCTTAACAATAGCATGTGGCTTAACACATATATGATGTACATGAATAAAAGAATATCGAAATCGTTCCTGCAAGTCTGTTTTTCGGCTTTTATTTATAGGATCTTGAAGACGTTGGCCGTTCCCGGAACTTTTTACGTGCAAAAAGTCAGATTTCGGCGCTACATTTACCGTTTTTTGGTTGAGAACGGGAAATACCCGGAGATTTTGGAGGAGTTTGCTCAATCAGGGCATCCGAAGGATTCCAGCAAGATTTTGATACATGGAAAGAGTACCAAAAAGCTGCGAGTGACCCCTGTTGTTGCTAGTTGGGCCAAAGATTTGGGTTTTGTAGAGATTCGGTAAGCCAGAAAGAGCCTTTTATTTGTCATTTTTAGTACTTTTGAGGTGTTTGTATTCGACAAACACTTCGTTCTGTGTTTTTCGTTGTTGTGTTTAGGTTGCTTAAAAAATAAGGAAGATTTACAACTGATTAAAAGTTGTTGCATTAGAATATGAAAAATAAATCCATAAAATAGCAAAAAGAAATGCATGTAAAAAAAAATGTTTCTGGATACCTTAAAGGTATGTTTTTTTAACTACCTACAAATAGTACTCGTTTTTCCCAGAGCACTATAATAACAAGAGTATATGCATGAGACTTAGGACTGCCCAAAAATAACCTTTGGCTGAAAAATAAGTTTATTTGTATATTTGCTTGTAAAACTTGTAGTAAAAAATCTGAGGCACTAAAAGCTGTAAGAAAAATTGTCATTGTGAAACGATTTCGAGTTTGGTTTTTCAGTTATTTGCTATTCGAGCTCTTATCTTTTTTTCTTGCTTTTAAGACGCTATATTTTATTAACTTTGATTTGTAAGAGGTCCTAAGGGCCTAAGTCAACATCACTGACTCATGATTCAATGAACTACTGATTCATCTGCGAACCCCAAATGAAATGTGTAATTTCTTTTTCAAAGGCCGCCGTTCGATCTTGATCGATTCCAGAGAGCCTTGGCCTTTTTCAAAGGCACTCACAACTTCGGAACCTTCACAACTGGAATAGCCATAAAAAACTTGTACAACAGTAAAGGTCAAGATGGGGTCATGTCCGCCGTTGTCAGAGAAATGGATGAGATTCAAGTCCGTCAAATGCCCATGGAAGCCTTGGAGGATCTCTTGCCTGTTGCCAAGTGCTTTGATTTCTACCACGTGCACATCCAATCTTCAGGATTCCTTCACAATCAAGTAGGTTATGCTCCCTTTTAAGGTTATAATAGTTTTCTTTTCAAATTCTCTAACTAAGACAGCTTTTCCATGGGTTGAAATTTGAGATCACAACTAAAAAATATTCAAGAGGGAAACAAAATAGTCAAAATGTAAATGAAAGATTCAAATTCCAAGGACAAAAATAGACAAAAACGGCAAGCAATAAGAAGAAAACCGAATTTGAATGACACCAAAAATGTGAAAAAAGACAACATTGATAAAACTATGTCGCATTAAACATTTATATAACTGAGTAAAACGAAAAATTGACAAAACACGAAAAAAGTGAGTGATCAAGTCAAGATTTTTTTTTACACATAAAGACGTGTTTTAGCCCTCAACATGCACAACATTCCCATGATTCTCTGAACTTCCAATCATGCGCATTATGCCAACATTTAAGTTTGAATCATGGAGATCTTGCATTTCCATTCATCTCATCAACCATGATTATTTTTAGGTGCGACGAATGCTGGGAGCAGCATTCAGAGCAGCCGCCAATGGAATCGAGCTTTCCGACATTCAACACATGTTGAATAACCCTTCACCTGCCAATTTTGTGAATTGCAGACCAATGCAACCCAATGGTCTTCATTTAGTCGACGTCAACTACGACCCTGAAGACCTTCTTGGAGCCACAGATCGTGTCCAAGATCTGCCCTTGAGCTCACCTCTCTCTAGTGGTAAAATCTTGGAACCCATTGATTGGGACCTTGTGAACCTTTTGCCTCCTGAGAAACAGAGAGCTCAGAATATTGTGAATAGCGAAATCTTGGCCAAAGGAAGGTTACAAGATGAGCTTTCTGGCCGAGCTTCAGGCCAGGAAATTGGCCTTGAGCCATGCCAAAACCAGAGTGAGAACGGCGAATGGAACAGTCTTGGAGGAAGAGTTCCAATCAGCGACAGGGAAGACCTCCAGCAAGGTGGTTGACCAAAATGGATCATTATTTGTGGTGGATCTTCAGCCGGACTTACAAGTAGGTGATGGAAATTAATTTCTCAGGACGAATTACAGAAATACAGCTTAAGGCCTGTCATTGTACTAAAAAGAGAGGTTATTTCAAAGCAGTAAATGTTCCGTTGAATTTTCATTGTAGTAACTAGGCCTTAAGTGGTATTCTGTAATATATCCTTCGTTGAGTTGGAAATACATGGATTGAATGGAGAAAAAAAAAGTTTGGTGATGTTATAATGTTACCTTCGTTTTTTTTCGTTGATTTTATTCAGTCTGGACAAGTCAAGTTCGCTTGGATATAAATTCCACTTTAATGAGGATAACTAGTGATTCGGTTTTTCAAAATTTCGGTTTCGGTTGTACCTACCGAAACGGATAGCAGACATGCACTCTAGAGATTGGAGTTTTGACAACGAAGTCGAAGATTTTTTGATTCATAAACTTCTGAAACTTTGGTTTTCCGATTTTTTAGATTTGTGATTACCCAACATCCGAACACATAGCAATCTAATTTTCTAAAGTGATTTTATTTAGATATAAATTTGTCGATGTGTTTTTGAACAAAAGATTTTTTAACCATTTAGAAAAATATATCATAGTTTCTCAAAATATTCGAGTAGTTTTGTGAATATAAAATAAAAACAATCTAGATAGATGTCATTGTTCTCTTTTTTTTGCTACGGAAACGAATAAATCATTGATATAACTTATGGAATAAACACTTCAACGAAATACTGACCAAACAGACTAAACTTCTCTTAAAGGTCGCGGAAATCACCCCATTTCTTTATTTGGGATCCCAAGATGTGGCTGGAGATCTGCCCACTCTCCAAACTCACAAGATCACCCACATTTTGAATGTGGGCTCCGGCATTTCCAATTTCTTCCCCACCGACTTTCACTACTATAACGAAGAAATGCTCGATATTCCCGAATTTGACGTCCAAACAGCCTTATCCCAAACTTTCGACATCATTGAACAAGTTCGACTTCAACAAGGGCGGATTTTTGTTCATTGCAATGCCGGAATATCTCGAGCTCCTTCAGTTGTAATCGGTTATATGATGCGATATCAAGCTATAACATTCTCTGAGGCCTTGGCTTTAGTTCAACGACAAAGACCGGTTGTGAAGCCCAATGAAGGCTTCATAAGACAACTTGAAAGTATTGAATAAAGTCGTCATTTGGTCATTTTATTAAGCGTCATCGATAGGATCTTGACCGTGGAGAAATAGATAGATGGACTTCTCCACATCTCGAAGGGTTTTATACGTGGCTGTGCGGACAAATTGGAACAGTTTTTTGGCGATTTCAAAGCACATGTCCAAGAAGGATTCGATCATGCAGATCACCACCCAAAGACACAATCGGGGACTGTAAAGGAACACGAAGAGAAGCACCCAGCATATCACACTCAAGAGGCCCTCAGTTTGGAATTTCCGACGCAATACGGGTTGATTTGGAGGGCATCGCGGAGGGATTTCGACTAGGTAGGGGTAATGGAGATGATGGTGGTGGTGGTGATGGCTATGGGCGTGAACCATATTGGAGGTTATGATGAGCGTGGTCAGTTTTGAGGAAAGGGAGAGAGGAGGTTGTGTTGAGTTGTCAGGTAAAATTTCCGAGATTAGTTTTTAGCTTGGGGGGGGTCAGAACCACAGAATTGTCTTGATTTTTTAGTAGGGCCAAGTAGATACACTAGGGCCAAGTATTTTTATATTAGAAATATGTTTTTACATTTTTGCCAATTTTATATAAAAATCAGATTTTATTCTTTTTTCGGCATTTTTGTGATACATGTCAATTTCTTTCAATTCGAAATCGAACTCTAAACATTGTTTTCCATGCTGAAATAAAAAAAAATCTATATACTTTTTTTGCCTTTTCGAAATTTCAACATTTTCCTTAAATTTTAGCATTTCTTTGCCTTTTTCTGAATAAAAAACTTCTATTTTCCCTAAATTTCAACATTTTTTGCCAATTTCCCCTAAATTTCAACATTTTATGCCTACTGACCCTAAATTTCAACAATTTTTGACTGTTTACCCAAAATTTCAACATTTTTTGCCAATTTACCCTAAACTTCAACATTTTTTGCCTATTTACCCTAATTTTCATTTTTTTTGCCCATTTTCCCAACACATTTTGGACATTTTGTTTCGTGCTTGACTTATTAAGATAACCAGTAGGAACTAGAGACGTTCTAGTGAGAGACGGGCAAGGTTAAGACTGGCATCAGTGACGTTTTTCAATTTGCATCATGTGAGTGGCAGATTCCCTTTTGGGTGCCATTTTCAACATTTCCAAACAGACGGAAGCCTCAACAAGCTGTTGCTCAATCCAGTGCCTCTGCATCTTACTCTGAAGCAGAACGTTTGTGCTTTTCTGGAGGTCAACCTAATATCAACCTAAATGTATTGATGCTTCCAACTTATATTTTTCTGCTCAAAACCCAACTTGAAAGTTTGCAATTTAAGACTCTGAACATTGGGCAAGGTCATTGGAAAAGGTTTTAGTAAACATTCCATTTGACGATTTTTTTTCGTCCTAAGCATGGAGAGCCTGTTTATTTGGAAATGTATTAGTTAAAAAAATCGTTTACTTTTCTCCATGGCGCTTGAGTCGAAACCCTGCCCGTCTCTAACAATAAAGTGTCTCTGGTAGGAACAAATCAATCAGACATCCAGGGGGAGGTTTGAGTGATCTCTTCAAAAATCTTATCGCGGGCGGATGAAAGAAGAGAAAAGGCTTGTTCGGCAACGGTATGTGGCTTGTAAGGATTTTGTCAGTGCCTGGGTTTTCGCATTTTGCAGACCGCCTTTATGACTTGGATGCTATGAAAAATGTGAAAAATATGAATGAATATGGAAAATTTAATATTTTAATTAAAAAATAGCACACACTTAAAAAAGACCTTTGCTTTTGAGGAGAAACAGGTACAAACATGGCATTTTGTATGGTACCTTGATGGTTTTGGAGTTCGACGAAACAAATCAGTGCTTGTAACATCACTTACACTTGTACTTACACAAAATAATTTCCAGCTCCATCAAATGCTTGAGTGAAAAGTGCCTTCTAAAACTTACGTACATTAGAGAGACAAGATTAAATTACAGCTAGATTGAAATAGCTCACATTTTTGTGGTAAAACAAGTGATAAAAAGGGGTTATCTCTTTCATTGAATTTTGGTCTGAAAACTGCCAAAAAAGTTTGTTTTCGATTTAAATCCTTAAATAATGGAAAGGGTTTATGTAAGTTATAAGAGCCCAAAAGTTTGCTAAAAAGTATAACTTTTTGGGTTGCTTCCAAATAAAACTGAGTAAAACTTTTTGGCCCTAGCTCTGATTATTCGAAATTCATGTGTTGACACTCCCATCTCTTTAAGAACTGTAAATTCTGACAAAACTTGCTTCGTGAGTGAAATTTAGACATTCGCTTCTGTAGGTGAGCTTGATCCAGGCTAATTATCTAGTATTAAACAAAGCATGGAGTAATGATCTTGCAAAATATGAACATATGTTTAAGAGGTTGCCTCGTGCACTGACATTTTCACATATTGGGACGTTTTCGTTACAGCTTTGGAAAAAAATGAAATGTTTTTCATTCTGAGTTTAGTCTCTGGATCCCCATGCATCATGCATCAAAAATTCAATAACTGTTTTTTAGACATTCAAGATTCACTTTTTTGAACGACAAAATGGAAGTTTAACATGTTGGACGTATATTTGGCCTCGGACGTGTGTTTTAATAAATAAAGGTCATAAATCAATCAAATGTGATTTAAACAAAAAGAGCGATGACAATAAAGAAGGAACAGATGACCAGAAATGGCAACCACGTTTTCAAAAATCCACCCACCCTACAAAAAGAAGGAAGTGCATCATGTTATAACAGAAAAATTGAGTAAATTTGCGCACTTACCCAACGAACCGCCCAAAAAGGAACATTTTTAAGGCCAATCCCACCATATTATAACCAGTTTGACCATTATAAGCCATCATATCCAATGCCGTGGCCACGTGACTGTGACAATTATCGCAACATAAGTTATGCATTCGAGTTCCATAAAGATCTGAAGCTTGTGCCACGCCCTCATCCCAAGCTTGGGCTCCACCTATATGATTAACCCATATGAAAAAGGTAAATAAAGTGGTAAGATTATATCCATGTCCTCAATTTGTTGGATCCAGACCTTAAGCTAGGTTTGAAAATACTCGATATAAAAGTGACCTGAAGTATTTTTGATCAAAAAACTATGCTGGAAAGAATTTAAAAAAAAAAATGTTGCTGTTGACGGACAATATTTTTATTTTCAAGAACAGCTGGGCTCTCAAAATCATGAGCAGCCAAATTTTCTTTGAGATTTCCGCCATTCTATTTTATTTTTATGAATTGCCTGAACTTTTGTGATGTGTGTCCAAATCTGAAAAAATGCCAACAATTGACAGTCTTCTAAAAAGATGGCATATTTTCAGCAATATAAATATTTTAGTCCAAATTCGCGAATAAAAAAGGGTAAATAAAGGCGGAAAGTGCAAAAAGGCAGAAAAATTAGTTTATATTACCAAACATCTTTCTACACTTTTTGCCCATCCCTAGTAATAAAAAAGCGAAGTAAAAAGGATCATTGCTTAAATGCAAAACGGGAATTTTACATTTATGAAAAAAAATTTGTCAAGCATGTCCACAATTATTTTCCACAAATTAGTTTTTTCAAAGATTGATATTATCAAGTCCCGTTTGACCTGTTTTTCCATTTCCACTTTGGACGACGTTTCAAGCTCCTAAAAACGCAAATCTTTTCAAGTTTTATCACTCTGAAACGTGAAAAAACCGCCAATTCGACCAAAAGAGCACATTTTAAGAAAAGTTGGAAGTGAAATTTTGAATCTTCGCCCTATTTTTTTCAAATCTCATTTTTATTCGTCTGTGATCAAAGGGTATCCTCTCTATACCTTGTACATGATTGGGATCTAGCGGCCAATATCGAGTGGGATGACCGAATGCCATGTCGTCCTCTGACACATGATAGGGACCCGCAAAATCACGAATGATCCCAGACGAGGTACAAATGCCCATGTGCCCGATGAAGGGTAAGAACCATCTACAATACAATGTAAGAAGTGGGTTTTAGGAAATTTGCTTTGAACACATTTCATCAGTCCGGCAGCAAGGGTGCCAATTGACTTGATTCATCTTGCATCATTGAAAAGCTAGCAATGCAGTTCAATGAGCAATTTTCACCAGCGATTCCCTGAAATCGCAAATTCCGGTTTGGAATCACGCAACTAAATGTGTTCAAATTCAAATCCCATCGCACACACGGTGCAGGCTGGGTGACTTACGAATACATTCTCACAGTGTGTCATTTCTCCTAGACCTCTAGCTATTTCCATTTCAATATCCATTCAAAGAGTCTAGCTCCTTAGAAATCTAGAGGCTTGGTCTGACCCTTAAAGTTCTTGGTGCGCATTACATAACATAGCTTTGATAGCATTGTTCAAAGTAATTGCTCTCTTGGCTTTAATCATTAAAAAAGAGGACGGTATATAAATTTCTATGCTTAGGGCGTGGCCTTCGGCTTACGTGATGAGAGGCAGGGGCGTCCAGACAATGCAGTAAGGATAACGATGACGTTCGTGATCGATTTTGCCATCCATGGCCATTACGTAAAAATGATTCAAATTGGTCCTTTCAATCAATCAGTCAATTGAAAGATATGTAGTCCCAGACTTTCTTTCTAAGAGGGCTCACAGTTTAACTCAAAACAAACAGCCTGACCAAGCTTTCTTAAAAAGGCGTTACTCGCCACACCTTTATCTATTATGAATTTCATGTTGTAGTCCTCATGTTTAAATTTTATTTGTATAACTGAGCAAATAAATCCAATGAGAGCCATTTTGTTTTAGTTTTTCCGCCTTTGGCAATTTTTTCTGAGTAAGTTCAAATAGTTCAGTTTGGCGACTCTCATGCGTGTTTGTTATGATGACAAAAGAGTCAAGTTCAGTGTTGAATCTCGGCAGTTTTTCAACTCAAATTATCTTGGAGAAAACTGGCGGAAATTTTAAGGCTTTTATTTTCATCCTCAAATGATTTTGCAACGTTTGATTTTGAATATCTGATGGCTGTGTTATGATAAGTTGCTTATGATAGGGCAAATATCAAAAATCCACTACTTCCTAGGGCTAATTACTTTAATGACATTTTTTTTTACTTCAGCTAGAAAGTTGCAACTAAAATTGATTTAAGTGTTCCGTTTTGAACGTATACTTTTGAAGAAGCTCAAATGTCTAAAACTCGAAAAGTTCAATTTTTTTTTGAAAGTAATGAGGAGAGCATAAAAATTTAAGTAAGATCAAAAATTCAATTTGTCATGAAATGGATTTGCATTCCCAACAAAGTCGGAAAACGTTCCCAAACACAATTTTGTTTAAAATTCTCAAAAATGGCAGTCAAGTAAAGATTTTTAAATTTGAGGTACTCATTTACTCATACGTCAAAAAACTATAGCCATAAAAACAGTAACAGTATTCCAACAAAACGAACAACTCACCAGTCAAGCTCTTTTTGACCTCTTTCTCCTTCACAATGTAGCAACACTGCCCGTCCGTTTTTCAGTAAAGTGCTCAAAGATCCAACCAAAACACAAAACATCCAGTACTGTTCCTCCCTCAAACTCGGCAAAGAACATCCTCTAAAAAGCCATGGATCCGGGTGGTTCCTCTTCGTTATTGGACTTTCCCTTGCCTTTAGCTGATCTGAGTAGCGATTTCTGTTGTGAATATGATGCTACATTGCGGTATGACGGGGCGGGTGGACCTCCAGGGGCGGCTCCTCTGTGGACCGCCCTTCGAGCGTTGACATTACCTTTGGAGACCGATTCCACGACTGCTTGGAGCTCAAATAGCTTGATGAATGAGCCCTTGGGACTGTTGTCGGCTCAGAACGCGTTCTTACCGCCTCAAAAAGAGAGGCAATTTCAAATGAAGCGGGCTTTATCAACATGGTATGAACAACTGGTTCATTATAAGACCGCCAGAGGGGGCTTTTAAAGTAAACAATCAAATTCTGAAGGAGCCAATCAGAGTTAGGGCTGGGTTCAAAAACGAGGTTGTGATTGGTCCACATTAATTGAGGGAACCAAAAAATGTAGATGGCATTGCTGATGAAGGGGAACGAATCTATGGCCAATACAATAACTTGTTTTCATTTGTTATGCCGAAAAGAAAAATAATTATAAATATCTTAAATTAATATACGTACCATAGAATATCTGAAGCTCTTCTCTTGGGAAAATCATACCAAGCTCAGGCAATATTGAGAAAATTATATACTAAAATGTAAGATAAAGACCGGGTGCATGAGAGCAATTTTTCAAAGGAGTTATTAAACTTTTGTCAATTCCAGCCAAAACATAAGCATTTTGTGAAGCACTTTTTTTGACTTAACATTGCACCCAACCCCTAAAATCTGAAATTCTCAAGATACTCCTTATATGGAAACCTGTCGATGGGTAATTCTACTTCTAAACAGCCCATGTTTTAGAAATGAAGCATGTAACTTTCCCAACAATCGTTTTTTTGCAAAATTTACATTGTTACTTTTATGTTCTACTATGACAAGCTTTCCAATTTCAGGTTAGATGAAGGCTTCTTCAGTGCTTTGGAGTCTCTGGCCTCAACCTCTGAAGGTCGATTCACCACATTTTGGGCTCGAGGCTTAGAGTCCGTGGCCATGGCCTTGTTAGCCGCTTATCGCATGACCTCCAACATTCACTCCTCATTTAACCCTCATCTCATGGTACTCAAATCATCTTTAACAATCATCAACCTCAATCTGATAAGCCTTTGCCATCTCTTTCAGCTCTCTGGAGAAGATATGATCGCCCGATTTTCGCCCAATCCCGATTGGTTTAGCTCCAAAATTCGAGTGATGGCTTGGCATCCTCACACTCTGAAGTTGGCTGTGGCCCTTAAATCTGACCAAATTCAAGTTTTGGGTCAAAATTTGGTGGCTACACCCACTCTAAAGTACAAGAAGCAACGAGGGATCGCTTGTTTAGCATGGCGACCCCTGAATGGTTCTGAATTGGCTGTGGGTTGTTTGACCGGTTTGCTCATTTGGACGGTGGACCCCTTAAGTGTGGCTGCTCGACCCTCGGCTAGTTGTGTGAATGTCTTGCCCACACCCCCTGGCCACGCCCCAGTCACCAGTTTGAATTGGGATCCTCAGGTAGAGATTAAATTGAAATTTCAATCTGTTGTGATTACTGATTAGGCAAGGATGACTCCAGGAAGGATGTGTTACAGAATACCACTTACTAGGCCTAGTTACTACACTGAAAATTCAAAGGATCATTTACTGCATTGAAATGTTTTGGTAAAAGGTGTAGATTTCTATTCATAAAGTTGCAATTACATTTGGCAAAAGTTGTAGTCAATATGACTGAAATTGCGTAATAGTGATATTGTTTTGGCTATAAAATTTCGCTTTTCATTTAATTTACTTTAAATGTGACAATTGGTAGAAAATATGTCAAATATGTCAGAAAAACTGTAAGGAGATTTCGCAACTTTGACTGAGCCATAATTATGATTCATTAAGGATCGCTAGAGTTCATTTTGATTTGGGTTCGCGTTAAGATTCGGCAAGTTGGACTTTAGGTACATTTTTTGGGTTGTAAAAACCATTAAATGGGACAAAAATTGAATACAATAATGCGTTTACTGCGACTCATAGTTTTGTGAACTGAGACAAGAAGCACTGGATTTCAGGAGTGGGATGCTAGCGGTGAAAAGTATGGTTTCTAGAAAGATAAATTCTTGTATTCAGTAGACGACGTAATTCAACTTTCAGCTCAATCGAATGGCGGAGTGAAAAGTTGTGCCCTCTCAAACTTTTGTACTGAAGAGAGCAGTGAATGAGTGAGTTCACCCTTTTGTGGTAAAACAGTTAACAAGAAAGGGCTAGTTCAGGGGTCGGCAACCGGTGGGCCGCGGCCCAAATGTGGGCCCAAGGGTGGTCATTGGTGACCCAGGAGCTATGGAGAAAGTCCAAAATAGTGGGCCCGAGAGCCATCCATAGTACTGTGCTTGTGGGCCCAAAGCTCTTTGACCGCTAATTTGTAGGCCCCTAAACCTACCACTGCCTGTTTGGTGGGCTCCAAAAAAAAGTAAAAAGTGCAAAAAGTTTTATTCTTCCGGGTTCATCAATTTACGCACATAAAATACCGATTTTTTTGATAAATCAGCAAATGGATCGTCTCAAAAATTGATTTAAGGGTGAAACTGTAATTGGAATTGAAAAATCACAATCACATGGCCAAATTGTAATTACTCACAAAATGTCTGCCTGAGATATTAAAAACATGTCCAAAAAAGAAAGGAAAAACTTTGTCTTCCAATTTTCGTATCTTTTCAGATTCGTTGAGGTTTGTCTCCATCTCAAAAGCAATACTTAATCTTATTCCTGAGACAAAACCCCACTAAATTCCCCGTTTGCTGGCACAAATAGTATGAAACATTTCTCGTCAACTCATCTGTAAAATCAACCTTTTTTTCTTTTTTAGGGCAATCTTTTGTTGAGTACGAGTGCGGCTGATACGTCAATGATCTTGTGGAACACGGCCAGTGAAACCAAGGTTCCTCTTCGACGAGTGGGCGGAGGAGGCGTGCACTTGGTGGCGTGGAGTCCCGAGGCCAGCAAAGTACTGGCTGCCACGCCCTCAACCGTGTTCCGGGTTTGGGACACGATTAATCAATGGAATCATGAGCGATGGAACGTTTTGGCAGGTGAGAAGACGGTTCTGTTTTAGAGTTGAAAGTGTTTTTGCACTCAAACTCCATTCTTTGAGGTCTATTCTGAAACCGAAATTTCGTCTCCAGTTGTTACCTTTGAAGGCTACAAATAGTTTGAAATTTTCCTTCTAAAATGTTTACCTTTTCTTTGGATTTCAAGAGAAAAAATATTCTTTGAATTGCGGCTAAACTCCAGATTTTGTTTAATTATTTGCAAATACCTCAAACGTTCGGTTTACAAAAGGCACCAATCCAGATATACTCTTTCCATGATCCATCATTTGGTCATTCTATTCCGCCTAAAAATAACCATCTTCGAAATCTATTGTTCACCAAGTGTTAAACTCCCTTTTAGGTCACGTGAATACCGCTTGTTGGTCGCCATGTGGCACATATCTTCTATTTTCCACCAACGAGGAGCCTCTGATCTATTGTCTGAATTTCCACCCAGTGGGCGGATCCTCAGCAGCTGCTGTTCCAATTGCAGATATGAGTCAGATTCAAGTCGATTTGGACGGTCAAATCATGACGTAAGGAAGAAAGTTTTACCATGAATGCCTATCTTGATGTAATCTGCAACTTTTGGAGTTTTATTTTTCTAGAATCGGTGGTTCGATTCAAAGCATGAAATGGAACTCAATGGGTGAACGTTTGGCTGTGAGCTTCAAAAATTCGGACCTGATCGCATTGTATTGTACTACACTGTACCCGAGTTTAGTGTTATCTCCCATTGGTTTGATCCAAGGTCTTGAGGGTGAATCGCCCATGGTTTTGGAGTTCGCCCATCAATGTGATCATGGAGCGATTCTTTCAGTGGTAAATAGATAAGCTTAGGAGAGTTGTACCAGGGGCATTCCAGCAAAACTAAACAAAAATAATTATTTACCCAGGATAATGTAATTGTAACTAATAGTTGTGTCAAGTTACATGGGGCAAAAGTAATATTTGTTTATCTACGTGTGTAAAGATCAATGTGAAGTTTGAAGACATTATTTTTTTCTTTAGAAACAAAGAACTAGGGCAAATCACGGTAAAAGATTCAATAAGAAATGATGTATTTTTATGGCTTAAATGTTTTTTGTTATTTGGTAAAAAATCTGATTGAGCTAGAAATTTGCCAGTGCGAGATTTGACAATGTAATATATTGTATTTGTATTGCTTTATAGTGCTGCTGTTCATTATCATGGTCATAAAAGTAATGAGTACGACAGAGAAAAAATGTCATTCTCAATATTGTTCAAATGTGTAGATATCAGATTGCAAACCTTTCACTGTTGTAACAGAGCAACTTAGATGATTTGCTTCTAAAATCTCGATCATCTTTACCTTTTTCGGCCTGTCAAAGTTTAATGGAAGCGTAAACAGGGTTAGAAATGTAGATTTGAATTCCAGAAATTGGGTCAACTCAAAAACTTATAAATGTTTCCGAAGCTTTCCGTTCTCATATAATAGATGCGCTTTATAGTCAAGTTTCCTGAAACAACCTTACATACTATGTATAGGAAATCATTTCCAAAGCTATAAATGGCATCCTAATTATTTTCATAATCCAGCTAATTATGAAAAGAGTAGTTCTTTAGATTGGAACAAGATTGGATTTCTTCTTGCTGGTGTGCCTCTTGTACATCATGAATTTGAGGCAATGGCGAAGTTAATTTGTGTTCTTTTACCGCTTCCATTCTTTTTTTCAGGCCTGGTCTAGTGGAAGAATTCAGCATATCCCTTTGTTCTACGTGCCTTTGATCGAACGGAATCCGGCTCCATTGATCATCAATCCGGATTTCGAGATCCACAACAGCTTCCACGCTCAACCGACACCTGAACTATTTTCCACACCCCTCACTCGATCTTAAGAAATGCTGAACTAAATCATAAAAGACACATAATCATTTTGGAAAACTTATATTTTCTTAGCTACATTGGCAATTATGGGTTTAGGCCGAGTTTTGAACATTAGTTTCTTCCTGATGATGGTTTGAACTAGATATTCGGTTTGAGATGGAGGGACGTCAGGATCCATTTCGTCGTCCTAATAAAAAAAAGTCTTATTATTGACGTATAGATATCACTGATTGATTCATAAGAAAACAACAAAAATGACCTCGTTTTTTTCATTTTTTCTTCCATGTCATTTTGAGAAAAGGCACAGATTTTTGGCATAAATAAAAATTGGAAATATTGTTCATCTTCCAACAAAATCTGCTAATTTTCCGCTTGAAGTTTTCATCGAACATTGTGAAGTATGGTTGAGCAGAGTATTTTCTTTGGAAAATATTCCATTTTTACCTGGTGCTCGTTCTTAACGCTTAATTTCTATCTGCGCATTCATTTCAATGTATTAATCCAAACAGCACTCTTTTTTGTTAGGCTACCCCTCGTAATAACGAACGCATCAATGATATACTTAAATACCTGTCCGTTGACTTTTCGGATGGCCACCAAAGGCTTTTCAAGGGTTTGAACTTTGCCGTACAAGATGTGATGCCCAATAATGAGCACGGGAACACCAGCTTTGGTGTAATGCAGGTCGCCGATGAACTTTTCGGACACATTCAAGTCACCGATTCGAGATTCCAAATCGCCCTGAATAATACAATAATGAAGATGATTTGAATAAGCTTTAGAGGAAAACTAGATGTAAACAAAAACTCCAAATGCGGCAAAAAATCCCAACAAAACTAACTCATAGTACAGTCAACCCTCCAGTCAGTGAACATTTGAGCAATGATTTATTCTTTCATTAGAGAGAGACAAAAAATTCAGTAGCAAAAATTGTTTTTTTCCAATGTTCACTTACGGCCTATGTGCACTTAAAAGGGAATTCTGTGTTCTCAATCTAAAAGAAAGTGCCAATCTGCGTTATCTAATGGTAAAAAATATTGTGTAATTGTGTCAACTTCAGCAAAATCATAGGCCTTCAATCACTTTGCGCGACTCTTCGCTTTTTTAACACAAAAATATCATGACTGAGCTCCAATATACTCAAATTACGAAAAGAAAAACTATCTTTGATATGCAATTTTGGCAACAACTTAAAGGATTTAACTCGGGATGAAGCTAACTTTAGGAGTACCAAAACTTTGATCAAAATCAACAGCATCGCCGGTTTCAAGATATTGTTAGTAAAGCAACTCATCTGAATATCTCTTTGTTCTCTAAAAGTCTTTTTTCTCCGTTATCAGATTGCTTGGCGCAGAATCGAGCCCCGCGAAATGTCGGATAACATAAGTGTAAGGTTCAAAATGTCGCAATGGGGATTATCCGCCAATTTACCTGCATTTCAAGAAGGGCCCACGCTTTTGGGGCATCCTCTTCGGGTCCCGAGGGAGCTCTTAAGAAGATCTGCATGATTCCGACCGGATACCTCGTATAGCCAACCTCCTTTGCGTTTGTATTTGTTTATTTTGAGGTAGTCGATTTCCGCGCGCAGCTTTGAAATAAGTTGGGCGGGAAAAGTCAAACTGCTTGTCACGCCGAGTAAACTTATCTGGGCAGTTGTGACTAAAGTTTAGTAATTCGTTCCTGTTCTGTTTTCCCAAAAGTAACTGTAATGACATTCGTGACATTGGTTAAATACTGTAATTGTAATAAAGACCTAGATACTCCAAAAGTACCCCTTACTCGTTACTTTTCAATGTCCAAAATGTCTTTCTCTGTCATCATCAGGGCCACCGGACAGTTGTAAATTATGTACATTTTACAATTTAGTTACTAGGAAAATTTAACATAAAATGTTGAAAATTGCTTGTTCTGCTAAGAAAATGTGAAAAAAGGTTAGGTTATCACTGCAGAGCAAGGATAAAAAAGTTTTTATCCTGCAGAGTAGAAATTTTAGATAGTTGACGCAGCGAACTATCCTTTATTGCAGGTGTTCAGCCACAGATGTACATCTTAAAACGTCAAGAATTTCTACTCTGCAGGACAAAAACTTTTTTATCCTTGCTCTGGTTTTCAGTCAAAAAAAAAGTTAGGAAACAAGTCGGCATTATATACTATAGTTGCAACAAGCAATATTTAGTTCAATCGTACAACATAAAGCAGGTTTAATGAATTGAAACGTGTTCCCTTTTCTACTCTTTGTTTGATCCTTAAAATAAATTGACTCCATTTTTATTCTACATTAAGGGACGAGCCAAAAAAATCAGTCAAAACACTGGAAAAGACTGCCTTTAAATCAGAACACTTATAACCATGAAAACCAATCATTTCTAACATAAAAACAAAAATTGGTGGACAGTGCAGATCAAAACACCTGTATCAAGCAAATAAAACTCGAGGATTTGCAACTGACACTTATTCCAAGACTCATGACAACACCCATATGAGACAAAATTTGCTTCGCAAATTTGGTCAATGTTCTGATCATGTGCAAGTGTTATTTGCCATACATTACGTAATGTGTGTGCATTATGGGAGCTATGGGATCTACTTCTAAGTTGAACTTATTGGCAAACAAACATTTTTTTTCATCGTGCAGTCTTGGCAAATCGTTCACTCCAAAATTGCATATGTTTCTGACAAGTTTTCCACGACAATTATTGTCATGCCACCAACTCAATCGAACACATCCACCGTAGGTGAAATCTGTTTCCAAATCTTGGGTTCCAGTATGAAATATCGTAATGATGGTGGCGTAGAAATGTTCGGACGAATGTCGGGCATCCTGAAGCCATTCTTGGAGCTCTTTGGAGTACGAATTGTCCAGGGAAAAATTGACCAACTCTCTTGTTAACGCCACATTTTTGGATCCTTTCCGGACAATAATGCCCCTGGGTGGCGGAGATTTACGTTTGGAAGTTTTGACTATTTTTGGGCAAAGTTCCTTTTTGCCAGACCTGCAATTAGGAGTGATGGTCAAATCAGTTCAAACACGATCAATTTATTTTAGGATCGGCATATTCAAGTTTGAGAGAAATTTGTTCCAATACTCCCTTTTGAAGATGCCTCAGGCCCCTTTTTAAACCTCTCTCTCGGAATTAACAATAAGTAACTTTATAGAAGCATTTGTGGGAGTACCTACATGAGATTACCAAGTCCAACATTTGTTCACCTGTCAATAAGTCAACAAATCACTGATAATAGGTTTTCATCTTCCTGCTCTTTGCTACACTTGATTGTCAATGGCATATTTTGGTAATTTGCATTGAAAAGGGGTTAAAGTTGATTTTGTCTCCAAAGAGTCAAGCATCGAAGGTGAGAGACAGCAGGAATCGAATCCCAACCTTTTGCCAAGTCCAATAATTTTGATGAAAATATGCTGTAAAAATGTTGCACCTCAATACCAAAGGTTTTGGGTTCGACAAAACCAGATTCTTGAAAGCCAGAATGGGCCCCTTTTTGTGCAATGAATAAATAGTTTATAAACCAAGATCAAATGTATTTTATAGACACATTTGCTTTTTACACACTTTTCCTGTTTGAAATGCTAAAGTAAATCAAGGATTCTTTACCCAGGAAGCGTCAGATTTTTGCATTCGCTAAACCTTTCCCATACTTAGTCTTAACTGCAAACAACAACAATTAGAGTTAAGGCAGTCAAGAGGAGAATAGGCTGCCAATTGCTAATTATTGTACGTCTGAGTAATTAAGTCTTCCAAAAACTTTGCCACTGAAGAATTTCAAATTTGTCTCATACTCCGACTATGAACATGCATTTGCATACCTGGCCAGGAATATTCGTGCTATGTCACAGCAAAATAAGGTGCTTCAGGCAAATCAAAGAGGGATGTTGAAATAGTAATTTGTGTTGGAAAATAGCTCTTGAGCTAAACCTGAAAGATCAAGACCAAGGTTAAGCAAAAGTGCTATCGCAATCATAAAGTCGTGAAGTGTTTGGCAGACGTGCAGTTGGTCTGCCTGCCACTTTTCCCGGGCAACAAGACTATAAGTATGATCACAAAACCTAAATGAAATTAACATCCTTTTCCGGTAGCGAGTCTGTAAGAGAACGCCAAACACTTATAAGTTGATTCTTGGTTGGCGTACTCGCTCCAGAGCCCAAAACTAAATTTGTGCCGTTAAATTATTCTCAAATTTCTTGAAAAGTGGGAGCAAGTCAAAGAGGAATTTTCCTTCAAATAGCAAACTCAACTTAATAAACGCCCTAGAACAAAATCGGACTCATCTCTAGAAATATACCTCTAAAATTCCCCTACAGAAGTTTTCAACTACGCTATTTATTCATCTAAACTTTATTAATAGTAAAATGACCCAGTGGTTCCTCTTGTCAATCCCTGGTCACTTGTAGAGAGGTAGAATTATTGTAAATTCTTACAAAGGAACACCTTCCGGGATATGTTGAATGTTGAACACAACAAATTGTGTTTGAAAAAAAAATCAATCCAGCCCTACAGCATCATGATCTATTCAAATTTATGGCAAACACCTGCAAAAATACCATCTATTATAGTTCTGCACCCCAGAAACAAATTATATACTTTATTGGCTTTTGTAAGATTGCTTTTATTCTCTACATTTTTTCAACAACCTAAGCTAAAGCACCACAAACTATTGCTTCCTCTGGCCAATTTTAACCAACAATCAGATGTTAGAAGAATGAGTACAAAAAGATCTAAATTGCTACATGGGCTTTATCCCAGTGAATCTAAAATATCCAAGTGACACAATCAATATCTGAGGGGCGAAATCAGTTTTTTAACTTGCTAAACATTATTTTTGAGTTTTGTTGGAAAACAGCGCTCATCCTTTATTATTTATATTAATTATTTTCTTTCTTTAATTTTACTTTACATACGTTACAAAATTAAGCTATTTTCAATCTACGGTAAATTTTGTTTCGCTAAATTTTGTGCCATTTGCAAAACCTTGGTAGCAAAAGGTGGTGAAAAAACTGCACAAGCCAAAGCAAAATTATTTGCATTGGAAAAGTGAATATGGATTTAGAGGAACTCCGCAAGAAAAATGCCAGAAAAGACCAAAACCTGTTAACAAATGACGTATTTCACATAGCTAAAGCATCTTGACAACATAGAGTTGGTTCAAACTGCTCAAATCAATATCTCGTTAGCTTCATGATATGCATGGATTTGCAGACATTTATTTATTATACGAGTTTGGACATGTTAAAGCGGCTCAAATGTTGATTGAGGAAAGCTAACGGACCTGCTGTTGGTTTCCGTTGAAGTAATAGGTTAATTTCCTGCAAGATTTTTAAGTTGCATTTGGAGTCCCTCCATCAACATTTAAGGCGTTTAATTTTGTCCAATTCTGATATATAACAATTGTTTTCTGTCAATCCACAAATCTCATGGAATCGGCTAGTTGTTGCTGTTTGAAAAGCAATAGATGGTCACTTTGACCGTGCTCTAACACCGACAAATTGGGGACGCAAGAAAATTGGAATTCCAAGGGCACAGGATATTTCCAAGTTGGAAAAATGTTAACCCTAAAAGACCCACCGTCCTTCTTCAAAAGTTGTGGGATTTTGCAATGCAAGAAGGACTTTACAGTACTTGGACAATATTAGGGCCTTTTCCCTCTAAACAATTTAACAACGAAATTGGCATTCTTTGGCAGTATCGGCTTGGAATTGTTTACCAACGCTGACATAACACCATTAACTTTTTTCAGTCTCAAACTTACCGTTTCAATTCGATTGAGAATTCAAATCTGTGATTCTCATTTTTCGGTACAGCATGAGAGTCGACGATTCCGTTGGGAAACGAACTCAACATTTTCCGAATGTCTGCCATAGGCTTCAAGGGCAACTCAGTGGCTGCCGGATTTATAAGGACTTTCCATTGATCGTTTTTTCCCCTTAAAGCCTCCATGCACTTGAAATCCGCTTCAATAACTGAATAAGTGCCCCAAACTACCTCAATAGGATTATCCAATGTGAATATAGTGGCTTTGGGGTACTTCCATTGGTAGCATTTCACGATTTGACTCACGGCCATTTTCACTTTCTCATGAGCTTTAGCATCAACATGAATGCAATACGAATCCAACGGATGAAATGAGGAAGCCAAAAACAGTTCCAATATGCCCACAAACTGATGTGTGGGGATGGCAAATGCCAATGGGTAATTGTTCTCTTTTTCTTGCACTCTTTTTGGAAATGTTTCCTCGAGAAACTGGAAGTAATTTGAGCAGATTGAGGTTCGTTGAATGATTTGATCCTCGCTCAAGAATGTTGGATTAGAATATAGAGACAATGCTTGAAACTTATTGCCATGTTTTGTTTTGCAATCATTTAAATGAAACTCATGTACGTTAATAAAAAACAACAATGAAAATGACGTTAGAACGAGAACAACGCTGATCAAGATTTTGGACGATTTCACCGACATTCTGCAAGGCAGCAATTCAACTGATCCCATCTGCTGAGATATTCTCGATCATTATGTATCAAAGACCAACAGGGTCGGCGGATCAAGTGTAGACCCCTTGAAGCAAGCATAAATATTGCCATTTTCGATAGATTTTTTTTTCAAATTTTCAGTGTCAAAATCATGAAGCATTATGGAATAGTTTTTCAATAGTTATTGAATTGTTTTGTACTTTTTCCGGTTGAAGCCCTTGCAACAAAATGAGAAATGAGATTATGGCATCAATAAGATGATTTTTACTCTTGGCAGAGTGTCTTGTATTTGTTCCTCAGGGAGAGGCAGGCAATGATTGGGTTGGAATGGACTATTTAGTATCTTTTAAAGATGGACAAAAATGAAGTCTGTGAGCCTCAATTAGACCTGAAACGAACACTGGCGGTGTACTTGACTAAGCACGTCAAAATCTTCATTTGGACCGCCCACCCTGTACATACAGGCCATTGCTCTACTTGTTTGTCAAATGTAGAGCACTTTAATGACTTGTTATTATAGTGCTCTAGTAAAATGATTGAAACGATTAGATTTCGAAAAAAGGAAATTTAACCGTTGGCTAAGCAAGGTTTTCAAACAAAATAAACGTTAATAGATAACACAAACATGATAATAATTCTTTTATTGGATGTGTAATTGTTGAGTTATCATGCAGTGGGTAGTCCAGATCAAGAATTTGAACACACTTCCCTGTAGTTAAAAATGTTTCCCAACCAAAGACACGGAATTGGCTAAAAAAAAACATGGAAAAGAAACGTCTTTTCTAAAGATTTCCTTGTTTGGCGTTGTACAAGCATCAAACCAGAGAGTTCAAACAAAATCGGAACTCGATTTTACAACTGATCTAAATAAATCAGGCCAATAAAATCGATATGAGGTCGGTTGTTGAGGTAGTTTGGAAGCATAGTAGAAGCATATATTGTAACATAGAAGTAACACAAAAGAAGCATATGAGAGGGAGTAGAAATAACCATTCATGATCAAGTTTCACTACATAAGCTGCGTTTTTCAATCACAGCTTATGTGGCAAAACTTGATCGAGCATGGTTACTTCTAATCCATCTCATATGCTTCTTTAATACTTCTTCTATGCTTCTAGATATGCTTGTACTGTACTTCCAAACTACCTCAACAACCGACCTAATAATCGAGTAATAGTCTAATAGTCGACCGAGTAATTCAATCGCAAAATAATTGCTCAGTTCTTCGGTCAAAAGCTCCTCTTGGTGTATTTTTTTTGTTACTTCTTGGTCTCTTGGGATTTTTTTAAAGCTTCATGCGTCATCTATTGTTGCAAATGTCAAGTTGGCGCTTCTTTCAAATGAGCTTCTTCATAATTGGGCATCCAACCAGAGCTCAAACTTAGTCAAGCCGACATTGACCAAATTTCGTCGTTGCAAAATGGAGGGAGTCCAATGAACAGGCCTGAGGTGGTGTATTCTCTCTTTCAAATATTTCAAGCATATGGCTACTTGTTGCATTGTTGATGATTGGGGGCTGTCATTCGGAATAAAGAACCTTTTTCCACACACATGCCCTCAGTACAAAAAAAGGGACTTCACACCGTCGAAAACAAAGATTTTACCAAAACAAATTGGGAGAGCTATATGAAACACAGAACCTACAGATCGATTCCACGCAAATTTTGAGTTTCCTTGTTGATAAAAAATACAAAAAACACTAATGTAGTCAAATTTTGATAAGAGAATATTTTTTTTGCTTGGAAATGTTGCATAATTATCAAGCTTCATGTGTTAGATGCATAAATTCTGTTTATTTGACGTCCTTTTGGGGATATCAAAGGAGCAAAGTATGGCATGGGCAACAATCTGATTGAAAACTTCAATGTGTCGCTTGGAACCGAATTTGACTTGTAAAAAGGGACGGGCAAAAACGTATACATAGGCTTTAGTTACCAAAATTAACATTTTTTAGTTCTCAAATCTTGAAGAGCAAAATTTTAGACATTAAATATCTTTTGTAAACCCTTAGCACGCTAGCCTACTCTGGGAATCTTCAGGAGATTCCCAGCGTTGGCTTCATAGAAGCTTCAAATTCTTCACTTTAGTTGTTTAATGATTTTTTGAGTTTTTAAGTTTTTGTCAAAATAGCTCATAATAATATAAAATATCACTTAAAAACATTTTTTCGATAAGAATCTTGTTTTAAGTGCATTTTAAGTGATATTATTTTGAGCTATTTTGATAAAAACTTAGAAACTCAAAGTTTTCATTCTCTCGAGACATTAAAAAGGTGTATGAAATCTTTGGGAATTTGTTTTGATATAACTGCAGCGTTTTTGGGTCTTTGGGGTCAAAAATGGACTTTTTGAAGAATGGATTCAAACCCAAATAACTCCGTTGCTGATTTCATTAGAGTCAAGCGAAGTTTCCAGACGTTTCGAGGTGTAGGGTCAGCTTAATTCTAGTGCGAGCAAAGAGAGATAACAAGGTGTTACAAACCCTCTACGTACGTACGATTAATCTGTGTGACAAAACGGATTAACGGATTACTCCGTTTGTCCAGGGAAACCCCTCCTCAAGATTACTTCAAAGCCTGACGGCAAATTTGCAAATGCTGAATTGTAAATCGTTCGTTGATGCAAGGACATCTGGCAAAAGTGGCCGAATTTGAAACCCGGTGGCCGAGAGAAAAAAAATCTCTCGGCCCATTCCAAAAGTGGCCAAAAGTGGACGAATTTGAGATCTGGTGGCCGAGAAAAAAATGTTTCCTCGGCCATACCCCGGCCCGAAAATAACAAAAAGATAAGCAAAATGTTTATATTTTTTGCTCATTACTCTTATTTTTCTAGATCTAAAACATATCTCATTGTGTTTACAAATTTCTATATCGGTTGGATAACAGTAGTATATACTTGCACTCGATTTTGGATGCCCCTAATCAATCAAATGAATCATGCATAACCCCTAATTTCCGGCCCAGTGTGTAATGACCCACAGGTGGCCTGATTTTGGAAAAAAGCAGGTGCACAACAAATTTGAACAAAGAAAAGAAGTGATAGACAAAAGTTTAAATTGCACAGCTCAAAATAAATTAATTACTGAAGATGCGCAACAAACTTGAACAAAGAAAGGAAGTGACTGTTAAGTATCCAAAGAATAAATCAAGGAATACATAAGTTTATTCATGGAAG
>JAAGOF010000319.1:699243-709308 GCA_010645155.1 Tigriopus japonicus
TGGCAGTGTCCGCAAATCGGTTTGGTCCATCGTTTCCACGACCTTTCGGACACTATGGTAAATCAAATTTTAAGTGAGAAAGCTAATAAGAGTGAGTTGGTGATTTTGATGGTAAAAATTACTTGATTGATATCAATCCGGTCAAAATTTAACTCCATCACAGCCACAGCGGTGTATGACGGGTACTCTATGTGACGAAATCGTGTATGCCGGGGATAAATATCCACAATTGGCACCACAGCAGCAAATTTCCACTCGTTGCTACGACCACAATCAAAATAGGGCCTGGTCCATTTCACTGGTCCAGGACTTTCGTCAGCACCTAAAGTTAGAATTATATTATCCATTTCGGTGCATATTGTTGAGAAAATACCTTGACGTTTTTCTCCATTTCGAGTGTCAATTTCTTTTCGGTTCAGAGTTAAATTTCACCTACCTCGCGGACCATGGAATGAAAACGTGGCATTGGTGTTGTTGAAGTACCGTATTCGAACATCATAGACCGTTTTCGTGTCGTGCAATTGCAGTATATGAGCATTATCGGGAAGCCACTTCTTGTACCAATCATTTATCCGATAGAAATTACTCGTGTAGTTTAAGCCATCATTTCCTATGGATAAAAAAAACAGCAATATGGTACAACTTCTTAAGAAACAAGATTTCAAACTCACCATTTGGAATTGCACCGAGATCCTTAGTTATGAACATATTGAGGGTTGAAATCCTCTCCAAATGTATAGGGTCATTGTAATCATCAGCTCTGTAACCAATAGAGTTGATCAGAAATGACACAACTTCAGTGTTTGAAATGGCAAGTTACCGATAGGTCCTTGGAGCAAAAAGCGGCATTGTTAGATTGAAAAATCCTCGATATGACGGAGTGTACGACATATTTGGGCTGAAGTAAACAGCGGAAGCATTGATTTTTGGATTGGCCGACACATCAGCCACGGTGGACAAGAAATAATACATCATACCAGGATCGTAGGTGTCATTTATTGCTGGACGGTTGAACCTGTTTGTAGGAATGGTGCGTTTATAAAAAAATGTTCGCCCCTCACACTTTTCTTCAACTATTCTAAATCTTTTCTCAAGGGAAGTTTTTGCACAAAAAAGAAAAGACTCGATATGCCTGAATTACTCTTTCATGGAAAACGTAATATTGATACCCCTGGAAACTGCCAGCAAACTAACTACGCTTGACTTTTGATGTTATTCTGTTTGTCAATCAGGAAGGGTGGTTCTCATTAGATACTTAGAAAAATCGTAATCTTTTTCGATCCAAACATTCGTCCCGACCTGGATTGGAGAATATAGGAGAAGAAGAAACTTCGGCTGAGAGCCATGTTGTGGAGATGCAGTAAGGCCGTTCGATTGGGGAAGACGGGATTAATATTGATCTCCTTAATATCGGGCAAATGGCTAACCGAATCAGCCGGTAACTTGAGATCGCCAACATGTTTGATGGCGCAATTGTCCTCATTCACTGAGTTGATCTTGCTTTGAATTTCGTCAAAAGGATCCCTTCTTGGCCACAAACTGGATGACTCTAGTTCAAGGGGATCGAGCCCCTCGTTCGAACCACCATCCCGTGGGTCCGTGTTTTGCGCGTCTCCGCTCCATCTTGTCAGATCGGCTAGCACGAGAATGCTCAACACGTTCTTCAAATGAAAGCAACCCATTTTAAGGTAATGTCATGTTGCACGGATTCCAAATTAAAGCGTTATTTTGTGTCTTTGTTGTTGGGAATCACGGAGTGATATTCAAAAACAAGTCACCGACTACGCCCAAGGTAGTAAGAAGCATCCAGTGGCGTGGTGGTAGTGGTGGTGGTGGTGGTGTTGGTGCTACCAACAACTCTCCAGAGCTTGCTCCCCTCATGCCCATGCATGATGATGGCACGTACGCACGTACCTGTTGTTACCTGGCGCCAACATTTTCAAACAACACAAAACGCTTCTTTTCGTGCTCCATTCAATTTGAAAAGCCTAAACGTGTAATAAAAGCATCGGAAAAGATTTTCCAATCATTGGTACAATTATGACGTCAGAAAAGTTGGTTTAGTATGCGGAGAAACTTTAGTTGATACTTTGTTTTAAAAAGCAACATGCTTTTTGGCAAGTTATGGCAAAAAGCAGGTATCCAATCCTCGTTGGTTTTGGACCACTCATGAAACCTTATTGAATCTCGTTGGTACTTGCTTGTTGAGTTAAGAAACAACGATCGGATGCTTTTGAGGCCAAAAATGTCAAATAGGAAATGCAGAACCAACAATCAAGCGACAAAGATAGATAATATTTTGGAACAAGTGTTTTTGAAAACCAACCGACTTTAGTTTAGCATAAAACCGTACGAAAAGAGAAGGAATTTCATTGGCTTTTAAATTCTGCAATGTCGAATAATCTCTTAATTGGTCATAACTAGGGATGGGGAAATAATGTAAAAAGATTTTTGGCAATATAAACACATTTTTCTGCCTTTTACACTTTTCACCTTCATTTGCACTTTTATCTACGATTTTGGCCAAAATTGATCAATTATAAAGAAAATTTTAAGTTTGAGAATCTCTAAACTTGTAAAAGAATTTTTAGTCAAATTTTAAGTTGGTCAAAAAAACTTCCTTTTGCAATCAAACATTCTTAAAACCTTGATGAAAAGCTGCATTTTGAGACACAAACCACAGAGTCTATTCTCTACTTTGGGTTTAACAAAATCATCCCATCCCCTTAGGAAAAAATCTTATTGCATCCAACCATCATACATATCAATACCTAAAGAAACTCAATTTTGGGTAATGGAAGGCTCTGACAAATAATGTAGATTGTAGGCTTAGGTTTGATTGCCTTTACGATTGTTAGGCACACGCAGGTTGCGGATTACCTAGGATATTGATGTTACCTATTTTTCTGTTAAATTTCAAATGCCTATTTTGGAACAACGTTCTTGGAGGACAAAATCGGACTTTTATGTAAGCCATATTAGAACAGCGGCTCAATAGATTTCGACAGTATTTAGGTACAGACAATGGATAATTAATAGACCTGTGCAACATTATCTCTTTACTTAAAACCGGTCTCCAATATCTTTCCATTATCTTCCATCTTTCCATTTTTTTATCCAACTCGATTAAGCGCCGAGGGTACGCCAAGACGTTTTTAGTCCAAAAGCAAGTTATTTGCTCCTTTTTCAATACTTATTTGCACTTTCAACCTTTTTCTGCACTTGTTTTACACTTTGGGTACATTTTGCCGCGCCTTTCAATAATTAAAAGCCTCTTTTTATTTTCACTTTTTGTCCGTCCCTATTCATGACCCAATGAATGAATTTATTCGATGCTTACAGTCATAGCATGCCCAAGCATAAATTCATTTAAAGCATGGTTCGATGCCAATAACTAGGATTTTCTTCATTTATTGTAACCTCCAAAATTCCTTTTTTATCTTTTTTTATAACCAATTGGTTCCTTAAGACTACTCAAACATTGTAACATTGTTACATTAAAATCAAATTTCATTCACTAAGATTATCCCTGCCGAAATTAATTAGAATAACACCAGAAGATGCACCAAGTCCTAGGTGAAATAGAAGATGCTAAGAAATAATACTGATGTAAAAATGTAATGAAAATGCTGAAATAAGAATATCCTCACGCTAACACAAGTGAGTTGTTGCTTTGGCTTGCAACATTGTTTTTCGCTTTCGTCTTATCTTTATCCTCGATTTGCAATTTTCATTTATCTACGTACTCTTCTGCACACTTCTCAACTATTTGAACTTCTGATTTGCATACTCAGTTCAAAACATTATAAATTGTGAATGATCCTTTCTTCTTTTTTAATTTGATAAGATTCGGGGTTGAATCTGGTTTTCTTTACTTTTTTGTCGATACTTAGAGAGCATTACGAGAGATAAAATTCCTTCCACTTGGGATTTGATATTGTTGTTTGAAGTAGTTTATTAAGTTTTTTGTAGTTATAGTCTGAGCACAAAAGGTGGAAATCGTGATCAAAAATTTTTCTCTCGGATTTATCACTATCAAAGTGTCCTTCTCCCTTGAGCTGATATAGATTTTTTCAGGAATTACTTATGAATTTATTCATGTGATACGGCGTTTCTAATGACTTGTTGGCTTACTTGAAGAACTATAAATACAGGGGGTATTATATATTAGGGGTGCACATGTTGGGCAAGTAAAAAATGCGTTTTTGGTAGTGATTGATCAATCTACTTACCAATTTTCGTTTTTTCATGATTATGATGAATTAAATTAGACTCATTAGGCCTAATTTACCGATCGAAAAAAAAACGTGATTTGGAAAACTGATAAACTGGCCGAAAAAATTGAGCTAAAAATGCGGAGTTCAAAGTTTAGAAACTTATTTGCAATTTTCTTTGATTCTTGGGTATATTTGCAGGAATATACACCCCAAGCAAATTAATGTAATTTTCTAGATTTATCGCTTTTTTTGAAGGCAACCAAGTTTATAGAAAATCAGATAAAATCTGATTTTACCAATGGTAAATTGTGCAGGTATTTCATCTTTCATGATGATAAATATTTTAAATTGCTAATCCTTTAAAATTCGAGAAACACCAACATGAGGATTGATTTTATTTGTGCAAGAACTCCAAGTTCATGTGGTATATGAGGTTTTTGCAATTGACTGACGTTTATAACATTTTTCTGTACTCAACTTTGCATGCTTGCCTTATCTTGTAACTTCATTTTAACAAGAAAAGTAACTCCATCTCCATACTGAATTTAGAATATGTCGAATAGCCCCATTTTGTCTGGTATGTACTGGTTCAAAAGAACTGGCAACCCTGGTCACGTGCCTTAATAAAAAACCGATTTTCTGTTGATATGGGCTCATTTGTATCTTTGCTTCGCTTTTTTATTCACACTTTCTTCAAATATCGTTTAAGAACATTGTCAAAGAGATTAAAATTATCTGGAGAAGCGAAAAAACTATTTGTGCAATAATGTGATTATCATAATCGGCTCTTTTTCGACCCCTGTTGAGATTTTGATGACAAAAATAAAGGTTTTCCAAATCAATAGAACACGATATTAGTCACAGTTAAAATTCGAATCAGTTTGGTATTTCAAACGGTTCCTTACGAGCAAAAATGAAAAACATTTTTTTGGCATATTTTACTTCTTCAAAATGGCGTTCCTGAGCTCCTTTCTCAAAAATACAACCAATCAGTGCTTCCGAAACCTGCGTTAGTCTTTTCATATTGCACTTTAGTTTGGGCGTTTGATTCTAAACGGGGTCCAGAGAATTTTCCAGTCAACTTTGATCAGGGTTATTTCAAATTCGATTTGGATCATCTTACATATGATATTGGTTTTTGTACACGAGGATGTTTCAATAATACCAAAGCCAACCATAGAAATCGTAGCCCATCTTACGGGTTAAAGTTTATCATGTAAGGTAAAGTAGACAAAAAATATTGAACGTCAAGATATGGCGAAAGAAAAAAGAAAATGTACTCTGGTAGTTCAAAAGAGCAACAAAATATCAACTTTTGGTTTAAAGTCTTCGGGTGAAGAGTAACGATTAAAAGAAAAAATAGCCTAGCTTCGCCCATGTCCCCTCCTGAGTTATATATGAAGGTGTTATTCAAAATCAATGGAGGCGGAAGGAGTGAAAGAAAATGTAAATAAAATCAGTTTTATCAAGATCGTGCGACATCGACAAGTTTGTCATTCAAAAATGTTGTTTTGGATTAAAGTTCGCGCCTTTGCTTTCTGGCATATTTGGCAAGCCTATCTGTCACAGATCGTCCAGAGTCAGAGCAAGAACAGAGAGAAAGACACTAGAACGAGATACAAAGATAGAGCCAGAGAGGGCTAGCGAGAAAGAGAGAGAGTCACTGACTCACTCACACACACGCACACACACATACTCCTACTCGCTCCGTGATTGATCTTCGTTCGTTCCCTCGTTCCTACGTAACATTGAAGTGGATCCATTCCAGAGATCTTGGGGAGTTTCTCGGGAGGTGGTTTAGTTTGTCGTTGTCGTCGTCGCCGTTGTTGCTATTGTTGTTGTTGTGAGTTGGTTTGGTTTGGTGTGGTTTGGGTGTGTCGTTCACCATGCGCCGGAAACCGGTTCACGGGCCCGTGCATTCAATGGATCAGGATTCGGTGGAATCCTTGGAAGACGACGACCACTTTGTGCACTCTCACCATGCTCATGATCTTCATGACGTGGATGACACCCATCCCGATCCGGAGGACGCCCATGCTGACGATGGGGTTGATGAAGAAGAGGAAGGCTCTGAAGGGGGCCGACATTCGACTGGGAACGTGTTGCGGGATCACGCTCTCTCCGGGTGGACCAATTCACGATTGCACATCGGCAATCAGGATGAAAAGGCGTCCAAGTCGTTGATTATCACCAATGTGGACTCCGAGATCTTTGACAACCCGGTTTCAAAGGTACAAAAAAACATCATCAAGATAAGGATGGACTGTTGATTAGAACATAGAACTGGTTGATCATCTCGCTCCATAGGGGACGGCTGTAGATGATCGACCAAACATGCGCACTTTTCAAACTGAACTTTCTTAGCGTAATGAATTAACGTGCCACATAACGTCGACAAGATTTTGACGAGCATCGAGTGTAATGAACCATGGCCCGATGCTTTTTGAATGGGTTCTTTGGAACGAAAATGGAATTTGAAATGTTGATATTTCATTTGGAGACCACTCCAACACCATGTTATGGTTGATAAAGGAGTATTGGTAGAAAATATTGTCAGTAGAGGATAAATGTGCCTAAGCAGGATATAATAGTACAATCAATGGCACTCGCTGACGATGCCCCGAAGCAAGAAATGGGTTGGGTTAGGACGCAGCTCATGGAAAGTTCGCTCAAATTCAGAATAGAATCATCGATGGCTATTTCAAAAAAAAAAACATTTGAGATTTTTTGACCAAATCGATTTGCCTGAAGCACCTCACTCAATCCTTGAGGTTTTCAACACGCAACCTCTTCCCGCTTTGAGCTCGCCTTTCCCCTTGGTGACCTCGCAAAGAATTGTTTGACGTCATTCCACTGGTGAATAGATAATCAAGAGATTGATGACAGCAAAGAAGCGAGACGAATCATATTTTTTGTTCTTGCAAGTATACATCCAGCCTTATTTTATACTGTATTCTTTGTTTACAGGAAATGTTCGAAAAGTTGTTTACCGATTATGATGACGGCGTTATATTTCACTATTTGAAAAGTTTTGGACGTGTGAGGATCGACTTGTCTTCAACCAAAGCTGCTTCCAATGCAAAAGACAGATTACATAATCTCCTTATATGTGGAAGGGTTATCAATTGTTATTTTCTCCAAGTAAGATATCAGTTTACTATAATTACTCGAAACATAGTCATTCAGTGCGAGACGGGCTGGGTTTCGACTCAAGCGCCATGGAGAAAAGTTTCATCTGTTTTTGAAGTCCGCCACCGACCTAAAGGTTGCGTAGTTTTCCGCCATTACCTAATGTGTCATTGTGAACTTCATCCAAGAACATAAAAAGGTAACGGTGACGATGTGAGGTCCGGACGAAAAAGAGCGAACCAGTGTTGCCAGAAATTTTCGATCCAGTCATGTCAAAAAGACACAAGTAAAAGGCCAGATCAGATTTGGTTTAACAGAAACAAATTGTGTTGAATCATACTTGGCACTTGAGCAAACGAATTTGGAAACCAAAAGTATTGATTTAAAGCAATTCAGACGTTCTAGATTTACTTAAAAGAATGAATGTGAGATTGAAAATACTCATAAATAATCTAGAATCTGGAAATCGAGAATCTTGTGCTAAAGCATTTTCATTGGGGCAATCTTTTGCATCTTTTTTGAAAGTAGAACATTAACATGAAGTGTTATCTCTGGCTTTTGCCATTTTTTTTTCAATTTGAAACTTCTGATTTGGAAAAATCTGGCAACTCTGCTTTGTTGTTCTTTCGTCTGGACCTCACATCGTCACCATTACCCATAAAAGTCATATAACGTGACATTTTTTAATTGTTCAAACTAACTCAGAAACGTTCAAACTTGAACCAAACGTAGCCTAACACGGAGTTAAGGTACATTAAAACCAAATTGCAGAAAGTAGGATGAGTTATTCACAATTCACATTTCACTGAATTTGCATCAATCTAAAAACATGGAAGTAAGAGTGGTCAACTGTTGGATTGAGGATTGAAAGTTGAGGATGATCACTAGGTGTAGAAGTTTTAAAAGTTGGAGAAGGTCAAGCTTGTTCACCAGTTGGGTTTTTCAACTTTTGCTTTCCCAGCAGCAAATATATAGGAGATCCATGAGATTGTTGACCAAGTTCAGGAGTAGAATTGATGCATCCAGATCCACTAGATCAGGGATAACCTATATAATAGTATAAATACTGGATACGAACTCGCGGAATTTCTCCGTCACGCAACCTCTGGTATGAGGCCGAGAGTTCGTAAACAAGAAGTACAAACGGCCATGTGGGGAGAGGAAAATCAAACAGAAATCGACCAAAATTTCAAAAGATAGTGCGCCAATCGGTGTTCCCTGTATTTCAAGCGAGTCCAGCCAAGTCCTAGCCTTGGTAAAGGTCTACCCCACGCCCCAAAATCAGTCCAATGTTGATGTTTTGAAGACAAGTTTTATTGTATGTACAGAGCTCTACAATGACTACAATGTATTAGAGCTGTGCATCTGATCCGACAGGTCCCCGGAATCCAATCCGAACTTGATTTCTATAATCCGAATCCGGTTAAGATCTACTATTTCGGACCGGGCGCGCGTCATGAAAAAGAAGAAGACATAGTAGGAGGTTCGCACTGCTCTGCTTAGGAAAAAGTGAGGGGTACTGACTATGGATGACCAAACGTGTTGTTCAAAAAACTGCTGAAATGAGGAACTTCCTCATAATAAATTTCACTAGTAGAGTAAGGTATTTTTAATCATAGTAAGTGCTTTGGGACAATTTCTAAAATGGCCTAACTGAAAAAAATGAACATCGTTAAGCATAGTCCAAAGTTCAATCCAGCTCATTGCCTCATTCAACCACTAATAACATTTGTTAGTAACTAAATCATTGGGCTTACGTGATCAATCCAGGACAACAGGTCTTTTGCGCCAAATTGCCTCGCACGTGGAGCAGGTTCTTTATTTTCTCCGTCACGAAACATTCCAACTTAAGCAAAATCTAGCAAGACATGGCCACCCTGGGTTTCCTTTCTCTCTCTCTCCGTTTCTGTGCTCTCCTCCCCCTCCATCTACTAAAGTTTAACACACGCCCGGTCCGAAATACTAGATCATAACCCCGAATCCGAAAATTTTCTACTCAATCCGAACGAATCCGAATATTTTTGCCCAATCCGAACGAATCCGAATCCGAAAATTTGGCGCCAAATCCGAAAAAATCCGAAAATTTGAAGCTCAATCCGACATATATCCGAAAATTTTGCTTATTCCGATTTAAATTTGATAATTTTGGCCTAATTTGGAAATTCCATCACTATTTCAACTAGAAGTGCCCGGAAGATATTCTGTTAAATATAATATATTTTATTAATATTTCCACATTTTGCCATGACTAACATTTTGGCATTTTCCAGGAAAAAAAAAATATTTTCTCGATTTTTTAGGCGAAATATTTCAGGAAAATTGGAGCAAATTAACGAATGCTCTTTGCACAAAAGAGTTTCCCAAAATGAACCAAATATGCTGAAATGTTTACAAAAGGATATTAATGCAAAAAATCACAATCATGCTAAGAGTCAAATGCAGAAAAAACTGCGTCATCAAATGGGTTAAAATGAAAATTTTATCGTTAAATCAGTTTGGTGTTAAGTGGGCTGATATCTACCAGGGATAACCTATATAATAGTATAAATACTGGATACGAACTCGCGGAATTTCCTAGCTCGCAACCTCACACGGATGAGGCCGAGAGTTCGTAAGTAAACAAGAAGTACAAACGGCCATGTTGGGAGTGGAAAATCAAACGGAAATTGACCAAGAGTCCAAAAGATAGTGCTCCAATCGGGGTTTTCTGTGTTTCAAG
>JAAGOF010000319.1:709513-724020 GCA_010645155.1 Tigriopus japonicus
TCCACCCCTTTCAGGGGTTCCTGTATCTACGCACTTAATTGTAATCCAGGGGTGAATACTTGGCAAAATCTTTCAATTTTATTCCAATAGGATGATTTTGCATTAAAGACTTTTTTGTAACTTTTTGATGCTTTTTTACTACAACACTTTTCTTTGATTTGCCTAATATATAAATGTTTGATCTGCAAATGCTATTATGTATTTGGGAAAAACTAAAACATTTAAATACCTTGTGGAGTCATTAAAAATTTCAAAGTTGAAGGCAGGAGATTGCATTTAAATTATCAAACAAAAAAAAAGATCACAAAATGAAAATTTTGTTAACTGAAATATAGAGGTAAAATAAAAAGTTCGGTTTGGTTTCGGATTCTGTCGGATCCGAAAAATATTTCACAAATCCGAATCCGACAGGCTTTGACGAATCCGAACCCGAAAATTCGCGCTAAAATCCGAACGAATCCGAATCCGAAAATTCTTGCGTCAATCCGAACGAATCCTAATCAGAACGGATTCGGATCCGATGCACAGCTCTAGTATGTATGTAGAGGTTATCCCCTGGTCTCTCTCATAAGCCATCAGGCTTGTTTTCAGAGTGAGACTGATGCCCAAGCAACATGGCATCTTCAACCATTGGTATTGGCCCGTTTCGGGTTTCTAGTTCTGCCATAAACGAGTGAATGAAAGAGTGAATAAATGATCACATCATGGAGGGCAAATTCATTGGTCACAAGTGCGAATGAACCCGCAAGGTGTCTTTTCTTCAAGATGACGATCAAGTGATCAAATGAAATTTCATGACCAGGTTACCTGCTACAATCTTTACAAGCGATAGCATTATCTAAAGCAAATAGAATGAATATGGACATGAATCCGAGCGCAAATTCCTCGTGAAAAAGGATTAAGAACCAACTTTCGCCCGTACCAATTTTTAAAGGAAGCTGTTGTCCTTTCTTAGCGCATAAAGCCATGTTCTTTGTTACTAAAATTAAAGGAGAAAACAGGTTTTTATATCCAATTGAATATTGTATGCATTCTTTTAGGACCTTAAATTTAGTCTTTTTGAGGGACGCCAGAGGTATGTAAGAAACCAGATATGTCGTTACCATTGCATTTTAACCATGTCCAATTTGCTTCCTCTGGGCATTTTTTAGAATTTTATGTGCAAAGAAATATTCAAAGTGAATTTTTTTGGAATTTATGATCTTTTTAAAATTCTTTTAAGCATTGTAAAAAGAAGAGGACTTTGGCTCGCACTAACCTCTGTTTGACGGACCCTTGATACCTCCTGCTTAAGTTAGAAGGGCCAGGGATAACCTTTATAATAGGAATAATACTGGATGCGAACTCGCGGAATTTCTCCGTCACCCAACCTCCGGTATGAGGCCGAGAGTTCGAAAACAACAAGTACAAACGGCCATGTTGGGAGCGGAAAATCAAACGGAAATCGACCAAAATTCCAAAAGTTTTCCAAAAGTCAATCGGTGTTTCCTGTGTCCCACAGGGGTCCAGCCAAGTCTTAGTCTTGGTAAAGATCAACCCCACGCCCCAAAATCAGTCCGATGTTGGTGTTTCAAAGACATCCAGGTTCAGCCATGAACGAGTGAATGAAAGAGTGAATAAATGATCACATCATGGAAGGCAAATTCATTAGTCACAATTGCGAATGAACCCGCAAGGTGTCTTTTCTTCAAGATGACGATCAAGTGTTCAAGCGAAATTTGATGACCAGGTTACCTGCTGCAATCTTTAGAAGTTATAGCCTTATCTAAAGCAAATAAAATCATTGTGTACCTGAATCTGAGCGCAAATTCCTCGTGAAAAAGGATAAAGAACCAACCAAACCGTACCAAAACGGGGAGTTTCTTTACGCACATCCAATACACAACTTGAACAACAAAGAATATATTACGATTCCTTGAATTATCAACAACAAAATAACGTTTTTTTCTTAGCTCATCTATTATCCGACTTGAACGTCTTTGTAGTTTCTTTGAACTTACAATTGAATCCATCCATCAATATTTAAGGTATTATCCTGAACTTATGCCAAACTTTGTATGAAATCAAGGTTGTTATAGGTTGTGTCACCTTGGCATAACTTAATGTTCTAAAAATGATGGTCCATTTTTGAATTTATTTTATTGTATGGTTATGTCTTTTAGTTCAGGATAGTAAGGACAGGTAAGATATTCTTAAGTTGTTCAAGTTGTGTGATGAATGAGTGCGATAAAACTTCCCGTTTTGATCCGGGTGAGAGTATGTGGGGGAAAGTTGGTTTTTAGTCCCTTTTCAAGAGGAATTTGCGTTCGGATTAAGGTGCATATACAGTAAAACAAAGAAAGACGAAGTCCTCAGTGTCAAGAATTCGATCAATTGAAGAACAAATTAAGATGACTTTGAAACCTATCAGGTGGACCTACTAGCAATGGATGGGCTCAATATTTTGATCTGCCTTTCGAGTCAGTCAGCACAAATTGGTGATCTGACAATCTAACCCGGATTACATGGACCCTCTCAAAGTCTTTAGAATGAAATGCTCCCATCAAGATTGAATTGTGTGGATTTTTTCAATCAATCTGTTTGTTAATTCCTGGACAAGGAGATCTAAGAAGATCAATCAAACTTTATCAAGCCTGTAGAGCCTATCCCTGAAATCATAAGACATGATCCTCTGGTCCTCAAGGACCCTTAGCCCCAGTCCTGCGTGGTCCTGACCTTCTTGATCCCCAAGACTTGAAAATTTTTCATCAAAAATTTTCAATCAAATCAACAATCAAGGATTTAATCCTCATGTTTTTCACGCAATTTGTCTCAAAGACGTTGTGATTGCCTTTGTTTCCATTCCAATCCGGATCAGATGGCTGATCTGATCCAGAACCGTCAAAAGTGCCCTTCAATAGTTATAGCCAACATCTCCGACTTGGACTCCATCTTGTTTCAATATGAGACCATTCTTGTTCATTCATTTTCCTATGGAAATGGTTCCTGCGTTGTGGAGGTGTTGCAGAGGATGGAAGAGGAGTAACACTCCAGATACCACCACAGATACTTCTGTTGAGCATTGTTTCACTGAAGTTGGACTAATGGTGAAGCAAGATTCCATCTACGTTTTTTCTCATTGTTATGAGGACTAAAATCCTTTGGAGAGTTGAATGTCAAAAGTTCATGAGACGAGTAAAAAGAGTGCTGGGACTTCTAAAATCAAGGTGAAGAACATCCAGTCCACAAATATTAACAAAAAAAATTTGACTGAATTCTTTCAAGACGCAGGTTCAACAGTTTTAGCCGTTACTAAGGAATAAATGACGTTGTGTCAAAATATAGCCTCGGCCTCATACCATTTTTTCAAAAATCGGAGTTCGTGTCCACCCCTTTCAGGGGTTCCTGGATGGGCCTTAGCCCCAAAGTAAAGCCTCTTATGATTGGGTTGAATTTGGTTTTCAATCTGATCATTTTTCCCCTACTTCATACTATCCTTTACTTTATCAAATCTGACCAATCGTCATTGCCAATGTATCTTAAAGTGTGCTTTTTCTGTAAAAAATGCATTTATTTATAGTGAATCTTCCCTAAAGAGACCCTGTTAAGATTTCATGCAAGGGATGCATTGTGATTCAGCAACAAATTTTCATAATAAATTGGGTGTAGCTCATCGAGCTTTATTGCCATCCTAAAAGACAGTAGATTGAAATCACTTGAAACCCGTCATTAGTAGCCAACCCCTGGCCTAGACCATCAACTAGTGGGGGGAAATAAAATGAGGCAAGGTAAATAGGTCACAAGGTAAAACGGTCACGGTAAAAAAGTCACAGTAGAAAGGTCACAAGAGCAAAAAGGCCTACCCCGCTCTAAGGGGAACCTTTTGGGTGATCCCAGGAACCCTATTGTGTTCGATGGTTAAGACTGTTCCATGAGACCATAAGATAATCTGGATGGAACACAATCATGCCAAGGCAAAGGTATCATACACACAGGAATCCATCGCAGACACGTTATTTCTTGAACAATGGTTTCATTCCGCTTGACCCTGGAAAAGGGTGTTCCCCTACCCCTTTTGAGTCCAAATTACCCCTTACCTTCAAGATGCATCCATGGGCTTCAAAGATAATCTGGATCTAAGGAAAATACCATTTTCTGTGACCTTTTTATTGTGACTGTTTTACCATGACCGTTTAAACCTTGTGACCTTTTTACTTGTGACAGTTTTATTTGTGACCATTTTTGCCTACACTTGGAATAAAACTGAAAATTTCGATTCAATTTGACATTGAATTTAAAACTCGAAATGCAATTCTATGTTTTTATTTCAATCTTAGGTCTTTTGCCCATTCCCGTTGGGGGATCCGTTCCTTCACGTCCCACCTTTGGAGAAGCAATTTTTAATATCACCACCAGCAAGCCCTCCTGTGGGATGGGAGCAACCAAAGGAAGACAAGCCCATCGTTAACTATGACTTGCTAAGAGCGATGGCAGAACTAGGTCCAGGTTTGTGAATTGAATAACTTTTGATGCTTCCAATTCTTAGTGCGGGGCGTTTTTGACCCCGGACTCTCGTTGCTGATTTTTTGGAAGAAGCAACCTTTTTGCGCCCATCATTCTTGTCCCGCTTGTGTTCATATTGCGAACTTTCAGCGCCAACAACTAGTCCTAGAGAACGAGAGACGAAACAACGACTTCAGAAGAAAAAAACCGGAATAGAATAGGTGGGGGCAAATTCTCCCTTTAAAGTTCCTAAGTGTTTTTTCCAATTTTGTGACTATTTTGAAATTTCTGCCCAAACTCTTTGTCTCTTCCATCAATTTTTCTTTGAATTTTTCAGTAAATCAACCAGTAAAGCTGGTTAAAACACGTTAAATAAGTCATCAAATAGTACAGGGCACGGAAGCAAAAAGTGTGTCGTTTATCTTGAATCTTGCGCCTAAATGAGCCAAGCTAGCTAGCTTTTTGTCTTGACAACATTTTAGCTCTGAAACTGAGGATTCTAAATATATAAGCTCATCTCTAAGATAAGGAATAAGTTTGCAAAACGGCAAAGTAACCACAATCCCCTCGACGCCCAAGTCAGTGGCAAGGAGATTTCTAGGTTTTAGCCGTCAATCTGAGCTCTGTCAGTCGTATCAAAAAGGTCAAAGCAACTGGATTGGGCACTGAGAAGAAAGCTGGAAGTTTTGGCCACAATAAGAAACATGATGAGGTCTTCCTTAATGACCTAAAGGACAAGATCAAGGTTGACATTGACCCTACCACTAACATACACCGCCATGCCATGGACCTCAATGTCGACAAGAAGACCATAAAAAAATGCAGACACCAAGGATCTTGGTCTTAAATCTTATGTCCGGAGGCCATTTATTAACAGAAGCTTTGATGGAAAAGAAGTTGGCCAGGTGCAAGATTATCCAAAGTTTTTTTGAAGAAAAATGGAGCCATAGTAAGCAGACGAGAAGATTTTTACCATGGACCAAGTTTACACTAGAAAAAATGACCGTTGCCTCGCTGAAACAGAGGAAATCGTTGAAGGCCCCAAAATGCCCCAAACACCTAGCCCAAACTAGGGTCTTAGGTGTCATTGGCTCTGATGGCAAGATGTCGCCCTTGTTTTTCCGCCGTGGCAAGGAAGTCGACACTGTCCACACACTCAATAATCCAAAAGTTTTGCAATGCAAACATGGCTGATTTTTGAGGTAAGAATGTTTGGACTTCAAGTGCACCACACCTCAATTCCCACGATTATTTTTGGTGTGGGGTCATCGAGATAAGGTCTAATATACTCCCCCCACCCCCCTTCCCACCGGAATGTGGAGTCACTCCAAGCTGCCATTATTCGTCGTGGGTGGGATGCATATTCTGAGGCTCATGTACGAAAACGATTCAGTGGATTCCGGTGATCCAGGCCTTCATCGAGGCCAATGGAAGCCATATTGATCAGGAGGTCTCCCAAAGATCTTCATCTACCTTTGTTAAAAATTTCATTTCAGAATCTCAAGTCATTTAACAATTTATTACAAAGTTAGAATTGACGTTGTCTGACATTGCATTTTTGCTTCCTTGCTCTGTTTGACAAAATTTTGTAAAAATGTTCAAAATGTTCCGAACTTAGTACTATGGATGAGTCCTACATGAAACATTTCGACAAGTATTTAACAAATTATTTATTGAACTATTGACGTGTGAATTAGCTATTGAAGGAAGATGGAAAGAAAGATATTTTGGTATAGACGTTAACGGCACGCCGTTCTGATGGTGACTTAAAATCATGAAAATCAACAAGGCACTCCAGAATCAGGTGATTTAGGGCTCGGATGAAGATGCTGTTTTGCTGTGGAGCAGAAGTCCCAGACGTTTCACAACGCTGAGGTCAGCTGATGGTCGACGTGCCTGATCGGTTGCTGACCTGACTCCTTGAAACCAGGGTTGCCAGGTGGCCGAATTTGAAACCCAGTGTTCGAAAGAAAAAAAAAATATATCTGCCACTTCCATAAGTGGCCGAAAGTGGCCGAATATGAGATCTGGGGCCAAGAAAAAAATATTTCCTCAGCCATATCCAAAAGTGGCCGAAAGTGGCCGAAAATAGCAATGACATATTCGAAATGTTTATGAATTTTGTAAAATGAATCCTGCATTGGTCTGAAATCTTACTACATTTGAACGTGCCATGTTCTACCTACCAGAGCATAAACATATAGGCATGGACGGTCTAAAAAAGCGACCTCCAGCTGCATTTTTCGCATTTCTTGGAGTGTAGAGGTAGAGAATTTCCTTAAAACCGCTCTTCACTTTGCTAGGTTTGAAAGCCTCTAGTACATCCCCAGTGATTGAAAATTGGCAGCAGTTAACAGCATTAACAACAAGTTGTTAATTATTGTGTCACTAAATATTCTGAAATTTTAGGGACATTAAGATTTTTCAAATATTATATTGAATGCTCGAATTTTTCAGAATTTTTCTATTATTTTTTGAAAAAAATTGCAAACATTACAAATTTGACGGATTGATTTTAGTTTTAGGCGAAAACGCCATTTTTAGTTTCAAATTGTATTTCATTTTGTGGCCGAAGGCTTCAAAAAAGTGGCCGAAAGTCGCCGAATTTTAAAACAAAATTGGCCGAGAGGCTTCCCTAGAACCTGGCAACCCTGCTTGAAACGTCTGGCATTTCTACTCCCCAACGAAAAGCAACTTCATCCGAGCCCTAGACTGATAACATTTTTAACCTAATTCAAATCAAACCAAACCAAACGTAACATAATAATTATGAAAAGAACGAATGAAATAAATCCTTCAACTTGCCTTTGTAGGAGGATAAGGTGTAGAAAAATACCAATCCTTGCAAGAGGCGCAAATCAACAATATAGAGATCTGCAGGCAAGAGTTTTACCCATTGAAATCTATCAAATACTAGAAGGAGTGTACCCAAAAAAGTGATGTGCCATTGGTCGTACACTGTGTTTTGAAAATTGAAATTGTCAAACTAGTTTTGAAGTGTAAATCCCACAGCACTATGTCTTGGTACTAGCAAACAAACAGGTTACCTAAACGTCTGAATTGGATCTTATTGTGTGGATTTGCAATTGAACCTACCAGGTTCATGACTAAGGATGGGATATGTACAAGAAACTCAAACAAGTTTGCACACTTCAGCAAGAGAAAGAAAAGTTCAAAAGTTTTCAGATTTCAATTCCTGCTTGATTCATTCCGTGATGAATTTAGTATTCCATGATTGATTTAGTATTCCATGATTGATTTAGTATTCCATGATTGATTAAGTATTCCATGATTGATTAAGTATTCCATGATTGATTTAGTATTCCGTGATTGATTTAGTATTCCGTGATTGATTTAGTATTCCATGATTGATTTAGTATTCCATGGTTGATTTAGTATTCTATGATTGAATTAGTATTCCATGATTGATTTAGTATTCCGTGATTGATTTAGTATTCCATGATTGATTTAGTATTCCATGATTGATTTAGTATTCCATGATTGATTTAGTATTCCATGATTGACTTAATATTCCATGATTGATTTAGTATTCCATGATTGATTTAGTATTCCATGATTGATTTAGTATTCCATGATTGATTTAGTATTCCATGATTGATTTAGTATTCCATGATTGATTTTAAAAAGTTGCTTGCATAAGAATACACCTATGCTTTGTCCATAGGTCTTTTGGAATTGTCAATTTGAAGCTTTAGAGATTTTGAAAATTGATAAGGAAAAATACGATGAAACGGACAAAGCATCTTTTAATTTGTTCGATTAATCCGTCTGACTAAACGGATTGACGGATTAATCCACTCCCAATTGATTAATGGATGAATCCAATAATCCAGGGAAGTCCTAATCCAGTGGTGGCTCACCAACTCAAATTACGCACGCTCTATTCTATCTATAATCCTAACTTTGGCCGCACATTACAAAGCGTAAAGTCTGCGGCAAAAAAAGTGACTAAATTGATCGACAAAGTAAGCAAAGTCTTATTCAAGCACCTCTACTTTTCCTTTTTTTTATACCAAAAAAGTCGCTTCGGCATCTTGTTTTGTTGTAAATTATTGCTAAAATCAAGAGACATTAGTTATGGACCATTCAGGAGTTGAGAGGCAGGTTGAGAGGAGTATTTTGCCAAGGGATTCTTTCTTGATTTGAGATCTCAAATTGCAAAACCTTTTTCCGTCTTAAATGTTATTGCTAACCGGTAGGGAACGTAAATAAACTAGAATCAACACAACTGTGCGCGGATAATAAATTTCCATAACTTGGAAGAGCCTAGCCAAAAAGCTCACACTATGTTTTGTAGTGTACTCAGTTGAGAAATTGAAGCACGAGATTCAAAGTCGTCGTGCTCAGGTCACTGGAACTATGAAAGATCTGATTGAAAATCTCGAGTTTTATGACAGAAACGAACCATTTCCGTGAAGCAACCGTTCCCAGTCCACCAACAATTCCAATCATTGATTGGTCAATTTCGGTATTTATAACTTTAACGGAGTCCGACCGGACGACTTTGCCCCCCTCTCATGGAAGAAAGAATCCAAGCATATATCCTTTAGTAACTTGCTTTCGTATTTTTATTGGCGTTAATTCATTTACACATTGTTTTGATGTATTGATTCATTTTTTGCTCGAACACTTCTTCTAGTAGCATAGTGAACTAAGCGTTGGCTGCAAGTACACATTGAAAAGGAGATTTCACATTGCGTTCCATCTACCAAGTGATTCCACCGCCAATAAAGATCGTAAGGATAAAGTTCATGGAAAAGGAATGGCAAGCTCAATTGTAGCCATTTCCTTGGCATGTGATAGAACTTTTCTATTTTCGCCGGCCGTTTCGATGGTGGAATGAAACAGCTAATTTATTCGTTTATGATAAAGGCTAGCATTTCGGGCAAAAAAAACTCAGTTCAGAGTTTGAATGTAAGGCTTCGACCGCCTTCTACCGTTCGAGTTTCCTAGATCCCATATCTAGTGTGTTTCATCATGTTTTGTTGAATTCACTGAGTAATTTCCAAACTCGCGCAACTTTATATCTACACTGGAAACTCGCTTTTGAAGAAAAATGTCCCCTGTATTGATAAAAATGTGACAAAATCATGAAGTAGCATTATTTGCTTTCATTTTTGGAAGAAAAAATCCTTGAAAAACTGATAAAATAGTGTCTAAAACGGCTTTCAAGATAGTAAGACTTCCCTAGCAAAATTCTCTTCTCGCCCAGTAACATGTGGCGTTGTCTACGAATGACTTTAAACATCTTCAGCAGCCGTCTGCTTTACAAACATGCCATTGTTTAGCGACATCAAATAAAACATTGAGTGGTGTCATGGTTAGCAGATTAATTTGAAATTTTTTAATTTGGAATTTGAAATGACTGGCCCAGCAAAAATATTTTTCAACTTTTGGGAAACAATGCAAATATAGACGCTATTTACTGGCTTAAAGATGTCTTTTTGACACTTTTTTGTACAGAAATGACAAATTTGGCCAAGCATATGTCTCATTTTAAGGCAAAAGTTTGTAATCTTAAAGCTTGTCTTTTTTCTTGAAATTTTATTCGTCTTTTCTCGTCTAATCGGAAAATTGTATTCGTCTTTTCTCATATAATGGGGGGAAATTTTATTTGTCTTTTCTCATATAATGGGGGGAAATTTTATTCGTCTTTTCTCATATAATGGGGGGAAATTTTATTCGTCTTTTCTCATATAATGGGGGGAAATTTTATTCGTCTTTTCCCATATAATGGGGGGAAATTTTATTCGTCTTTTCTCATATAATGGGGGGAAATTTTATTCGTCTTTTCTCATATAATGGGGGGAAATTTTATTCACTTTTTCTCGTCTAATCGGGTAAATTTATTCGTCCTTTCGAATTGGGAAATTTTAGTGGTCTTTTCGAATTGGGAAATTTTAGTGGTCTTTTCGAATTGGGAAATTTTAGTGGTCTTTTCGAATTGGGAAATTTTAGTGGTCTTTTCGAATTGGGAAATTTTATCCGTCTTTTCGAATCTTGTCTTTTCTAAAATGTCATCTCACTTTATCTCACTTTTACGCGCATCTGAAAAACTTATCTTCCGAACTTTTTTCCCGCCAAAATATCATGGTGGATCTGATAGAAAGCTGGAAAAGACCAAAAAATCAAATGTAGAAACAAAAAGACATATCATTCATACTCATGTGATGTCAAGTGAAGAACATTCCGTTGCATTATGTGCCCTCGCAGTGTTTTGGATGGCTTTTTAGGTTTGGATCGAAATACCCAAAGACAACTTATCATTTTGACAAAAAATGTCTAGATCTTTTTGGGGTATTTCGATCCAAACCTAAAAAGCCATTGGAAACACCGTGCACTTTTGCAAAACGTTAATCATTCAAACATGCAATAAAGCAATGATGATAATCATGATCAGTTCTTAATATTTGGAGGTTTGTTTGTTTGCTTCTTCATTTTATACCAAGTCTGAAGATACAAGTAATCTTGAGCCAATGAAGGTCAACTTAGCTTTCTTAACAAAGTTTGCTCTGACGGCGAGTTCTTCATGTTGAGAATAAGAGAGGGTACCCAAGCAAGATGTGTTCAGGCTAGGCGGAAATGTAAGACAAACATCTAGTCTCGAGCGGCATTTTTGGTGACATGAACATGGTTTTCTTTAAAATGTTCCATAACGTATTTTGGAAGGGTGAATCCCCCAAGCGTTTTTAGATGGTTTTGACTATGAAATGATAAGTAATGAAAGCACTCCAATCAAAATTGGAGTTCGATGTATCAAGTGCACATCATAAATGAACAGAGAAATAAGGTCGTGATTTCTCTGATTTTTTAAGGATTTAAAAAGATTTTGGTTCTGACGGTTCATTGCAAAATAAAAATATTCACAAGACTTTAAATTGGAATTTGGAATTCACAAACTTGAAATAGAAAATGTCCGGACAAAATGTTATCATAAAACATATTTTTAGTTTCCATGAAAAGTATTGGAAGTCAAAAATTTCCAAAATTTCGAAATAGTGTTAGATGCTGAAACGGACCCTCAACAGCTACCTTCTGTTATATACTTCGAATATCTCTTGCTCTAACGCAACCTTTCTTCTCTCTAAGTTTCTCTCTATTCGGTTCTTATTCTGAAATAAACGATTGCCAGAATCAAACATGGCGCAGTGGCTCTAAAGAACTTGCAGTTTTTGCAACATTGTTACCCGTTTTCAGTTTGGTGAATACAAGTGCGGGATGAGTGATGCCACTTATTTGTGATAAAGCATAAGTTGCATGGAGCACAAATTGATGCTCAGTGATCACATTATTTGATCCTTTTCAATCTATTTCATTGGGTTGAATCATGCCACCAAAGAATGACAAAAGTGGTGCTCAAGGGAGCACCAATCTAATCCGAACAATCCGGATGACATCGTAGAGGATGTCGGAGATGAAGACAATGATGAGAACTTTCTCTTGGAAGTTTTGCCATCCGAGTTCAAAGAGGAGCTTACGCGGCTCAAGGCATCATTGCCAGCTAATAAGGGTTACATGACTCGAACAGTGAAAGTGGTGAATAATTTGATTGAATTCATCCGAGAGAATCCTTATTCATACACCGTGAAACAGCTACAGGATGCTCATGATGCATACCTGACTCGTATTCAAATTGTGGAGGACACTTACGCTAGAATTTAACACATTACAAATGAGCGAAGTGTTTACAGAGAGGCTCGTGCCAAATTGGAACAATACGAGAAAGATCGGGCATCTACAAGTCAAAAAGTTTTCAGAGCTCTCGCAAATGCCCAATTACCAGCTCAACCAAATCTTCAACATGCTCTCCTACCTTGGTTCCTACTGGACAATCCATTCCAAGGTCCCGAGTGAACGAAACTTTGAAACCATTTACGTTGACCAAAAAGAGAGCCGAATTACGCTCATGGGTGGAGAAATTCAGAGCATTTTATAGTACTTCGGGTCTCGATCGTGCTACTGTGGAGGATCAGCATGCATACCTTTATGCTTGTGTTGATATCGATTTAGAAACAAGGATTCGTGCTAAAGTACAGGTGGATACGCCCATATTCGGAGATGACTCATGTATCGCCATTTTGGAAGAGGAGTTCCTATTACAGTATCCTCTGTTTAGTAGGCGCCACACATTTTTCAGCATGTCTCAGGTTTCAGGTCAGTCATTTACAGACTTTGCCAGCCAAATGAAACAAAGAGGCAGAGAAGCAGATTTGCAATCTTTGACGATCGATGATATCTGCGTATTTCGTTTGATAAGTGGAACTTGCAACCCCCAACTCAAGGAGAAGTTTCTCAAACTCGATAATCCAACTCTAGCAGATATTGAAAGAGAAGCGCGCGCATGGGAGAGCGCACACGCCGCTTTGAGAACAATCAATCCAGAAGGAAAAGTCGCCAAAGTTACAAACCCAAAGTACCAAAAGAAATCGACAAATGCAAAAAGGGACAATGGAACATCTAGCCAAAGAAACAAAAGTCAGGGCAAATGTTTTGCCTGTGGAAGTTCCTCTCACCTAATTATGCATTGCAATTGGAAGCATGAACTAACTTGCAACACATGGAAAAAGAAGGGACATCTAGCAACAGTTTGCCGTTATGGCACCGTCTCAACCCAATCTAGACAAGGCTCTCGTAGGCAATCGCGGAACCCAACTCGTTCATCATCTCCCGATTCTAAGGCCAAAACAGCCTCAGTTACGGTTAAAGGTGTTGATGGTTCACAACCAACTCCGAAGCTATTGATTACTTTTAAGTGTCAAAATAAGTCTTTCAAGTTTCAAACGACTCCTGACACTGGTGCAACTCGCACAATTATTGCCAACAATATCCTTCAAGAGCACAACATAAAATACTCAAAATCTCAAGATAAGTTGAATGCAGCCAATGGTTCTCGAATGAATTGCGAGGGAAGCATTTTTGTACAAGCTCAATGTGACAACCAAACAAACTACAAAGATTTCGTCAAGTTTGCATGATAAAATCTTAATATCTTGGCATGACTTAATTGCGTTGAAAATCATCCCTTCAGATTTTCCAAGTCCTTCCAATGACTTAGCAAAGTATGTATGCGATTTGCAGTCAAAAGTGAACGTCAAGGAAGACGCTTCAGAAAATAACCTTGAGAAGATCCAGTCCGAAAATGCTGACGTTCTTGGAGACGCACTGGATGACGCGGAGTGATGAAAGGTGCACCAATGCACATTCATTTACGAGAGGATCAGCTCGTCAAGTCCCATTCCATTACTATGAAATGTCACTCGCTCTCGTTGACGAATTGACTAAAGCAGGGGTACTTGTACGAGAAACCGAACCCACAACTTGGTGTTCCCCGGCACATTTTGTACCAAAGCCCGATGGAAAAAAACTCAGGTTGGTGACTGATTATCGACAACTGAACAAATTTGTGAAAAGGACAGTTCACCCATTTCCTTCCGCAAGTGATCTTTTTTTTGTTGCGGATTTTTCTTCTACCGCTACAAGGAATGCGATTCCCTATAAACGAGGATTTCTCCCGACAGCTTCAATCCGACCCCCAACAAGATTCGAACCTACGCCGTCTGGGGAAGCACTTATACTCGGCACTTTTAAGAACGCGCTAGTACGCGTGGCCACTCTGGCTTCCTTGAGTCAATCAAGAAAATAGATACGACGTCGAAAGTGTTTGCAAAACTCGACGCTATCCATGGATACTTTCAAGTTCCGTTGGACGAAGAAAGTTCCAAGCTTACAACGTTCATACTTCCTTATGGACGATTTCGATACACAAAAGCTCCGATGGGACTCAATACCAGCTCGGATGTATTCTGTTACAAAACAGATAAAGCAGTTGAAGGTCTAACCTGGCTCCTCAAAATCGTGGACGATATGCTTGTTCAAGCTCCAAATTGGGAGACATTATGGAAGCGCATACGAATTGTCCTTGAAAAATGTCGTACTGCCGGAATTAAGTTATCACTGTCAAAGCTCCAAGTTGGAAGAAAACTTAAATTTGCAGGTTTTTATTA
>JAAGOF010000319.1:724330-734734 GCA_010645155.1 Tigriopus japonicus
AAAGCAGTTGAAGGTCTAACCTGGCTCCTCAAAATCGTGGACGATATGCTTGTTCAGGCTCCAAATTGGGAGACATTATGGAAGCGCATACGAATTGTCCTTGAAAAATGTCGTACTGCCGGAATTAAGTTATCACTGTCAAAGCTCCAAGTTGGAAGAAAACTTAAATTTGCAGGTTTTTATTATCAATGACACAGGTGTTCAGCCGGATCCAGACAAATTAGCAGCAATTTCTGACTTTCCAGCGCCCAAAAATGTTACGGAATTGCGTTCATTTCTTGGTCTTTTGAACCAATTAGGAATCTTTCTTCCTGATTTAGCTCACATGACATGTCTTATGCGACAGCTATTGAAGAAATCAAACACATATGGTTGCCTGAACATGAAGACGAATTCCAACGTATGAAAAAGTTACTTTGTTCAGATATGATAGTTCAACCATTCGATCCAAAACTGGACACGGAGCTCTTTAACGATGCATATAGATTACAAGGAATCGGATTTGCTCTTATACAACGAGAACATGATGGAAAGTTACGATTAATACACTGTGGTTTCAGAGGATTGACACCAGCTCAAAGAAACTACGCTGTGATTGAGCTAGAATGCATGGCCATTCAATGGGCCATCGAGAAATGTGGTTATTATTTGAAAGGCATTAAGGACTTCACTGTCATCACTGACCACAAACCTCTTTTGGGCACATTTGTCAAACCTTTGCATGAACTTAACAACGCTCGTCTGTTGCGATATCGAGAAAAGTTGGTGGATTATAATTTCAGTCTGAAATGGTCTGCGGGGAAAAGTCATTTGATTGCCGATGCTCTTTCCCGAGCTCCAGTCTTCCCAGGAGAAATCGACGACGTTGATGATGGCAATGGGCAAAGCTCAAGTGCAACATTTTGTAAGGCGATTAATGAAGACAGTTATTTGAGGCCGCCAGCACAAAAGAATATAAACGTATTGTTGACGCGTTTCACAACAACACTGATCCAAAGAAGGCCCCATTCCTCAGACCTTATTCTGCAATATGGCCGTATCTAAGTCTACTTGACGATTCGGATGATACTCTTCTTGTCTATGATGGACATCTGGTAGTTGTACCACCCGAGGCACGCCCAAAAATCTTAAAACTCCTTCATTTACCTCATTCTGGGATGATCAAAACGTACCAAAATGCTCGTCAGATATACTTTTGGCCCGGAATGAAAAATGATATTCAACAACTAATTTCCTCGCGCAGTGCATGTCAAGAATTGCAGCAAAGCAAGCAACGTGAGAGTCTGCACACAACGCCAATTACAGGACCAATGGCCAGTGTTAGTACGGACTTATTCAATTTTCAGGGTCAAGATTGGTTAGTCATAGCAGACCGATTTTCTGGTTTTCCTTTTGCACAAAGACTTCATTTCACCACTACTAACGCAGGTACAAATACGCTCAAGAAATGGTTCTGTGAATGGGAATTTCCGTGCCAAATCAAGAGTGACGGAGGGCCACAATTTCGTCAACAATTTGAAAATTTTTGTGAGGAATATCATATTCGACATGAGGTATCAAGCCTCTATAACCCGCAAAGCAATGGGTTGGCGGAATCTGCCGTCAAAAATGTGAAGTATCTTTTGACAAAATGTGGGAAAAATCAAGATTTCTATGAAGCTCTTTTGGAATGGAGAAATATTCCTCGAGCAAATGGACTAAGCGCTGCTCAAATGTTTTTGGGTAGACGACAAAGGAGCAAATTACCAACTTTGGAAGGTGCAATCATGCCTAATTTTGAATTCATGGACATGAAATCCAAAAAGAAATGTCAATAGACAAAATGAAGACTTCGTTCGACATCCATCATCGTGATCTTGCGCCGTTGGAAACCGAGGACAAGGTCCTAATTCAAAATCCCATTACAAAGGTCTGGGATTCCGAAGGCATCATATCAAAAGTATGTAAGAAGAGAAGGTCATACTTAATTTCATCCAATGGCAAAGTGTTTTGGCGGAACAGAAAATTCATTCGTCAGAAAAGCGAATACGTGCCAAACCTTCAAAACGAAGATTCGAATGACAAGCCAGCATCGTTAAAACTTGAAAATTCTCCCAGACAATGCCAACGTCTGGCTAATAAGTCAGTACATTTTTCAAACTTCATTGAGAAATATCAATTCTGAGTGGAATTAGAATAAGATGGGAGGCCACTCTTCAAAAGACATCTCAAAAAGCGAATTTACCAAAAATGCAATTCAAGAAAATTCGACGGGGTTTCATATACTGGAGCTTCACATGCAGGGTGGGCATTTTTCGACATCGAGAGCATTTTGGACACCCTAGTGTCCAAAAGTGTCCAAAAGTGTCCAAAAGTGTCCAAAAGTGTCCAAAAGTGTCCAAAAGTGTCCAAAAATACCCAGAAGGTGTCCAAAAATCCCCAGAGGGTGTCCAAAAATCCCCAAAAGATGTCCATAAGTGTCCAAAAGTCCAACAAACGTAAAAGAAAGTTGTACAAATCAGACGAAAAACCAGTTACACTACATAAGTAATTGAATTCTAAAGAATGCATGGCTGTGTACTTAAACAAAAGTAGTTCTATTAATTGGAACATTACTTGGAGAAATAAACTTTGCCATGATAACTTGTAAATAAATTGTTAAAAAAATAAATGTTTTGTTTATACAATATGGTAAAATGTGTTTAACTATTCAAAATGTTTCAAGATTTACATTTTATTTCCTCATCTGTAAACAAGAGTCTTGTCCTTTTTAATAGTAAAACAACACTGCTTTAATTCTTTGGCAAAAGCATTATAATACCCACATTGCAATCTGATATCAGTTTGAGTGTGCTTTATTATAGTTAACATTTTTTGGACAGTCAGGTCAAAAGACTTCTTGCCTCTTGGATGGGAAACACTTGCAACAATGATAAACTTTGGAATATAAATCAAAATACTAAGTAACCTTCTCTTGTCACAAATCAAGACACAATTAGCTTTAAAATGTACTCGCATACTATGTTTAACATGAAGTGAGGTGTGAGCGTGTTATTAGTAGTCCCAGTCTCACATTCGTTTGTTTGTTCATTCCTTCAGTCGATCATTCTTTCCCACATTTTGGACGATGCTCGGTGGTCAAATGAAAAGAGTGGAAAGTTCAAATGTCCAGTTTGGCCTTCAAGTTATTGGCTCATTTAATGTATTAAGTGTAAGTTTCTTATGCTGAATTGACTTATTCTTGCTTAGATTTCGTCAAGTGACGTTTATTTTGGAGAGAAAGTTTGTAGAATGTTGTTCTAAAAATGTTTTTAACCATTATTTTTCGAATTACTATTTTTGGACACTTTTGGACACTCCTATTTTTGGACAGCCTTATTTTTGGACACTTTTGGACACCTTTTGGACAGGGGTGGACAAAATGTCCAAAAATCAAATGCCCACCCTGTTCACATGCCAACCATGGGCTTCAGCTTCGCTTGGATATTTGGTGTTTGTGTATTTAGCATCTTCCTTTATAAAATGTGCAAACCCCAGTCATCAAGTCAGCAAGAGAGGCTTCTACGCAATTGGAATGGAAGAAATTTCGGTCAGTCTTCCTTTCACCTGCTCTCCTCAACTTTTTCAAGTACCCAATCGCCAAGTTGCCACCATTCCCATCTGGTTCAGTGCAGAACATGCACGTATTTGTACACCAAGTGAATATTTTCCCAGTACTCGAATTGGTGAAATGGAAACTGGAACTGGAACATATCCAGTTTACCATAACATCTGATTTATCAATTTTTATGATATATTTGATTGCCATAAAAATTTGGGGGACGTGTTATATACTTCGAATATCTCTTGCTCTAACGCAACCTTTCTTCTCTTTAAGTTTCTCTCTATTCGGTTCTTATTCTGAAATAAACGATTGCCAGAATCAAACACCTTCAACGTCCAAAAGATAGCTCGGACAATCCATAGACCACAATGGATTTTTTCATTCAGAGATCCTTGCACAATTCCATTCTGATTGTGGGCAATAGTCTTGAGTGGCATTTTAGGATAGTCAAGAATACCGATGGCCTGAAAATGTCTTCGATGATGGAATTTTTCTCTTGGTTTCACGTTGAACTTTCATTTTTTCTCCAAATTGTTATTGTACTTGTAACTCTTGAAAAGAGCAAAAAAAAGTAAGTTTGCATTATGTGTAGGAAGAGCTGTAAATTTATAAAGCGCAGTTTCTGTAGCGCTAATAATTGTTGTTGTTGTTGTTTAATCATAACATATGCTAATATTTTTCATTTATGGAAGTATGTATTATTTTTAGGCCAAAGACATGAGCTCCATCCCAAAAAAGAAGTCAATATGTTGGGAAAAAGTGTTTCAACGCCATCAATTGTGGTTCATATCGCGGAGGATAATGTACTTGAGGCAAATTCCCCGGGCACCATGTTTTCTCGAAAAATTACTCAGACTCGATGTCCTAATCGCCAGAATTCTCTAAATTAAACGTCACATTTTTTTAAGACTTAGTTTTTATTGTGTCCGTAACAACCTCTAGCCAGTGGAGGGAGTATCCTAGACTGAAAATTAAAATTAGGATAACAACAGGTAATCATTAGCTCAATTTTTTTTTCTTACGGTGACATGAGCTTTGTTTTTGTGTGAAGTTTGTTTCATGAAAGATTGAGGTTTTTTTTGTTTGGGAATGACAAGGTGGGTCAAATCTTTTCTCATCACATTTATCCTTGGGATGCTTAGAATACAGTTGATCCGGCTGATCTGGCCACATGATTTTGGCTGTCAGTGTTTTGGAGCCTTTTTATTTAATTCTTGTTTATCTTCTTGGACCCCAGAAGAGCTGAGTTTAAGGATTGAGACGTTTTTACTACATCTTAAATATTCTATTATATTTTTGAGTTAAATTCTTTATTCAGATGGCTCATAAGACTGTAGGTAAATCAGTTCTCAAGTGTATTTTCAATTCCAAAAAGGGTAGACAGAATAGGTCAGGGCAAGTTTCCCTCCTCTCTAAAAGTAGCTCATGTTGTTCCAATTTTTAAGGGCGGAGATAAGTCACTCCCCAGTAATTATAGGCCCATTTCTCTGACCTCCAGCGTTGCAAAGGTTTTTGAGAAGATTATGAAGTCCAAGCTTGTAGATTATTTGGAAGTCCATGATTTAATTCCTTCTGGACAGCATGGGTTTCGATCTCATTTTAGTACAGTAACCCAATTGGTTGATCATATTGAGCAAATCATTGAAGGGCTCGAAAGCCATGAGTCAGTTGATGTAGTCTATCTTGACTTTGCCAAGGCCTTCGATAAGGTAGATCATGGTCTTTTGCTCGATCAACTCAAAGAGTTAGGGGTCCAGGGTAAGGTCCTGACTTGGATTGATAGTTTTATAAGCAAAAGGAAGCAAATAGTTAAAGTTGAAGGATCTTTTAGCGGCATGTATGATGTCAAGTCAGGTGTTCCACAAGGTTCAATTTTAGGTCCGCTCTTGTTTATTCTCTTTTTTTGCTCCTCTCCAGATGTATGGAACAAAAGCCAGTAGTTCTTCATATGCTGATGACACAAAAATTAGTTTGTGGAAGGAATGGTCAGGACTCAAAATATTTAGTTGAGGACTTGGAGAAAGTCTAGTCTTGGATTGGTCAGAGTAATATGGCATTGAACCGGATGAAATTCCGCAAAATGACGTTTGGGGCGTCAAAATTAGATGTACCTCTCAAAGACAATGGAGGTTTTGATATTGAGCAGGGATCGTCCATGAGAGATTTGGGAGTTGTCGTCCAAGATGATGGAAAGTTTGATGAGCGCATTTTGAATATGCCTCACCCATTTGGGCTCCAATGAGTTCAGCAGGTTTGCAAAAGGTCGAGCAGGTCCAAAGATGTTTTACAAGGAACATCACGGGAATGAGAGAGTTCTCGTATTGGGAGAGGCTCCAGAAGTTAGGGCTGTACAGTACTCAGAGAAGGTATGAAAGGTATCTGATACTGTATGTTTTCAAGAGCATTCAAAGGCTCTGGCTTAACCCAGGATTTGAGATCAGTTGTAGCGATTGTAGAGGTTTTACGTGCGCTCTGAGAGCACCTCCAAATCCTAAGGAATCAAGGCTAGTTCGAACAATGAAGTGCTCCTCTCTTCTTTATCGGGCTCCTTCATTGTTCAATTTGTTGCCTATTTGCCTTGGTCGGGAATATGTAGGAGCTGATCCTTTAACAGCATTCAAAGTAGGATTGAACAAATTTTTGAATACTATTCCTGACCAACCCACTATTCAAGGGTTGTACAGATCTGCCAACAGTAACTCATTGGTAGATCAAATTTCATATAAACGGTAATTTTATAAACTATATACAATATTCATCATAAACTCTCTTTCCAGGGAATCCCATTCCTTGTAGCGGTATTAAAAAATCCGCCCCCCCCAAAAAAAAAGAAATAATGGTACCCCTTTGATGTTCCATTTTTAAGCGTCACTCGGTTTCAAGAAAGCGAGATCAATAGAAGTCAGGGCCTGCACTTTCCATCTTGCTTAAGAAACTTAATAGTTCAAAACCTCATTGGAGCTTTTACATGTTCAAGACGGTCGCGTTTCACATGGCCTTGGCCTCCAATTGGTAATTGGGGGCAGTTGGCGGTTGCCTCCTCCTTGGCAGGGTTGGCCAGGGGATTACCTTTTCTGATATATTCCCCTTTTCTGGGTGCTTGGGATTAAAGGGGGAATAAATTGAATAAGCAAAATTTGGCCTGCTTTAAGAATAATTTGATCCCATGGGTTTTCATGTGAACACAAAGTATGTTTGCCATGCAAAGACAAACAGAGTTTTTCTTTGCATCAAAACCAATCATATCCATAGAAAATTGAACAAATGTTGCCTCAGTAATGGGGCATGGGGTTTATGTGCAGGACTGGAAAGCTTAGTTACCTTTTTTCACACAAAAAAAATAAATGTAACACATTTGAAACACCGGGTTCAAGAGGGTTAATTTCAAGGCATTGTTTCCAATTAAATCTAATTTATTTTTATGAGCAAATTTTTTTGCCTTATATCAATTACAATTTACAGCTATGCAGTATATTCACATGAACTCAACATCATAAGACACAAAACTAAAGAAACGAAACTGTTCAATCCACTCCTATAGAAAACTGATTAGTGCAACTTTTAATCGTGTATTGAAGGGGTGCTGCGACCTGTAGTTTACCATTATATTTTGCCAGAGGGCAATGTGTTGTTTCATTGTACTAAAAGCAGGGTTGGCCAGGGGATCAACCTTTCCAATATATCCCCTTCGCCGGGTGCTTACCTGTTTATCCCGGATAAACGGTAAAAACAGGATAAATGGGGGATCACATGATAAATGGGATAAATGCGGGGATAAGCAGGGTTGATCGGGGGATAATAAGGGTTGGCCAGGGGATAAGCAGGATTGACTGGGGGATAAGCACGGTTGATCGGGGGGATAAGCACGGTTAAATGGGGGATCATCTTTTTCGATTTATCCCTTTTTCTCAGGTTCTTGGGATCAATGGGGGATCAATGGGGGAATAAATGAAAAAAGGCAATTTTGGCATGCGTAATAATTTTGACATCACTGCAAAATATCGGATCTAAACTAGTACCCAAATCAGACAATGTGGCTAAAAAAGTTCATGAATCTTGCACAGTTCTTGGAAACTGACAACTTTAGGGTTTTTTTTAGTCATGAACAATGATAAATGTATCTTTCACCAATTAACAACAAGATATTGAAAAAGTATGTATTAATTTTTTTCTATTCAAAGTTGTCTTAAAGTTTGGAAATTTGCCGTTAACTTTTTGCCGTAAACATTTGCATTCAAATTTCATATGAAATACCAGAGCCTTGAAAATTTTGGGTCGAAAAACAATAAATGTAGCTTCTAAGGTAATTAGTAATTACTCTATATACTCTATACTTGCTTCAAACAAATGTTACAACCTCAAATGCTTGTGCTAGGAGAGTTTACAGAAACAAAATTTTATTTTCCATAAAGATGAGCACCCATCCACCTTCACTCTAAGTATCAAAAAAAAGGATCATTCATGTATTAGAATATTTGTGTTTGGATTAATTCAACAGGAATCCATTAGGTAAAGGTCAGTCATCAAACAAAAAACACTGACACCCTTAAGTGACGACAAAAACATCACATTAGATAAGCAAGGCATAAGTTCAAGCTCTTAATTTTTTTAGAAATTGTTGTTGACAGCACTTGATGAACCTTGACAAAATTGAATAAAATTGTAGAATATGCGTGATTTACGGGATTAATGTGTGGGGTGGTTTGGGAGATGAGCAGAATTTACAGGAGATATGGAGGGTGGGATAAGAGGGTTTATGGGATAAAAAGGAAGATTGAAGGGATCAATGGGAGATATACAGGGTCAATGTTGGATAAACCATGGACATCTAGAGATATGGACGTTGGTCAGAAAAATGGCCTGACCGAGAGCAGGCCGATGTCAAAATCGTCAAAATGGTTTGAATTTGCCGCCATAGCAAGGGGCCAAGTGAGCTCAGCAAAATGCCCAGGTTTGTGAAAAAAACTGTGCAAATCAAGCCTACTCTTCTGATAGCATCAAATATGAATTCTTTCATATTTGAGTGTCAATTTGCAAAAATTTGACAATTTAAACCCAAAATACTATGATTTGGATTATTGAGTAAATTTCACATTAAAATTTCAACGGGCTTGTCAGGACATAAAATGGCATCACTTGAGAATCACTTCATGCAGTTGTAAACATGGTGTCTCTTTCTAAGTGTTTGTGGCTTAATTGAAAACTTCAATTGCAAGAAATATTAGCATCTTGATTCACATAAGTGCCTATGTCCAAGAATTTTCTAGCACCAGTGACCAAGCAGGTGCATCAAGTCACTTCCTCTTTCCACTTTCCTCTTTTGCATTTAAAGATACAGGGGGAGACTTGTTTTGCTTTAGCCCAAACCACAGAGCTCAACAGAGAGAGAGTGAGTCCTGACCCCAATTTTCATACTATTTGACAAGTTTCATTTTTCACCAGAATGATCAAACAACTAAGTGGGATGGTGTAATGTAGTGCCCTGAGTGAAAAACACTAGGCTTGAAATGGATGTAAAATTTGAAATACTTTTTGAAAAATTAATTTTTCAATCAGTGACTAATGAAGATTCCTTAAGTTGAGAACATCTTATTCCTTGGCAGATATTTCCTACTTCAAAACTTGATCTTCCTTGGTACAAAATACTTGAGTCTAATTGCTTCTTGGATTCTAATGAAAAGCAAAGCTATGAAGAAAATAACATAAATAACTAAACAACCCTTAAATAGTTATATCTTTCATTTGTACTTCTAGGACTTTTCTTGAAGTTGTAATAGCAAAATGTGTTCCTTATTGTGTGCAAGTTTAAATGAGCATGCTGATGTGTCCAAAAACAAGTGAATTCACAAACCTTTCACACCTAACTAAGTGGGACAGTGTAATACTACCAATGTGAAAAACACTAAGGCTTGAAATTTTTGTTAAATTTGAAATACATTTTAATTTATTAGTTTCCCAAGCAGTGACTTTTTAAGTCCCCTTAAGTTGGGAACATCTCATTGTTTGGAAAATAGTTGTTACTTCAATACTTTTTCATGTGCACATGAATGAGCTGTGCATCGGATCCGAATCCGATCGGATTCGGATTCGTTCGGATTGACGCAAGAATTTTCGGATTCGGATTCGTTCGGATTCGCCAAAACCTGTCGGATTCGGATTCGGATTTGCGAAATATTATTCGGATCCGACATAATCCGAAACCAATCCGAATTTTTTATTTAACTTTCTTAATTCAATTCACAATATTTTCATTAAGAGACCCTTTTTGTTTGATGATTTAAATGCAATCTCCTGCCTTCAACTCTGAATTTTTTAATGACTCCACAAGTTATTTTAATGTTTCAGATTTTGCCAATTAAATAATAGCATTTGCAGATCAAATATTTCTATATTAAGAGAATCATAGAAAGGTTTTGTAGTAAAAAAAGCATCAAAAAGTTGCAAAACGTCTTCAAAGCAAAACCATCCTATTTGAATAAAATTGAAAGATTTTGCTAAGTATTCACCCCTTGATTACAATTAAGTGCGTAAATATCAGCCCACTTGACACCAAACTGACTTAAAGATAAAAATGTTTTTACCCCATTTAATTACGCTGTTTTTCTGCATTTGACTGTTAGTAGGATTGTGATTTTTTGAATCAATATCCTTTCGTAAACATTTTAACATGTTTGGTTCCTTTTGGGAAATTCTATTGTGCAAAGAGCATTCATTAATTTGCTCTAATTGTCTTGAAATATTTTGCATAAAAAAACAAGAAAATGCTTATTTTTTCCTGGAAATGCCAAAACGGTAAAAAAATCAAGGCTTAATGTGGAAAT
>JAAGOF010000319.1:738655-782131 GCA_010645155.1 Tigriopus japonicus
CTTAATTCAAAAGCGAGAGGATACCAAAATCAAGTCGAATTAGCATTCGTCGAGTATATACTATCCCTATCTGCTGCGTTTCAAACACAGGAGTTGTCACAAGTATAAACTCGAGGCCGGTGTATCTGATTTGATTTTGGTGTGCTCTCGCTTTTGAATTAGGTGCGACAACATGCGGCCTGCCGTTGTACGACCGTGCTGTTTGAGGTTGCGAGTCCAGTTTTCGTTTGGCTCGGCAAAACTTCACACCACCCTGAGTTTGACATCTCAATTGTTTAAAGCCAGCATTTGGCACGGATCTCGATTTAGTACGGTGATTTAGAGTTGTGCGGTGGATCCGACTTTTTCCGATTTCATCGCGAATTTTCGGATTCGGATTCGTTCGGATTCGTCAAAGTATGTCGGATTCGGATTTGTGAAATGTTTTTTCGGATCTGACATAATCCAAAAATAATCCAAACTTTTTAGTTCATTTTCTTGAAATTCCAATTCTCAAGATTTCCATTTACAGAGCCGGCGGCTCAAGTGTAGATCCCTTAGGACCTCAAATGTTGTATTTTTTCATAGATTTTTTTCAAATTTACAGTCAAAGAATCTCGATGTATTAAGGAATAGAAGTTGTATTATACATACATATTCCTGTTGAAACCCTTGGGCATGGATGAGATCATGCCAACAATTAAGTCATTGGGACAGTTGGCACAGAGCCTTGCATTTGTCCCTCAAGGTGAGGAAGGCAGAATTTTGGGTTGGCATGGACTCTTTGGTATCCCAACATGTCTGACGTTTAAGGATTTTCCAAGTAAATAAGTCTATGAGCATCAATAAGAAAGATTTCATCCGCCCGCGATAAGATTTTTGAAGAGATCACTTAAACCTCCCCCTGCATGCCTCATTAGATCTGAAACAGCCGATGGTCATGTACTAAAAATGCCAAAATCTACACTTTGACCGCCGACCCTGTCTAACATTTTTTTCTTGATTTTATAATGTAATTTCCATACCTACAACTAAGGATCTTTTTATTTCTCTGCAAGTTATTTGATTGTTTCATGTTTTATCAAATATGTGTGAGTTAAAGAGTGTTAACAGATTTAAATGTGTTAATTCAATTTGCAAATCCTACCATTCAGCAACTCAGCTTGGCCGTTCATTGTTGTAGGTGTTATCAAAGAGTAATAACTATTTCCTTGTTTCACGTGGTCATTTAAGGGTGGAAAGATTTCTTCCTGCAATTCTCAACACCAAGGAAATGTTATTATAATGCCCATCTAAACTACCAACAACATGTCTCTTCCAAAATATTTGGAATATAGGATTTCGGGTTTAATCGGATTGCACGGCAAACTTTCGGATATTTTCGGACTGCGTGGCAAATTTTCGGAGTCGGGTTCCGGATTTTTAAAACCGCTACAAGGACTGGGATTCCCTGTAAAGAGATTTAATGATAAATATCGTTTATAAATTACCGTTTATATAAAATTTGATCTACCAATGAGTTACTGTTGGCAGATCTGTACAACCCTTGAATACTGGGTTGGTCAGGAATAGTATTCAAAAATTTGTCCAATCCTGCCTTAAATGTTGTTAGAGGATCAGCTCCTACATATTCCCGACGAAGACTAATGGATAACAAATTGAACAATGAAGGAGCCCGATAAAGAAGAGAGGAGGTCTTCATTGATCGAACTAGCCTCAATTCCTTTTGATTTGGAGGTGCTCTCAGAATGCACGTAAAACCTCTACAATCGCTACAATTGATCTCAAAGCCTGGGTTAGGAGAGAGCTCATGGATGCTCTTGAAGACACACAATATCAGATACCTTTCATACCTTCTCTGAATACTGTACAGCCCTAACTTTTGGAGCCTCTCCTAATACGAGAGCTCTCGCATTCCTGTGATGTTCCTAGTAAAACATCTTCGGACCTGCTCGACCTTTTGCAAACCTGCCGAACTCATTGGAGCCCAAATGGGGGAAGCATACTCAAGATGCGGTTGAACAATCGACTTGTACAGAGTTAGCATCGTAATACTATCTCTGGACTTGAAAGTGCGATAGATCCAGCCGCACGTTTGAAATGCCTTCCCCACTTTCAACTGGATATGGTCATCAAACATTCCATCATCTTGGACGACAACTCCCAAAAAAATCATCAGCATATGAAGAAATATTGGCTTTTGTTGTAAACTTCTGGAGAGGAGCAATAAAGAGAATAAACAGGAGCGGACCTAAGATTGAACCTTGTGGAACACCTGACTCAACATCATACATGCCACTAAATGATCCTTCAACCTTGACTATTTGCTTCCTATCACTCATGAAACTACCAATCCAATTTAGGACCTTACCCTGGATCCCAAACTCTTTGAGTTGATCAAGCAAAAGACCATGATCTACCTTATCAAAGGCCTTGGCAAAATCAAGATAGATTACATCAACTGACTCGTGACTTTCGAGCACTCCAATGATCTGCTCAATATGATCAACCAATTGGGTGACTTTACTAAAATGGGCTTGAAACCCATGCTGCCCTGGTGGAATGATATCATGGGCTTCCAAATACTCAACAAGCTTGGACGTCATGATCTTCTCAAAGACCTTTGCAATAGTAGAAGTCAGAGAAATGGGCCTATAATTAATAGGGAATGACTTATCCCGCCCTTAAAAATTGGAACGACATGCCGTAGGCCCCGGCAAAATATTTTTTTCCTGTGGAGTGCAAATTCCAGACGTTTCAAGGAGTAGGGTCAGCTGACGTTACGCTCGTCAGCCATGAGCTGACACTACACCGTGAAACGTCTGGGATTTCTGCTCCACAGCAAAAAAAAATATTTTGCCGAGGTCTAGACATGAGCTACTTTTAGAGAAGAGGGAAACTTGCCCTGATCTAAGATGCGACGCATCAAATAGGAGAAAACAGGGGCAAGAATCTGTGAACATTTCATCAGAAACTGAGATGTCACATCATCAGGTCCAGGAGAACTCGAGAGCTTTAAGCTCTTGATGGCCTCAAAAGCATCTTGATCTGTGACTACCAGATCTTCCAATTGATTATCCTGACTATCAATGCCAGACTCATCAACAACATTACTACAGTCAAGGCCTGCTCTGCCAACCCTTTTCGGAATTGAAAATATTCTTGAGAACTGATCTCCAAGCATATTAGCCATAACCTCACTATCATTAACGGTTTTACCGTCGACCTCAAAAGGTCCTACTGCATGCTTCATTTTTCTCTTGGTGTTTGCAAAAGAGAAAAACCCCTTTGGATTAGTCTTAACCTCCTGGATCACTCTACTTTCCTTCTCTAACTGATCGGAATCAATGGAGGCCCTAGTCTTTGATTGGACCACATCCAATTTGCTTTGGAAGCTGGCTACAACAAATGGATTTGAAGTCGAAGTCTATTTGAAATCTGACAACTCCTTTTGAACTAGGGCTGATTCTCGAGAATTCTCGCTCGAGAATTCTCGAGAATTTTTCCGAATTCTCGAGAATTTTCGAGATTTTTTTATTAGATTACTCTAGGTCATATTTTGGAATTGATGGCAAAACTGTTTCATTCAAAACAAAAGTTTCTAGTAAAAGAACAATAGGAGCCATGAGCAATGTTTGAAACTTTATAAACATCTTTATGGTACATTCCAACAAGAAAATAACTCGTGAACCAGCCCAAACAAAATCTTCTCTGTCCAGATTCGAGGCAAGATTCTGTGTCTGATTTTTTTTCGAGATTCTAATGGCTGTGGTGGTGTGTACAAGAAACCCCGGTTTTGAAAATTACAGCTGACCAAAAATGCGAAAATGTCCGAAGTTTTAACAATGTCAGTAGAACGTTTCAGAAATTTCAGAAATGAAATTTCAGATATTATTGTCCGTGAGGTCCAATCATTGTTTTTCACACTCATGTTCATATTGATTTTGGCATAAACTTAAAAAAAAAAACAATTTCAAGTTCTTTGGAAGCTTTGAATGTCCATTTTTTCGCTATTTTCACTTTTTCTTAAATTCTCGAGAATTCTCGAGAATTTTTCTCGAATTCTCGAGAAATTCTCATTCTCGAGAATTGAAATGTTCGAGAAAATCGTCAGCCCTATTTTGAACAACTTCTTTCTAAAATTTGGAATTCTAGACAATGGGCCACCTTTTGGCGCCGTTTCTGGAATACACAGAGACAAACACACCTCCTGAAATATGGAAATCAGCCTATTTATGGCGTCATCTATGGATGGTTCCTGCTTCAGAATGGAAATCAAGTCCAGCTCTTCCAATCTTTCAACAATATGAGGCCAATGTTCCTCTTTGACCTTGAACTTTGCCAGACCCACCTTTTGAGCAGGTTTAACTCTAGAGCTCGCCGGCTTTTGAGTAATGGTCGACCCTATCTCAAGAATGTTATGATCTGAAAGGCTACATGGGGCAACATGGACATACTGGATCAGATCAGGGTCATTGGAAAAAACTAACTTTTTTCGGGAAAGTATCATTAAGTATCTTTATCTGGATATTTTTTCGGCAAACAATCTTGAAATATCTTTATCTAGATAAGTTTTTGGAAAACTATCTTAAACTATCTTTATCTAGATAATGTGTTCTCTCACTTTTTTGTGTTAAAGCATCCATATTGCATTGTTTAGTATGTAATATGCATTTTCCCAAAAAGTATGTAGATAAGTCACTTCTAGATACTTTTCTTCATAATACATGATGTCAAATTATTTGTGCATTATGCACATTAAAGTGGATGCATTATGCATGTTGAAACTTGAGAGTGGACACATTATGCACATTGAGTGAGGAATCTGAGGATGCATTCATCATCCACTTTGAGGAAGGGTGCATTATGCATCCACTCTCAAGTCTCAATATGTATAATGCATCCACTTTCAATGTGCATAATGCACAAATAATTTGACATTATGCATTATGAAGAAAAGTATCTAGAAGTATAGTATATATTATAGTTATATAGTATCTATATAAGTATAGATACGTTTTCTGAAAAGTATCTTGAAGTATCTTATCTAGATAGTTTTTTCAGGAAGCTATCTTGAACTATCTTTATCTAGATACTTTTTTCGGGAAAGTATCTTTAAGTATCTTTATCTAGATATTTTTTCGGCAAACTATCTTGAAATATCTTTATCTAGAAACATGTTTTGAAGGGTATCTTAAACTATCTTTATCTAGATACTTTGCGGAAAATACTATCTTACCTAGATACTTTTTCAAAGTATCTTGAACAGGTCTGCCGTTAGTCCCTAACCGCTTTTCCCTTTGCTATTTTCGTGCCCTTCCATTCGGTGAAGCGGTCGATAATTGGTCCGTTTAGATACCCTGAGAGAGATATTGGCTAACGTAAAGAACCTCATGTACATGAGCTTCTTTAGGCTAACGTAGGCTAACATATGGTGGCAATGATTCACGCTGGTGATTGGTTAATAGCATTCAGTTGAACCTTCAGCTGATTCTAACAAAGTTCAATAACATACCAGAGTACTTCTTCTTAGTGGATTTTGTAGTGATCTGACTTGGTGCTGGGGTTGCCAATTTACCTATGTGAAATCATATTCCCCTCTGTCTACCAGTCTTCATAAACAGGTTTTTTTTCTTTAAGGAGCATCGAAAGGCCCTGACTTTTGTGACTTCTGAGCAGGGTTACAAACCAAACTCGAATTCGTGTTTGCTCGTAAACATGAACAAAGCACAAGTTCTCCAAGTGGTAACCCTACCTTGCAACCTCCCGTGGAAAAACTTGCGCAAGCCCATATTTCACATCACTAAGATTTTGTTGTCAATCACCCGATTGTGTGACAGTATTCAGCCCTTGTTTAAACTCCACACTAATCAAAATTCACTTTTTTGCATATCAGGTAAATACCTTAAACACATCTGCAACAGGTTTGAGGACTTTCACTAACCAAACTGTACTATCAAATCAACTAACTAGTTTAGATGTGTTTCTGATAAGGAAAGGTTTCCTTTAATCATGAACTTTGGCTTCCCGCATGTTGGATGACGTCACAGATTATCCGTGCCGGTCGGGCATTCATAGATTTTAGTGCCAGTCTCTACATAGGGTCGCTAGGTCCGTTTATGAGCTTGACAGAAGAACTTGTACTTATCAGCTGATATTTTCGTGCTTTTGTCTGCTTCTCCGTTTTGTTGCTTGTCCCTATCCGCTTTTCCTTTTGCTATTTTCGTGCCTTCCAATGCCGGGGAGCGTTTCAGAATATGTGCATTTATCCGCCTGCGAAAATAACAAGCAAATGCTTGTTCTTATCGAGCCTGATTCGTTGAGCCTTGTATTGGCCAACTATGAATGGTTTGTTAAAAGAATCCTGCAATTTTCCGTACAAATTCTGTAGAAGAGATCTAGCGGTGAACACTTCGCTTTCCTTTCGGGAATAGCAAAAACAAGTTTTGACACCTCCAATTTAAAGTTCAAGACCTTTCTAAATCTTTCTAAATGCCACAATATTCCATCCAACAATAATCATCAACGAATTTTCAACTAAAATCAGCTAATAACACAAAAATAAAGTAACATGATTGCAAAGAGTTATACTTATTGATTATGACAAGAGCGCGGAAACAAACAAAAATGGAGCACATGATGTTTTCTAGACAAAAATATCATTTCTTGCTCCTCTTGAAATTTCTTGAGACAGGAATCCTGTCCTGCTCACTTTGATTGTCCGATGAAGTTGACTCGTGTAACTCAAGAATTGAGATTAGAAACCATTTTTACAACGGTTTCTGTACTGTTGATGATAGTCTTCTTCTCAAAAGCTCAATGTAGCCAGGCACCTCCTTTTGCGGCAGCCTGAACAAGCATGCCTTCTATGCCCGTACTCTAGGGGCGTCAATAGGGTCCAAAGAATTGTCCACGTCCCTGTTGTCGCTTACGAAGTCAAAATGACCATACAAATTCTGATTTTGCCGTTATTTGTTGGTTTTCTCGAATAAACGCCTAGATTGAGAAAGATATTCAACTGAATTTCGTAGGATTTTACTGTCAAACGCAGCTTTGTTGTTACAATTTTCTTAGATATCTTGCCTCGTTGCAAAATAACGAACCACTTTCTTGATTGATTGTCCTTATTCCGAATTACGAAAATTGTGGCACGAAAATATGAAAAGGGATAACTGGACAGGGAGAATTCCCTGTTTCCCTGTTGCAGTGATTGGTCAACTCACCATAGGTTTGTTAAAATAACTCAACAATTGTTCCATGAAATTTGCTAAAGTTGTTTTTTAATGTTCATATAGAATCTGATCGGAGTAATTTTCAATTAAAAACATGGCTCCAATTTTTTTTTCGGAGCGTTGGTGCGAGGGTCGGAGGGTTGAGCCTCGCCCGGCCAGCGAAGCCAGCCATCACATCGTCCAAATTGTTCCTATAGGCATTCTCAAGTCCGGTATCAGAATGGTTCTCCGTCTGTGGGTGTGATTTGGCGTCTAAAAGTTTCCTTGAGAAAGGTCAGGGAGAAAATGTATAATGTTTTTGTTTATGATAGTGTCCACTCTTAAGCGCCTCCTTTTATGGTAGCCAAATCGACCATGTATTTTATGACCGTGATCCAGGGGCGTCAATAGGATCCAAAAAGTTGTTTATGCCCTCCTTGTCATTAATTAAGTCAAAGTGACCATTTAAATTCCGAGTTTGTTGCGGGTATTTGTTGGTTATCTCGAATAAACTCCTAGATTGGGGAAGACTTTCAACAGGATTTTGCTATCAAACGCAGCTTAGCTCTTAAAATTTTTATAGATATCATGCCTCGTTGCAGAAAATGGAACTACTTTCTTGATTGATTATCCTTATTCAGGACAACAAAAATTGTGGCACGAAAATATGAAAAGGGAGAAGTGGATAGGGAGAAGCGGAGAATCGGAGAATCGGTCAAGCGGTTACAGTCGCTTGGCACGAAAATTTGATGATTTGAATATGTAACTTCAAAAGCCATTTGAACAAGCTGCAAACACTGTTAAAAGAAAATTTGGAGTTTTTAGTACAGATCAATGCGATTTTTATGCTTAACCAAAGCTGTCTGTGATATTATGACACTTTAGCATGACAATCATATTGGTTGATCTCTCGATGCATAATTTTGTATTGTTTGACATTTCCTCATACAAATATAAACTTAAATGAAAAGAACAAAAAATCTTGAAAAATAAAAAGTAGGATATTGAAAACCCTAACTGCTTTTGCCCAACCCTACCTTTTTTGTTGAGGAAAGGGATGATCAGAAGATCGCCATTATTTGATATTCTTGTCTCCCAAAGATACAATTGGTTTTTTTATTTGTTGTTCCTTGCAAGACCAAAAGATCATGAGAGTCATTAGAAATAGGTCGAAGATAGGGTCTTGCACATAAATCCGGACAAACACCCAGCTCTTCATGAAGACACAACACAAGCCAATTTGCAAACAATCCAAAACTTTCACTTCGTAATTTCATCCAACATAAAAATTAGTTAAGGAAGCCAGAGTGACTGGGCGCACTAACGAGTTATTGAAAAGTCTAGGTGTAAGTGCTTCCCCATTTATTTCCTTGTAGCGGCGTTAATAATCCAAAAACAATTTCAAAAGTACACCCTTTGGTTACTAGCTTTCATTAAATGTGTCCTCCGATTATAACTGTAGAGGCCTCTTTTGTGGTACAAAAGCCCTTACAAGCAGAGTTGCTTTAATCCCACATTAAACCCGAAAACCCCACCAGGAGCGAGTTTTTCGGGCTTTTCTCATTTTTGCTCTAAATACCCCTAATTCGTCCCTCAAAATTGTGCTTACCTTTATGTGAGTCACTTTGCGAGACTCAAATTCAACAATTTTCAATTCTTGCAGATTTTGTGTTTCCACGAAGTATTGAAGAAGATATTGATGTTGGGATTGATTGTTGGGGAAATACGGCTGGCTCTGATAAAATTGCTGTTTTTTTTGCGGCTAAAAATTGCAGTTTTTCGCCCTCAAGAAGCAATATTTTTTTTCTAAAAGTTGATCTCATTTTGACGAAGTTGACAAAAAGTTACTATTTTCTGGCCTTCAAATGTCACTTTTCGACATGAAATGTCTAATTTTCCCAAATTTACCGGATGATTCATAATAAAACGGAACAGGAAACCATGTCTGTAACTCAGAAATGGATGATCCCACAGCAAATGTATGAAACTCAAAAAGACGTAGCAGATAAAAATTCTTAAGATACATGTGGTTTTATTTAAATCCCTTTAATTCGGCTTGTTTTCGATTTGAGACACACTTCATAGTGGAGAAAAAAAATCGGAGTGACGAACACTCTGTTCACGGGAAAAATCGTCGTCGCTTAAGGCTGGTCTACACGTGAAACAAAACGGCAAATATTTGGTCAAATCGAAGACAAAATTAGCTTGATGGCAAATATTATTTTCTGTTTGTCAAATATTTCTGACTTTGAACATATTGAAAAATTATTTGTCCTTAAGCTAACTTTTTCTCAGCGACAATCGAAAAACAAATCGATGCATGCAGGTTGTCCATTCATGAAACGATTATTGTTAAGTAAAAAGTTTCAAATTAATGAATTGAAGGACAAAACAATAATCTTCTAACTTCTAAAATATCAAAGCAGTTATTTACTGCCACATCAAAAAACATCAGGAAGTGTCCCTACAAAAATATGTTATAAGAGACATTACCAATAAACATAATGTAACCCATTAATAAATATACACGTTCACTTGCGCATTTTATCACTGTATATTTCAAAACAATCATTATTGTCAAACAGAAAAATGAAACACGAAACTAGTGAAGAAGTTTACCACATAAAAAATACCATTGCCACTTGGTTAACACAAAATGTGCCCTTTATTACTTTTTATTAATTCTTATAAAGCATCGGAATCAATGGCATCAAGCCAGTCAGCTTGTTTAACATCAGTACTAGCAACTGATTATCGATGACTTTTGATGTCGTCCAATTCCGTGGATCCTTGCAATCTTTCACAAATGACGTTCAATTTTGGTGATCTTGATGCCAAAAGTTAGAGGATTATTGTTTTGTCCTTCAATCCATTAATTTGAAACTTTTTACTTAACAATAATCGTTTCGTGATTGGACACCCTGCATGCTTCGAAGTGTATTCCAGCTATTACTAGTGACGTCATCATTTTTGGCGGGAAAAAAAGTTCGGAAGACCTGTGTTTCTGATGAGCATGCAAGGTGACTAAAACGAAGGTTTAGGCCTCGTGATTGCAACAATGCCCAAGACGATCAGGGTCGGAAAGAATCAAGCATGCTTGATTCAGTTGCAGCTGATTCAGTGCCGCTAATTTTAACCTAAAATTTATAAGGCTTTCAAGCGGAAATTCTACAGTTACTCTTATCAAATTCACTTGCGTTACCATGTGTGATGAATTTAGAACAACGTTTGTGCCAAACAAAACCAATATTCAGTGGAAAAATGATATTTCCATATTGTCTGGCTTTTTAAGATGGCTTGAGCATGTTTCTATTATGGAACACTTATAACGGGAACATGATGCGATTACTTTGCGACATTTGAACCATTAAAACCAGATTTAAGAAACTGGCATAAATTGATAGAAATTTGAAAACTCCCACAACTTAAAATTCCAATGAAATATCGTAACAAGACGCCAGTTAACACCTTTTGATGGTTGATTCGAAATTACACCAGTAACTTCATCCTAAAAAAATTGTCTTCACGACGATTTTTGGTCTAAAAATGACTCTGCCATCCTCTTGCCTCATCAAAATCTGGCAACACTCCATGTTCTGTTCTGAGTTGTGTGAAAGTAAACATTGGAAAATAGCGAAAAAATTAAGTCCGGGTGAGAGTTCCACATTGCCGTGTTCTCCAAGTATCTTAAATGATAAGCGGAATTTTCTTTTTCTTTCAGCACTGACACCACATATTTCACAACGCAAACCCGCCCCCTCGGTGTCAAACTCAAGAAACTCTCCGTCCATCGGGTAGCGGGAATTAAGAAGGGAGATTGCTTCAACAGCCTACTTGTTGAGGACATTCAATTTCTCTTCAGTTCCTGACCTGATTCTCTCAATCCCATCATCGTTTTGGCGTAGCCGCTTCATTCTATTTCTCAACATCTCTAATCAAATTCTCAAGATAAAAAGTAATAAAGGGCACATTTTGTGTTAACCAAGTGGCGATGGTATTTTTTATGTGGTAAACTTCTTCACTAGTTTCGTGTTTCATTTTTCTGTGTGACAATAATGATTGTTTTGAAATATACAGTGATAAAATGCGCAAGTGAACGTGTATATTTATTAATGGGTTACATTATGTTTATTGGTAATGTCTCTTATAACATATTTTTGTAGGGACACTTCCTGATGTTTTTTGATGTGGCAGTAAATAACTGCTTTGATATTTTGGAACCGTTGTTTCTAAGGGACACCAATTGATTGACACAAGCCCTAATTGTGAATCCAGCATACACACTGGAAAGGCAAAGTCAACTGACAATATGTGGCATGAATTGGTTCAAACAAGAACATATATATTTAGCATTTCACCGGAAATTAGTTTGGACTAATACTAACAGTTGAGTTGAATGAAACAAAGAGCCTGCGGAACACCTGCACTCCTTGTCAGATAATAGCTTTGCTAAATTCATTTTTTCTGAAGCCAAACCTTCTTCTTGCTTAGAAAACTTTAACAGTAAATTAACAAACATGTTGAAAACATGAAATATTAAAAGATAACAGCAATCAAATTCATTTTTCTCAAACAAGTTGGACACTTGCATTGCCCAATTCAGGAATATGTAGTCAATTGGCAATTCATACAAGTTATTAATGAGAAAAAACGGCAGGGCTGCAATTAGTAAACCTTCCAATCAAAATAATAAGTGTGGCTGAGTAATGGCATGATGGTATTTTCATGAAGTAATTGGATGCAACTTGTTCGGTTTAATATAATAAATATGTCCCTATACAAATCAAATTTTATTTTCTAGCATAAAATTTGGAAAAAATAACAATTTTGTCCTCTTCGTGAATCATTTTATGAACCAAGCAATGGAAGATATCAAAGAAGGCAGTCACCCTAACCACCTTGTTCAAAGGCCCATATCAGCAAAAAAGCTTGATTCCATTCTGATTCCATTCCAATACAAGATCGTTTTTGACTCAGCCTCAACAGCTTGAAGATCGAAAATCAGCATCAAGCCACATCACTAGTTGCTAGTGTTACAGACTAGTCACGTCTCAAATGCGTCAACTGACCCAACTGACAGGTTCGGAGGAGTTTACAAGGTAGCAGCGTTGTCAAGTGGCAGTTATGACTGGGGGGTTGGGGGTGGGAACAAGAAAAGGACTGAAAATGACAGTAGATATTGTCAATGTCCATAGCGTGGCGTTATGCGTAAGACTTTCCATCAAAATTAAATGACACTGAAGGAAAGAAAAAAGTCTTGGGCCATACAATTCACTTTCTAAATTTCGGGACTATGCTAAAGGTGACTGGTTTTCAAACAATATTTGGCAGTGCCAGTTTGAAACAATTTGAAAAAATGGGCAACACTTTGGCCCAAGGGAAAAATATTTAACAAACTGCACGTTCACGTGTAGAAGCAACAGAAAGGAAACATTTGGCAAACACCAGACATTTTCGGAATATTTGACAAATAATCTAGCCAAAATGTTTCATGTGTAGACCAGCCTAGAGCGCTATAATGAAAGAGTACGCGCATGTGCCATTTTGGTCCCAAGACGTCGGTTCCATTGTACTGTGGTTCTTGGGTTCGAACTGTTTGAGGCAACTTTACCTTTGCACTATTTACTACCAAATTGACACTCATGATCTCAGCTTACCTTTGAAAGCATAATGTTTGACCTTTTTAGCCTTTGAAGGCCAAGACTGGCCAAAACCGTGGGTGCCGGAAGATAACCTTCTCGTTCTCCTTAAACCTCGATGCGCGTTCAAGCCCAGTGCTGCTGTGAATTGACTCGGTAATATCAACTCTTGATGAATCTCCACCCTGATTTGCATTGAGTTTCTTACTTTTTAGGAAAACTTAATCTAACTAGATACGAAATTGATTGGTGAATACTTAGAACGTCAATTAAAGCCATTTGAGCGTTTTCCTTGTGCACACTACGTATTGCATTGCCATTTGAAATGACTTTTTTGTTGAACAATTGCATGGCAGCCCTGGTGAAGTTGCGCATTCGTGGCAGTCGTCAGGCTGACAGTGCTACAGACTGTTATGCCTAACTTTGTAAAAAGTTTTAATATTTTGTACTCATAATAAATATGACAGAAGTTATTTAAGTAAGTTTTTGTAATTCACCTATCAATTTTTTACTTTGTAACAAATTACATGAAACTAAAGAAGCTCATGGGAAAGAAGTATCATTTCAACTATTGGACTCATTGCTCCTAAATATCCGTTCAACCCCTTCTTGTGCGTCTTTCAAATCAGGCATCAAGATTGTTGACTTTTGCTCCCACCTGATATTATTTTTACCTAGAGTCCCTCATTTTTTTCTCTCCTCCATCATTTATTCAAGCTCTCCACTTGTCTTTTTTGGATTTTTTTTCTTCTCACCAATACCTTCTATATATTTTTACAATGTTCTGGATTGTAAATCAATATAAGAATGACTTTTGATTTGAGAATTTATTGCTGAAGGGAAGTTGATGTTATTTTAAATGACATCTGGAAAAAGTTCTTTCCAATAGAAGAATGTTATCAAACAAATTAAGCTGGGGATTTCGGGCTCAAAATGGCTGGGGATGTGTCAGAGTTTAGACCATCCAAGAAGCACTGGAATCATGGAGTGGGAGGCTGGCAATGAGAATAATGATTTCCAGTAAGAACAATTCAATTACGTTCTTCTGCAAATGAGACCTTGCATATGTTCACAACGACGACTGCCACGAATGCGCAACTTCACCAGGGCTGCCATGCAATTGTTCAACAAAAAAGTCATTTCAAATGGCAATGCAATACGTAGTGTGCACAAGGAAAACGCTCAAATGGCTTTAATTGACGTTCTAAGTATTCACCAATCAATTTTGTATCTAGTTAGATTAAGTTTTCCTAAAAAGTAAAAAACTCAATGCAAATCAGGGTGGAGATTCATCAAAAGTTGATATTACCTAAAGGCTTATATTACCGAGTCAATTCACAGCAGCACTGGGCTTGAACGCGCATCGAGGTTTAAGGAGAACGAGAAGGTTATCTTCCGGCACCCACGGTTTTGGCCAGTCTTGGCCTTCAAAGGCTAAAAAGATCAAACATTATGCTTTCAAAGGTAAGCTGATATCATGAGCGTCAATTTGGTAGTAAATAGTGCATAGGTAAAGTTGCCTCAAACAGGTCAAACCCAAGAACCACAGTACAATGGAACCGACGTCTTGGGACCAAAATGGCACATGCGCGTACTCTTTTATTATAGCGCTCTAGACCAGCCTTTAATTAAATATTGAACTTGAATGAAATTGTTCTTCTGACTCTTCAAGGTTAGTGTTTTGCCAATCACATTCAATGGAAGTGGAAAGTGAGGGTTATACTTGGTTTCAATCACGAGTTATAGACAATATAATTAGGTGTTCCGTTTATTTTGAAACATCCAGTATGTCGGGGCAAACTTTATAATCATAAGTTAATCTTATTTAACCTTTGGCTTCCTTAAGAACATAGTTTTGCTTTGAAAATATATTTCTAAAATCTAAAAGAATATTAACGGTGTGAAAAGGCTTTGTGAAAGTGCGTGAAAAACATATAATTCGAAAATTTCCCACAGGATTTAAGTCGAGACCAAAGCGAAGTTAAAAATTGTTGTTTGTTGCGAAAAAATCGAAACGTTGCTAAATTTAAGTAAAGTGGCCAAAATGCAATTAGTTGGCGCAAGTTACATTTTGCAACTTTACCCGAGCCTTAGTGTCACATATCACAAAACTCAGTTGTGATATGTTGATTTGGTCCAATATGAAGAAGATACTATGAAGAGCTAATGATATGAATACTAAAAACGAAGAAACCAAAAATATAAAAAAACTGACAACCCCAAAATGAAAAAACCGAAAAAACCAGTTTTCTCTGATGCAACTCTGCTTACCAGTAATGGTTGCTTCCTGTACAAAGAGATTGCTGACAGTGTTAAGGAAAAGTATCTTGAGTTTATGCAAGGATGCCTTCATCACGAGGATTGGACATGACTTTGGGCGAAGCTAGGCCACTTTTTATTGGATGAAGTTAGAAACATTAAAATAGTCGTAAGTGATCCGATGCGGTCCCAAATAATGTTACATAAGAAAAAAGTTGCGAGTTTTTCATGTGATTTCTTGGTTATTTTCATTTTAGTCAAATTTCCTGAAAGTCATAACTTATGTAGCAAAAAATCTAGAAAATTGGATTGTGACAATTGAAAGAAAAAAGAAAATGTACCCTGGTGGTTCAAAAGAGCAATATCAACTTTTGGTCTTAAGTCTTTGGGTGAGGAGTATCAATTAAAAGAAAAAGCTTAGCCCAAGTCCACCCCTGAGTTACAGGTTTCCCTGGTCTATGATATGGTCGAAATACTAAAAAGAGCTGATTTTTTACTATTTGCTTCACAAATAGTAATCAAAAGGATTGAAGCACCAAGAGCTTAGGGGCAGAACAGGTAGGTCAAAAATTGTCTAACTTTCTCTAAGAGATATTTTGTGATCTCTGATTCTTGATTTTACTTTATTTTTGTTTTTTGTATTATAACTAAACTACTGTTATGAAAGCACTCAACCTTGCAGAGGTAATTTTTAGCATTGTTTAAAGAAGCTTCTATAGCATTGTTAATAAGTGAAAAAAGTGTGCAAAGAGATATTTAAATAAATAATAAAATTCAGATCAAAACACGAACTTTAATACTGAGATGGCTTATTTATTCAACAATCAGAATTATTCGCAGAAACTGTAGGTAATGTTGTTCCCGAATTAGAATTATGAAATTCGGACTTCCTTTGGGGAGAAAAGGCCCTTCTTGAGTCTTCAGTAGTTCTGGCAAGATTTGATGATTGTACTAAGGGTCCCCCGAATGATGTGTAATTGTTCAAAGACGGAAAAAGCCCGATTGAGGGAGGAAAGAAAGGTCGATGAGCCATTCGTATTTTTTCTATCTCTGCTTCTTGAAGTCTTTTGGATTTCGCTCTTCTGTTTTGAAACCATATTTTCACCTGCGTTTCCGTGAGATTTAAGTTGTTTGAAAATTCTGCCCGTTCAGCAATAGATAGATATTGCTTTTCCCGGAACTTCTTTTCTAAAGCCATGAGTTGTTGAGTCGTGAAGGGAGTACGCGGTTTTCTATTAGGTTTGTGTTTCCTCAGTGTGCATCGCAATGGTCCAAGATGAGGCCGAGGCATTTCATGTCCTAAAATGAAACGAAAATGTTTTGAGCAAATGTGAATTCAGGGATGGCAAATTTTGCCTTTTAGTGAATTTCGGCCACTTTCTGCCACTATGTGGCAGAAAGGGGACACTGTAATCACATGCGTTTTCTTTTCTTACCGCTGGAGCCACCACCCCAACTTCAATCCGCCTGTCCTAGCTTGGAAAAAGCGAGAGTGCTTCAGTTAAAACGTGATAAATCCCTCCTGTGAAAGGCCTTTTGCCAAAATGAGAACATAATTGACTGGAGTAGAGACATATCTAAGTCATCAAACAATCACTCTCAACATTGGTTGACAAAATGCTGAGGATTTTACGATCAAAATGATAGCGATGATATTACGCTTCTTCACAGTCCAGCCCTGCTTTGCCCATCTGCCAGTCTGCGCTCCGTTACCTTAGCGGGAAATTTCAAAATTGCTCGCTCTCTTCTCGAAGGCAGACGAGACGCGGCAGCTGAGGCTGGAGTGTGAGGAAAAGTGAAATCATCACTATCATTTTGATCGAAAAATGCTCGGCATTTTGTCAACCAATATTGAGAGTGATTGTTTGATGACTTAGATATGTCTCTACCCTATTCAATTCTGTTCTCATTTTGGCAAAAGGCCTTTCACAGGAGGGATTTATCACGTTTTAACTGAAGCACTCTCGCTTTTTCCAGGCTAAGACAGGCAGATTGAAGTTGGGGTGGTGGCTCCAGCGGTAAGAAAAGAAAACGCATGCGATTACAGTGTCCCAGTGGCAGATAATGGCAGAAAGTGGCAGATAACGGCAGAAAATGGCAGAAAGTGGCAGATAATGGCAGAAAGTGGCAGATAATGGCAGAAAGTGGCAGATAATGGCAGAAAGTGGCAGATAATGGCAGAAAATGGCAGAAAGTGGCAGATAATGGCAGAAAATGGCAGAAAGTGGCAGATAATGGCAGAAAATGGCAGAAAGTGGCAGATAATGGCAGAAAGTGGCAGATAACGGCAGAAAATGGCCGAAAATGGACAAAAATACGGACTGATGTTTAAGTACAAATTTGTGTTTGTGAAATACGATCAAGATAATCAAACTTAATCAAAGTATACATGAATACTTATAGGTAAATTTAGATGAAAACAACGTTTTACTTGAAAATAACATTTGCATACATGAAATTATTACTTGTTCTTTACTTTAAGAAATTAGGCTGTTTTTACGTCTGTTTTTAAGATATTCATGTCCAGGCTAAAAATATCTTAGTATTTCAAACGTTATATCAAATAGCAATTTAGGTTGTGATATAGTCTCCAACTGAAATAAAGTATACTTTAATTATCTTTCAAAATACAAAAAGCATTTTGTTTCCCTAATTAAGGAAATTTATAAATTGAACTATATTTACAGTTTCAAAGAGAATTATTGTATTAAAATACGAACGCTAATGCTCATTTTTTGAAAAGTAAATTCATTTGGATGCGGCAATTTAAAGTCACATAAATATTTCACATTGTTAAAATGATATATAAGAATACTTAATAGAAGAATATCATTATAATTTAAATTAATTGATGTAATTCTATGATATATTCTCAAACATTAATACACCTTGTTTTTCCTTATTGATAAATTCGGAAAAAGTTCTGCAGGAATCTATGTAAAGCCCCTATGTTGTATTTTTCTAAAGTAAACAATGATGACGCTATTTATGGGATTAGACTTCTTAATTTGTCAAATTGGTTTTTATGGTATTGCGTTTTTCAAATAGTTCAATATATGTTTTAAAAAACCATCTGAAATCACTTTAATCAGACTTTGATAAAATGTTATCTCGTAATTTAAATTCTAACCAAATTGCAATTTTAAAAGCTAGGTAAAATAGTGTTTCATTTTATTTAAAATTTGAGAAACCAAACTTGACTTTAAAAATATTTTTAAAAAATGTTGCGAAGATCTGTGTGGCAATTGGATTTGAAAAAAATATAAAAATTAAGTCTTGGTAATTAATTTTATTTAATTTCCGTGGTTTTTAAACTATCAAACACTGAGTGAGCATTACAAAATCAACTCGGGCTCAAGTGCTAAATTTAGGTACGTCTTTTAAACGAAGCAAATGTGCTCAATTTGGCCACCCTGACTTAGTGGAAAATTAAAATACAATCAAGAAGATCGATTTTATGAACTTGTGTCTCCCTTTCTTGATGCAATTAGAGACGCTTTAGATGCAATGAGCTTTTGAAGGGGTGCTAAGGCCATACTTACACACTAAAAGTACTCAATTTCATCCTAAGCAGTACTAAATATGTTGATTTAAAGGAGGATGCCGAAATATTAATTTCTGCTTATTTCTGCCGCATTTTCGCACGAATGAAAGAAATTTTCTGCCACCATTTTCTGCCAGGTGGCAGAAAGTTCAGCAATTTTGAAAAAAAACGCCTAACTTAGACCGTTTGGGCGTGATTACTTTTTTGCAATAAAGTGTAGCCGTGACTGATCACTTTTTCTGCACTAAAGTGTTGTAGCCGTGATTAGTTTTTCTGCAAAAGGTGTAACCATGAAACCAATGCAACACTTCGATTTCCACTCTTGTTTCATTTAACGCCTATCTGTTTTGATGTGCAGTTAACAAGACCAAACTGAACTGAAAAGAACAAAAAGACAGGCAAAACGCAACCGATTTAATGGGAGCTTATTAACATCTGCACATTCGTTAGTTTTCGACCGTTTGGAAACTCATTTTTGTCATTTTAAGCAGTTTGACAAAAAATACATCACCGTACGTCCAAAGGATTAAATGTTTAGCATCTAGGGTTTTTGCAATTTAAAACAAAATCTAATATAAATTTCCTCTCTTGTTGTGTGGTACATAAGTGTTCTTGTTGAAAATTTGATAATTTATGTTAAAGATCGGTTACAATATGAGTCTGGAAACGGTCTGATAGAAACTCATCCGCTAAGTCCGTGCTATCTTTCAACCCTCAATGATTCGGTTTAATTGAACAACAGATTTAGCATTCCCACTGAAAGCTCAGTCTTTATTGGTCATTAAAATTCCAGTGGACTCTCTTATCTAGCATGGTTCCAATATTGCATGAAATATTGCGATTTTTTTGTAACTTCAAGCTAATCTTCTTACCGGACTTAGCATCTTTCGGGGCTATTTTTGAAGAGGCAAATTAAACTCATGCAAACGGTTGTCCATGTTCTTTTTTTGCTTTAGTAGTTCATTCACGCGAACAACGAAACTCCGCTGAACTGGGTCTTATAATCTCGTCCGTGTCACGAGAGGCCATGAAACGACGCCTGACTATTGAGCCATCCAAGTAAGAGGCCAGCTAGCTAGTGCTCGTTCGTTCGTTCGTTCTTTCACTCTTTAGTTAGCTCGGTTCAACATGCATCCATCCTCCATTGGGGTTGTTGGCTGGATAGACGGCAAAGCAAGCAAGACAGTCAAGTGCTTGATAAAGACATAATTTGCCCAATTTGCGACGCCTTAGCCGACTTTTCTTGCCTTGCCCCGGAGCAAGCTATTCAAATTAGATCCAATTAAGAGAATGGCGCGTTACTTTCAACTACCTTGACAGAGGCATATGACCAGTAGATATGAACTCATTCACGTCACATTTAAACCCTCGCTTAGCTTGAGTCTCAATCCACTCGACTGCCTTTTGAGCACTTGTAGCAGTACGTATGTGGATGGATGGATGGATGTATATGTAGTCGAAACGTGATGTGCTGCATGCGGCACCATCGTCGCACCTACCTACATAGGAGGAGGAAGGTATAATGGACTTAAAGGATCTCTCTCCTTGTCCAAGTTTGGGCAGTGTGATGATTGCTGCTGTGACGGCGCCGTTTGCGGCTCAACTTAGATGATTATAGAGTCGTGGCGATCTACAATTTCTGAGTTGCATGATTTAGCTCCAGGCACCTGTCGGGAAGAGTCTTTGTTTCGCATTCACTTTGAGCAGAAATTAGTTAATCTCTGCTGCGAAAGTTCCATGATAACGCCACGGAATGGCCAAAATATTTGACGAGAGAGAGGGACAGAAGCGAGAGCAAGAGGAGCTCCTCTCTCCTTAACAATTGAGAAAATTGTCAACTACGTACAGAAGAATCAATTGGCTACTTTCCACTTTTTGCAGCTCCCAGAATTCGATATCAGTTCCCAAAGATCACATTACTCCCCTGAAGTGGAATTCCTTTAGCCGAGGCGACAACAACTTCATTCCATCTAGCCAGAGCAGGTATTCGCTTGATGAGATTTTGCTACCAATGTAGCAGACACATTCATTGTGACTTCTGAGCGATACGACCTCTACGTATCAGCGGAATCTTCAGCGGCAAGAGCTTCCCAAACACATCAATTCAATTGATGACTTTGTCTTATCCGGTAGACCTAGGTTTGTTCTATGCAAATTGGACGCATTAAAGGCAATCATTTTTGGATTCGAGGCAACGATTCAAACCAATGAGATTTGGAAGTTCATCACAATGGTTGCCTGGCCAACTTTGAACACAAAGTTTTCACCATGCTATTAAGATAAAGTGGATAATTACCTCTTTTCTGACACCAAATCAATACACTGTATGCATTTCAGATTCATAGCTCTTTCTTCACGTCATCATTTTTTATGTGTAAGAGTTGAATGAGAAATAATTCCAATCATCTTTTAGCAACGTAATATTCATGACATTTCAATTCCACTTCATTGCACATAATATGGATACTTTTTTGTATTTGTCAATGGACTAACAGTCATAGTACTGCACTCGAGAGGCAGTGTAAATGAGATGCTTCTGTGTTGTACATTTTACCAACACATGTTTTGCAAATTCATTTGAATCTGTGCATTGCCTGGACTAAAACGAAAAAAATAAGTTAGCAAAGTTGCTCTCAAAAGTTCAAGCAAATGGCAAATCCTTAATGGGACAACGAGAAATTTATGCGTATTAAAGAAAAAAGTAGCTCAAAACACTATATGTTGAAATTCTAGATTGTCTCTCATTTCAGATTATTGCCAATTTGGAATAAAACTCAAGCAGTATGAGAACGTTCAATGTGCAAAAAGTAGCAGAAAGAGATTTATTATTAATTCGAGAGTCATTTGTGTGTGGTGTGCTTGTTGTCTGACACTTTCATTAAAAATCTTTACTGCTTGTAACGTGTCTTGTTGCATTCATATCCCAGCAATAATTGTCCATCGCTTAGCTTGTCACACAGCTGGAGTCTTTGAAGGAGTGAGCAATTGTGCAAAATATCATTCATCTTGAGGTTACAAGTACAGTAACATTTCTATCTTTTTAGGATTTAAGTCAAGCGTCTTCGTTTAGGGTCCTCGTTTAGGTTAGAACTAGCTTTCCTTCGTTCCTGTATTTTAAAGCCTAGTTCCCCTTGTCGAACTTCATTTTCTTTTTGCCTTTTTGAACTTTCAGACAATCATATGGCATTATCATTCAATGACAGTTAGCAGTAATATTCTTTCGTTGCCTTTACCTATTTGCTTCTGGATTAGCAGAAAAGAAAACTTAAAAAGAGACGAATTTCCTTTGCACTATGTGTTCAATATTCATTTGTACAAATGTCACATTTAGTTTCAAAATCTAGTCAAAATCTATGCCAAAAATTGCAATTTTTCTGGAAGATGCAAAAAATGTTTGTTTGCAAAGTTTGTCAAGTCAGCAAGCAAATGAGACATCGATCCAAATTTACCTTAATTTGTGCCATGATCCAAAACCAATGGTACTGTTATTTCTGGACCATCACTACCTTGAAACGATGAATTTAGATAGATGGAATCACGATATTTTATTGGCTGCCCAAGGAGAACAGAAACAATAGTACAGTTTAATTGGCAAAGTTCTATCATTAAAAGTTCCTCATACAAAGCTTTCCCTTACTCGAACAAAATGTCGTGTCTTGATTCAAACAAGAATACTTCAAGTTCCCATCGGGATCAAGTGGGACAAGTGGTTGACAAACATTTTCAAATCTTGTTTTACTCCTTACAATAATTATAAGTAGGCCTGGTAATTTAATGGAAATGAAACATGTTTTAAATCTCCTTCAAAATGCAGATGAAAATGGCCCAGAATGCAAATAAAATCATGTTTCAAAGGAACATGACAGGTTTTGTTTGGTTTTAGGGCCTGGCCCGTTGATTCAAGACTGAAGGGGCTACAAATCGCAAAATTTGGCCTCTTGAGCAGCATATCAACTCATCTTTGTTTGTATTTTCTGCCTGTGGATGTGAAAAAGCTTCAGAAAAGAGACTAACCAAACTGATATCAATCTTTTTTTCGGAATAACTCAAGGACAACTTCTCCAATCCAAATTGGCAGCAATATCCAGTCAAAATTTTGTTGGTTTGTTCATTATTCATTTCCAAAAAGATTGGTTTTGCCAATTCAATATTTCTAGTTGTACCTTAGAAAAACAAGTAAATTTCATAATTAAAAAATCGCCCTTGCTGGCATCCACAGCTAGTAACATATTCATATAAGTCTTCGATTCTTACACTTCTTAGAAAGGGCTTTGTTATTCAAGGTACCACACACTGCGAAGTTTGTATTAGAAAATCAAATTGAAATAACATGACATGCCAAAATCACTTATTTAATCATTTATTTAGTCTTGAATCAAATTTCCCCAAAAAATGTTTTTAAGGAATTAAATTGAATAGATACCTATACCATCCTTGAAAACCAAGTTTTTGAGCTCAATTTTTTATCGAAAAGTTTCCTAAATGCAAAAAAAAATGCAAAAAGCACTAAAAATGCAAAAAATTGATCAAAATACAAATCGTACCAAAAAGGGCCCAAAATGAACATAAAAAAATGTTTTGCTTCAAATTCCAGGCCTAATTTTCTTGAATCTAAGGGAATTTCATTGTTCCTCGATTCTTCAGATCCTTCAAATACTAATTTATCTTTTGAGCTGCTGATGCGATTACAAGAACTGTTTTGAAATGTCCCAAAGAAGTCACGATTTCAAGATACATGGCGTTTGATTTAATTTGTTGGGAATAGTAAGCGACGACATTTGTATTTTTAGCGTTATTTCAAGAACTAGCTTGCCTCAACTTCTTTTCGTGAAAATACAGAAAGAAGGATCGGCTCAGCTTTATTGTACCCATGTGTTTTGAGTTCATTTTTTAGCTTAGTGTACAGAAGCTCATGTGAAAGAAGCGTCGTCAGAACACTAGCGACGGTGGCTTTATCAGGAAGCTTTAAAAAATGCAATTATACCGGGAAGTGCAAGAGAAAAAAATACAGCAAATAGGAGACTTTGACCGAAAAATATCCATGGAAGGACTTGAATCCATCTTTTTTACGATCCAATGACTGGACCAATCTTTACTGTCATGATCTTTGTAAACTGATTGTAAAATCGGCTTTCGTTATAACTTGAACTTCCTGATTGGTGGTGGCAGCAACAATGGCAAACATTTGAAGCTTCGAAAAATCCAAACAACCTGACTGTGTCGAAGCTTCTTTCCCATGAGCTTCTTTAGCATAGTGTTCCCATATTGGTCCTTGTTAAAGTGTTCTTGCTCTCTGAGTCAAAAATGGCAGCACTGCCTGTTCGAGACACATCAGAACTTGATAAGTAAATCTTCATACCATTCTTTTGTAGGTTAGTCTGATGTAGCAAGGTTTTCTTGGCATTCTTTTTTGTATTTCAACGATGAATCTTGTTTAACTGAAAAGCTATAACTGAACCTTTGTATTTGTATTTGAATTTCTATACAAAATGCATCTTCATGCAGTTCGCGGATTTTACACTTTGCAATCAATCAAGTAATTGACGGCAAGGTTGCCAAATTAATTAACATTTCAAACGGAAACAAAAGTATCTGCAGCCATGAACTCAAATAGGGGAATTATTAGAACAAAGAGAAAAAAAATCAGCCTTTTTATATCAAATACTTAACATGTGATAAAATATTTTTTTTACATAGTCATAAATCCCTTTATATTTCAAATTAACTCTTTACAAAAAAAAAATAATTTCGTGCCTATTGAAAAGTTTTAAAGTTTTTGGAGCACATTACTTCTATATTAAGTTTTCAATTCACGTCAACAACTGTCAGATTTATTTTCAATTTCTTTAAAATTCATTAAACCCATTTTTATGCTGAAATTGATTGCAGTATCTTGCTCATTTTGTCTAGCCTGGATACGTAAAGCCATTTTTGAAATATTGAACCTTCTTTGGACTCAATTATCAAGTTCTTTGATATTCAACTGCAATGAAAATGTTCTAAGAAGTAGGCGAAGGTACAAGATCACTCGCTAACAGATGAACTTTATCGTTTAAACCATCGTTTTCATTCCTCAAAGAAAATGAAATAAATTAAACAAGTGGTTGCCTCCCCTCCATCCACTTAAAGATGTTTCTTCTCATTTAATGCATAATAAATAAAGAAGAAAAGAATTGCGAGCAAAGCATAGAATTGTCAAAAGAAATTAGTGACACACCTTCCGTCAATTTAATCAAGAGAATGTTTAAAAGAATGAAAAAGTAGGAGTTCTTCATACAGACTTATTGGTCTAGTGCAGGAGTCGGCAACCACTTTTGGGTCAAGGCCCACCAAATTTGATTACATGTTGTCAGGGGCCCATCAAACAGACGTTGGTAGGTCAAGGGGCCAACAATTCAATGATCAGAGAACTCTGGGCCCACGAGTACAGTACTATGGATGTCTCGTGGGCACACTATCTTGAATTTCCCCATAGCTCCTGGGTCCACCAAAGACCACCCTTGGGCCCACATGTGGGCCGTGGCCCATCAGTTGCCTACCCCTGGTCTAGTATGATGATATGCTTGCTTGATTTTTTCGTTCGCCAACCATCCTTTCTTTCCCCCAAATAATCCAAATCTCAAACAAAGTTCTTGGTAAAAGTTGCAAGATAACGGTATTTACAAAGGTCGAAATTCTATTCCATTTAAGAGCTCGTTCCTTTTTTCATTTCTTTCATTTGCTTGGGTCTCCCCACCGGTATCCCGAAAATAAGATTTAATACAATGCGCAAGAACGACCCTCTACTTTTTATCACGAAGACATTTTTCTTCTTTGTTTTAGGCATTACTAAAACAAATGAAAAATAGAAAGGTTGAATGTTATGGTCTCCTCTTTATGTTCACCAGAATAAATTAAATTGCTTTGAAAATCTCTAGATTTGGATTCTTTCAGAGGGCAAATCTAAAAGATAGTAGATGAAATTATCGCAGATATTAAGAAGCAAAAAGGAAAGGAGGCTCTTTTTCTTTCTTTCATGTTTTTAAACCTTGCTTTACAGGTGAGAAAAGCGTAAATTTGATGTACCGCCCGTTATAGTCACTTACTAAAAGATACTCACTAGATGCGCAAATTAGGAAAGTGAAGAGGACGTATTTTTTCAAGTTCGGGTTTTTAGAGCTAGTCCAAGGCGTTCTCTTATTGCGAACAAGAAAATTGATCTTGGTTATCGCATTTGTGAAATTTTTGTGGGATTGGAAATTCAGGCATGACAAGATGAACCAAAGAGAAGGAGCTAAACAAGAGTTTCTTGAAGAAAGAAGCAGGTCACAAAATATACCTAGCAAGATCGAAAAAATAAAGCTTACGTATTCCGTCAATTTTATTTCTGGGATACTATAAGAAGAAAAAGGCCTAACATCCAAATAAAAAAATGTGGAGCACGACTCCTCATTGGAGAAGAAATTTACCTTCTTCCACAAACATCAGAAAGAATGCTGAAGGGAAAGTAGAAACAATGACCAAAGGTGTTCTCGAAATTAACTTTTTGACTTATTTTAGACTTTACTCTGCTGACTTAGAAATTCAAGAGGTTTTTGATATTCAGCATGATACCCTTATGAGTTTTCCTGATTATCCAATCACAACTTAAAGAATCCTTCCAAATGTATTTATGATTATTTCCAAACATAGAAATGAAAATAAAGAGAGACACAAGGTGATTAATCAAGTAGGATTAGCTGCTTAAGGATTTGTTGATGTTCTTAGTGTTAATGACTTTGTACTCCCATCATATGTGGGGGTTAAGTAGTTGAACAACACCTTCATTTAGTGTTGCCATTCGTCATGGGAAAAAGGGGGAAAAGGTGAGATTGAACTTTGTTCGGGTCAACTTACTTCCCGCAAAGAGCGTTGAATTTGATGGCGCACGGAACTGATGGGCGGAAAGCCACGTGAACGGCGGCGTCGAGGCTGCCGTCACCGCTGCCCTCGAGGGGGTTATTCCCGTAAAAGAACTGTTCGATAAACGAGACCATATCGACATTGGCGCTAGAGGCAATCCTAAAGGAAATCTAGGATGCACTGGAATGGGATGACTAAGCTTCTCAAGTGTGCTTTCTGGATCAAACGATTGGGAAGCATCAGCTCCCGAACCAACACTGCTGTCACCACCACCTTCCCCAACGTCATCCTCATCCTCATCAACATCTTCCTCATCCTCTTCAATGTGGACATCTTCGTCTTCGTCATGAAGAGATTGTTGGTGCTGATGTTGCTGCAGTTTTTGCTGTTGTTGTTTTTGGAAATGTTCCTCTTCATCGTGCTCATCCTCGTCTAACTCTTCTTTAACTTCTGTTTCTGGTTCATTGTGTTCTTCGTCTGACTGATTTTCCGCGATCGGAAGGGAATATGGCACATTTGGAGTCTCCTCTTTCTGATATGAATGCAAATATTTGGTCCTGGTTGTGGCTTGCTTTTTCGATAGCAATGAATCGACACTGAAAGGAGAAAACCTTTTGGATTTGTCACTCAATTTAGTGGAAGCTCCTGAGGTTGGCTCTTCGTGACTTGAGCGCTGCATTGCTTCAATGGTTTCTTCTATCATGGTTTGATTTCACTTCACTTGACGCCAAACAACGAACGATATCTTCATTTCCTCGATATAGAAATGCTGAACTATCAACTTAGAATGTATGCAGAGGGAACATCTCAATTATCACAACGGCTATAACTTGGAGAGGAAAAACTGAGACTCTTGTCATGCGGGAACTTGGGCGAGTTTTTCCCCTCTTGGTGCTCAGTACTTGATATTAGTTCTGCCAAGCCTCGTCAGTCGTGCATTTACTAGCCTAGCTAAAGAGCGAACAACGCGGACCAACAGCTTTTTCCCAGTCGAGCTTTATCTCGCCTTGACGCGTAGGGAGGAGTTATGTGCGCCACATACGGACTACGTCTGCCACCGTCCGACCGCTTCTCAAGCGTTCAAGAATCTAATAGGCGGTATCGACTTAATGAGCGTGACAAAGTGAGTTAGTTGATACTGGTTGAGATTCTCTTCATAGAGCAGTTCCTTTTCCCTACCGAGTTCTGGCAGGCCCAAACTCGTTACGAACCGAGTGAGTATTGCACGCTTAGCATATTGAGGCCAAACACTTTGGATTAGGAGTAATTGGCAGTGATTTCCAAATTTCATTTCCATTAGAAGACAATTTAATCTAGGACGAGAAAGTGTCGTAATTATGACGCCTTCTAGTCAATTACGAAGATAAGTAATATATAAAGAAAGCTTAATCATAGGTCCGAAGGTTCGCAAAGATTCAATGACACCGAACTTTAAAAAGCTATTTGATTCAAGAAAAAGTTCCTATACATAGTGAAGTTCCATAACTTTGAATGATGCAATTCAGAGTCCAACATTTTGTGATAGGGTCTAATCATAGATAAGCAAATTGATTCAGTACAAACCATCTCGCTCAAGATAAAGAAGGTTGCAAACACAAGTTAGCCCTTGTTACTTCTTTTTCACGTAAACGAAAACAATCGTCCTTGAAAAGTCATCGGCGACGTTCAGAACAAAATTTGGCTTTCATGAAACTCTTTACTATGCTTGTAAGAACATAATCTCTTACAATAGTCTTTGTCTAACAATTGCATTTCAAAATATTGCAAACTTAACTCCATTCTAAGCCAAAATTTCCTCAATTTGATCAAGGCGGAGTTCACATATAAAAATCATGACACAACTGATTTTAAATCCCTTTTTCTAAAGTAAATAGTACAGTTGGAATTTTTATTATGAGAATGATGATTATTTCTTAGCTTCCAATGAGCAAAAATTTCAGACAACTTGTTATTACGAAAATCTCAAGATCAGCCAAATCCTTGATTATTTAATACGGAAGCCTAGCTTTCGTCACTTTTATCTCTCTTGCCTCTTTTGCGAAAAGGCACAAAAGAATAAAGAATAATGTAATAAAAAGGCATATAAATAATAGATAAAAAGGAATGAGCATGAAAGAAAATCATGGATAGGATTGTGCACTAGGTGAGAAAGCTATCAGATTACCTTAGTTGTAAAAAAAATCAGTTCTTCCAAAAATGGCAAAGGTTACACCATTTGGCATCACCGAGTTGTTCCCTCCAAAAAGAGTTATTTCATCAAGTGTTAAAAGAATTATCCAAATGGGTAATGGCAGACCCAATTGAAGGCCAACAGGATGTTCTACGTTCTTATGAACCCATTGAAAACTAGCTACAATTTTTACAATAGTAAGACTGCGAACACAGTCTACACTTGTTTAGGTGGAAGGCCGTAAACTAGGGCTGAGCAACAACAGCTTTGAGGTTAAGGCCCATAGAATTTGAGTTGTCCAATCAAGAGCCCACTATCCAGAGGCTGATGTGCGTCTATTAGGTAGACCAAGAGTCCAATGGAAGCGATTACCGTAGGGCCAAGAATACGTACCACAAATTGTAGACCTCCTTTACATTTTGGACAAAGAGGAGAAAGCACGTCAGTAACCTAAATCCGACACAGTAGCTCTCTGCCACCATCCCTGACGGCAAGGCCAATAACTTTTAGTCCTGTGGTCCACCCTCAACTGCCCATTTGAGGCTGATCCCTCCCATATGAGGCCGGTACTCTTTGAAGCGCCAAAGGTCATTAACAATTTTAAGGGACCCTCATGTAGGATGAGATCCATGAACCACGTAAACCACGGCGGATTTTGAAAATACACCATATCTACACATAATTTATGTAAATTTTTATAATGTATTTTGTATTTAAAATAAACAAAATTTCGCACATGATCCTGGATTAGGTCATCCTTGCATAGTCTAGCTAGGGTTCGGCAACAAGGGCCCGGCAAATTTGATTATGTATAACCAAAAGCACACCAAACTGAATCTGTTGGGTAAAAGAGCCCATATATAAAAAATCATAGAGCTGTGGGCTCATGAATTCAGTAGCGTCGATGGCATAAGCCCACTATTTTAATTTTCCCCATTGCTCGTGGATCAGCCAAAAACTGCCTCTAAGCTCACATGTGGGCCGCGGCCCAGTGCTCTTGCCTAGCTCCTCTACTTGAGCTATGCTGGCTTGCATAACAGCTTTTGCAAATCCATGGTATTTCCATTTCAGCATCCATCCAAAAATTTAGGTCCCTGAAATTTAGGGTTATGGAATAAAAAATTCTTTGAGTCTCGACCCACAGCTGAAAATTGGACAAAAATTTGATTTAAAAAAACAAATTTTTATCTATTCGTTTTAGTTTTAGAAATCTATTCGTGTTGGCAAGTTATTTTATAAGTCTTATTTTCTCGTAACTAAAACGAGTAGAAGTAGAAGAACGAGTAAAATTTATATATCATTTCCAAAGAACGAGACTCTTTAAGCCCAATTTTAACAATTGTAAACAGTAACGTTTAAATATTCACTAGATCAACTTTTGAGGAAGCACTTTTACAAAAATAAATTTCCTACTCACTTGAACTTCTTGGCTTGTTTGAGTATCTTAAAGCTTCACTTTCTGTCTGTCCTCCGCGAGCTTTTTTAATCTGCCATGTTGGCAATTTTCGGGAAAGTTCTTGGACAAAGAAATATAGGCCCAGAAAGGGTGCACGTGGAAAAGATATTTCTGAAATCTGATGAAAATAGTATTTGCCAAGGTTGCAAAATATCTAAGTTACAACGCTAAAATCAATTAAAGATCTAAAACCTTAGGACTATCTTCCCAACATTTTTTCCCAAATTTTCTTTTTTTCCCCAAAATTACAAGGCCAAGATGCAAATAAATAGCAGAAATGAAAGTGTGCCAATATGTACTTAAAGAAGTTACTACCCAAAGCTTTTTGTTGATTTTACCCATTCTTATATATGCAAAACATGATGTAAGTTGAACTTAGCATACCTCAAAAGAATTTTGCAATCGAAACTAATATCTTTTGACCGATTCCAAAGATTCGAGGAATACATATTTTTCGAATTATTTCAACGAAATGGTGACTTCAGTGGATTTGCATATTTCATTCACATGGGGAGAAGAAAAGTGTCCAATATTTTCCTACTTATCATTTGCCTTAGGGTGTTTATGAGAGTTTGAACTGTTTTAGAATTTTTCAAGTTTTGTATTTTCTTGCCTCTTTTTGGTTTCCATGGATTGGATCACATTTTTTCAGTGTCCAATTTCTTTTGGGATTCCCTGTACAACAAATGACAAATTATGGTCAATTTTTCTGTCAAGAATTAAGGATTCGTTCAAATCAATCAAAATTGTACTTTTTGGTTTATTCTGAACAAATCTGACAGACAAAATGTCATACAAATGTTGGTTGGCGTTGTGATTAATTGATCACTTTTGGAAGTAATTTTGTAGCGATGGAATTGAATGAAAAAAAGAATCAATCACAAAGACCAAAACGCTAGAAACTCTTGTATTAAGATGCAGGTAACATAGGAGAGGTTGAAATGGTTGCAGATTTCAGATGTGTTAAAGAAAAAAACACAGTGGCAACGTGCGCGCCGTGAACTGCGCAAATTGTGTGCAGTCCTCGAAAAATGCCGACAACAAATGCGTTTGAAGCCATTTTAAATGAGCAAGTATCTCCTTTTCATGAATTCAGGTTTCACTGTTCATCATTTTTATCTTTTATGACAAAAGCGGCAAGACGACTAAGCAAAGCTCCATTCGATATTTTATTGGGATCTACTTCAAAAATCTTTTGACGGTCGATATTAACTTAGGCATGGTTCAGGTAATTTTGTTACAACTCTTTATTTTATCTACTTGTCTTGTTATCCACGACGACATACATCGAAATCGGAGTCCGGGAATTTTCTTGAGATCCAATATTTTTTTCAACCCTGATAGGGGGATAAACGGGATTTTATACTGATACCTCAAAACCTGTGCATTTCAATATTTTAAGGATTTTTCGGGGATCGGGTAAATTTCAAGTATCTCAAGGATTAATCTAACCCTGAAAGAAATCCCGACCTCACCCAAGCAAAAATTTTGACAGTTTGCGAAACGGGGAACGATTGGAATGCCGGATATGACTTCACACATTGGATAGTTTCGAAGTTTCGGAGTTAATGTCTCTTGAAAAGTTAGGTTGTGTTGTGCTTTCTGACATAAACGCTAAAACAACGGCATATTAATATGGCTATGCTAGACTAAATATCGAGTCTAATTCCCATCACTAACAAAAAGTACCTTAGGCTAATCCAGTTCTCTCACACTGAAGGTGAGCTTGTGTCAATCTTTTGCAGAAAGTGATTGCTACTGACTTATATTTTTGAGGGCAAAATGTTTTAACATCGCAAACTAATGGCAATAAGCTCGTGCCATTACTCAACAACGTGGATCTGGAAACTCAAAGGCCACGACAAATTTCAAGATGGTGCATTCTTGGTCACACAAAAATCTGATTTCTTCGAGAATACCTTGGATTTTACAAAAAAATGACTTCAGGAACTATTTGGTGGAAGAGTCGACATTCAAGAGAACGAAAAGAAATGAAAGGGAATGGAATGGAAACTACAACTTCTGGGATGCCTTTAAATTCTTATCAACTTCAGCGTCAGACCTTTGTCATTCACCAGGGGGCACATTCAAGGATAATTTGAAGTCTATTCAAGATGTTAATTGTATGTATTGGTGATCCAGTGGGGTCATTGTTGAAGGTTTCTATGGGTAAGCGTACAATGCATTCCTCATGATGTGAGGCAACTAATGTGGCCGAGCAAGAAAGAAGCTCGAGTAAACGTACTCCAAGCCAACCAGTTCATAAAGGGTCGTTTTAAGGTTTGTGGGGTACGCACCTTTTAGGCTTCGTACCGGCAAATTGTGTCGAGTCGAATTCCAAATGTAGTTAAAATTGTGAAGTTGCATGCCGTTTATTCCTTGTGTTTTCCCTTCAAAACCAGCTTTTCTCATCCCCATTTTGAGGACGATAAGTAAGCATTGTGGTGACTTAATCTCGAAGAATCTTTTTTTTCGAGATTCGTATCGTGCTTAGAATGCAATTCACGCCCCGTCTCCCGAGTGATTAGGGATCATAATTCTGTCGGTCAAGGACAACATGCATTCTCGTTGGCGCCTGATGCACGTCGCAATGTGAATATTATTTCGTCAAACTTGGTCATGTTTGAATCTCACTTTGGTGTTCATAAACTGGTCGTTTCCGCCGAGTTCATCTAGTTTGGTGAGCTATCCGATTCACAAGCGATTGAATACAGTGAAAGTGAGTGCGGTCGATTAGGGAGTAATGGATCATCATTCTTTGGCTGGAAACCATTTTCAAGTGTCGATCGTGTTTGGGGACACAAACAAGTCAATAGCTTGACGCCAGCCGAATTAAAAGCAACTATTTGATGGCTAGATGGTAGGCTGGTGGCGATTGCCTGAGTGGCTGAGGTTTGGATGCTTGCTTTTCTGCTTGCTTTGGTTGACATTCCTTAGACGAGGAGCACTGCGAGGGTTCGTCGTCGTCGTTTGTTCGTTCGTTCGTTCTTTGGTACGTCGGTCGGGTTCTCGAGAGAGTGAGTGGCTTTGAAATATACGTGCAGCTGCTTCTGGGAGTCAATGGAGTCAAAGATACAATTCCGAGATAGTCTGCCTATTCACTGACTGAAAGCGGCAGAAAAATGTCAACCTCTCAATAAGCAAGCAAACAGGAGGACGAGAGCGTTCTTGAATTAAGATGGAAATACAAAGATATGCTCGCAGGATATGAGGTGAAATAGAAGTAGCCCTCTTTCCCATCTGTCCGGGATGTGCGTGTTTAGCTGAACTAATTCTTGTCGACATTGGTTCGAAGTTCAAGTACATTACGGAAGTAATTTAAGAAGTGTGGACACAAATAGTTGCATGCACTTTGAAAGAAAGCATTTGTTTTGTTTTGTGACTTCTGGATTTGCTCACACAATCTGTCCCGTTGCCCACGTGTTCTTCGCTTCTCCAAAACATTTCCAAAATGCTATTTCCTTACTTATTGACTCTCTTTCTCTCTCTTTCTTTCCCTTTATTTCGAAGGTCTTGACCCATTCTCTCTTGCCACCACTCTATTGTCTGTTTTTCATCCTTGGCCAATTTACAAAAATCGGAAATAGATATGTTAAGCTTAAGTGTTCAAATTGGAGCAAAGGACGACAAAGCCCTAATATGCACTTAAGCTGAAGTTCGGTCGAACCCAAATGTCATTGATTCCCAATAAATTGTCCCGACTTCGCTCCACAGGTCAAATCCAATTAGGAGACGGCTACGCTTCCACTTCAGGAATGACAGAGCGGTCATTTATTAGTGCCACTTAGAAAAACGTTGAGCTCATTTAAGATATTGACTGTCTAGTACTCCATTTCAAGAGTTCAACTAATTGGTTTGGCTCTCACGCTTCTTTCTTGGGCCAAGCCATGCTTTGTACCTGCTTGCTAAGTTCCGAATACTGTCAACGTGGTCACTTTTAAGTTTTAGTAATTCAATCATTGCCTGCCTGCCATCCTGTCTTCCTTCTTCATCTTCTTCGCCGTCCTTCCATGGTAGAAGTGACAGAACTAACTTTGCCAGAGTTTTACCCCTCAATGTTGTTCGCAAGGTGTAATTTTTGCGCAGTGTTTTATTCCTCGCTCAAGAGTCGAAGTTTGCAGAGGGCTTGCACTCAAATGAAAATTTACTAATCCTCACGACAGTTGATTGACGGAAAAGTTGCCGCCCTAATTCAAGAGCATTTTGACCACAGATTCATTAAGACCGAATTGACTTCCAGACACTCGCCAACGTCTTCATTTCATTGAGCAATGAGCACCACTCTTGGTCTCGGTGACGTCGCTAAAGCATTTGTGAGCTTTGGTGAATGGCAAATCAAAAAGGGAAAACCTCTTTGTGTATCCGTTTGAATGGCTCAATACCCACTAGGAATTCGGACGATTATTCATCCTATCGAAAAGAGTCTGTTAGAATTCCTTTAGAATACCAGCTCTCAATTGACCAAAAATACGACAGAGAGTCGAAAAGTCAAAGAAAGCGATTGAGTGCCAAAGGATATAGGCAGACGTGATAACTGAGTGCCCGCTTAGGGAGAAGAGGGGCAAATGGAAAGAAAAGACAGAAACAGACGGACAGACATACTTCTTCTACTACTACTATTACTACTACTTCTACTCTATACACTGAAAGTACACTATGTTCATCACTTCAATTCACGTACGTACTGTGCCGAGTTCAGACTTCGATCGTGCTTGAGAAGGAGAAAATCATCGCCTACCCTGCATTGTGACCCCACTCCGTTAACCTATTTCTTGGCGTATTTTGATCACTGTATTAATTCCTAGAGCCCACAGAACGAAGAAATCAAATTTTAAATGTCATCATCAATTCTCTTCGAAAAACTAGACCTGTTAACAACTTCGGTGAGAACCTGTTGGCAGGTTGGTAGGTAGGTGGTGGCGGGGAGTTAAGCAAGAGATCCAAGGAGGAGAAGACGGCCACGAAGACTCCGTCCGTCCGTCCGTCTAACAACCGACCGAACTCACCCAGCGATAGACCCACGAGGGGGAGGTTAGGAGTTCGAAGCATTTCCAGCCAGGGGATGGCCACCCAAGATGTAATTTAATTGTCTACCAGAGACCCGAGGGATGAAGAAGGGGGGTCCCTCAAAGATGAACCAATGAAGATAACTTGCGGACGTTTAAAGAGAGTTGAAAAACCATTACCGTTAATGACGAGACTCTCGTCTCTCTAAGGCCACCAGCCTTACAACCAGCACAAAACCAACCAGCCACATAGAAAGCCAATGAAGGCATTTCAATCACCTAAGCAAATTTTGCCCTCACTTTTGAAATTGCCAATTGGAAAGAATTAAGACAACTATTTCCAAAATCACTGCCGGCACTAATCAGCTCCAAATTGGAGGCATCGGCAACTGAAAAGAACAAATGTGCAAAGCATTTATTTTACCAGATAGAGCTTGATGGTCCTTTTACCAGACATTGATTAGTTATACCAACATGTTTTAACTTTAGCATTTGAGTTCTAAGTGTTTTTGATTTCATACAACAATGCACGAAGATGAACTTGGTTCATAGAAACTAACAAGTAATAATTCACCTTAAAAACGTGTGTCTTTTAACACAAATGTGAGCCTGTCAGATGGTTTTCAGCCAAATCAGTCCACTCAATCGATAACTCATCTAATATCTTGGACGAGTACAAGTTCAGCATGCAGTCAAAAAGTCTTCTAATCCAGTCATGTGTGTGTATGTATTTTACACGCCATAGTTTTGAGCCCCATAATCCTGTGTGGATCAAGTGAATAAAAATGCCGGACCGAAAAGAAGAAGGAAGGAAATAAGTCTTCCAGAGCTTCTCTTATCAATTTCTAGGACACGTGGCCTGATATAACGGAGAATGGGTCGAAAATGCCATTTGAAATAACCTCCAAGGAATGGTTAAGTGGATTTCTGAGGAAATGGTAATGATATCTGACAGAGAAGCTGGATTTGGAATGAAGATCCAAGCAATGACATATTGAATGGATTTCACGAGAGGTGTTAAACGATCTCATAATGGATATTTTTTCATACTGTAACTTGGCTATTTCCGACTTTGAGCCCGAAATTTAAGTTCAAGAAAGGGGATTCACGAAAACGATACATTTGCTCATGACACGCTTGTTGTATTAAAAGAAAAAGAAATGTCAGTTGCCTTTGCTAGAATGGTTTTAGAACCAATAGAAAAATTCGGGGGCCATGTGAAAATTGATCTTCTCCCTTCTATAAAATATCTTGATATCCCCGACTTTCCTGCACATAGAATGTCGGGCTCTATTCATCACGTTTCGGAGATGATGGTCTCGCCACGTGCACGTAATAATGGTTAAGATAAGCCACACCAGCCAGATTGCCTACTTGCTGCCTTTCATCCCTGTAGCTCACGCAAAATGAGATTCATTCCTCTTAACTCACTAAAGGATCTTGGAACGTATGTCGGAGATGAATCACATCAACGCCGACACTATTGCCATATAATGCGGGACACGTTGGGAGTATTGCCTTTTTCATCAAGATTGAAAACGATCGACTTTGACGAACACCAATTCTTGCCCTTGATCACGTTCGCCATTGAAACGTTCTGTGAACAAGAGAAAGTTCATAATTGCGAGCAACGATTCTCCCACTGAGCGATCAACTTGAATTTTTGACAGCATCACTTGATCTCGTTCTAGAAGGGCGGCAAAATCCGCCAATTTTTACATAGCCAGAAAATACAAATGTAATTCTCTGCAGAGTGGAAAGCAGAACTTTTCGTTACTTCAACTTAAAGGACTTATCAACGGGCAAAACGAAAGTTCGAAAAACTAAAAACGGGACATCATCATTTTTTGGTTTAACCGAACAATTCAGAGAACCTTGGTATTTTAAATAGGGCTATTAATCACTCGCCGTCCTCGTTGATCGTTAGTGGGTACTGAAGAATTAGAGCAGTGTTCGTTTGTTGAGTATATGAACGAATATCATTGCCAGCGATCTGTTAATACTCTGCATGTGTCTAAAACCAGAGAGAGGGCCATTTACCATAGTATTGAATAATAATTATATGGGGAGAAAGGCTCAACATGAGGTTTATGATGACTCAACATTCGCTTTCAATAAGTTGTTCCTGATAATGATGAAATGCAATTACAGAATCCTTTCAAACACTGATAATCATCTGAGATAGTGGAACAAAACCTTTTCGGGAACAGTCACATGGGACCAACGGAGAGAGAGAGCTAGATCGTTCGCAACGAAGACTGGCAAACAAAATTAAGCCTCAGAGTCGTTTTAGATATGTGAGCCGCTCGCTTGCGACAAAGAGTTCTCTATTGAGGTGCTAAAGCAATGTTGATGAGACGTGTTTTGCCTGCCGGCGATGTGCAAGTGTTTTAGTTTGATTTACGGAAATGGCTCCAACTCGAAGGGCTCCAAACTAAAGTTGCAAATTGATTTTAGATGTGTTACAATTTCAAATCCTCAAACAACGGCGGCTCCTATTACTCGGCATACACCGTGTAGAGCAATAGCAGCAACAGTAGTATAAGAAGAAGTAGTGGGTAGGTAGATAGATGAGTGGCTGGGTGGGTGAGTGGGTGGGTGGGTGAATGAGTGAGTGAGTAAGCGAGTGACTGACTGATCGGCAGCCGCCCTAGAAAATGACTCAACTACACTATTAGCAGTTGGTAAGTTGATTGTAACTGGAATTGACTCCGTGCAGTGATTATGAGCTTGAAGCCCAAAGCAAATGCCATTGCTCAAAGCTCAATAGCTTCGTCGGTCGGCGATTTGGATCCATTCATGGATGGCTAAGTAGAGCTCCAGCCGTTCAGCCATCCAGCCATCCACCCGTCCGTCCTCTAGTTACTACTCGCCCACCCGCCAAAGATTCGACCGCTCAATCCTCTTTCTCCTCATTGTGTGCCGATCTGGCGTTCTCATGTACGATTCCTTTTCGATTCCCAATTCCATCCAGATGAATTGGGGTCCGGGCGTTTGAAGCCGTGGATCTGGCTTGTTGCTTGCTCGCTTGCTTGCGGGAGTGCGAAAGGTTGGTCCATTTCTTTCGAGAGGAGCGCTAGCTTGTTGATTGGTCTGCGCTCGTCTCGCTCGAATTCCGTGGAGTGGCCTGTTCTAGGCTGTGATGAGGGCCAGAGGCAGGCAGTGATGAGTGGCGCGCTAGTGGATGGGATAGTGCGAAAGCTCTTAGCACGCCAGTTCCGCTCTCCACTAAGTGGTGTAAATTCCAATCAAGGTACCACCACTTAGATTGAAAGAAATGTCGTCTGTGCCAGAGCTATCACAATTTCCAAGCACATTCATGGAGAAAAAAAGAAAGATGTCGACAGTTTTTAGTATAGAAAGTATTCTTCAGTCCAAAACAAAAGACAATCAGTGCTCGGACTCGAACAGCAGTGACTTGAATGTGACCACGGGTTCGCCTAATCAAACCGTCTCGAAATCGTTTCACTCCTCGGAAGAGGCCTTTGGTCCGGATGAGGAGGGTGAACCCGCCACTTGCATTCGTGACGACTCTCGTGTAGCTGAATCTCCAGCTAGTACTCCTCGAAGTTGCCAATCTCCGGCTCACGAAGACACGGACATTGAACACCACCAACAGAATAATAATAACCCTCTTGCATGTTTGCAATTTCAACAACTTCTCAGCGCCACGCTACTACATCGAGTGGGACCTTCGCCTTCCTCGTTGTTAGGAATTCATCGGAGTGTTCCATTTTCTAACCCTGTGGGTAAGTTAATCATAGGAAGGAGGAAATAAAGACATCGCAGACAGAAGGATAACTGTGGTGTGGTGGTGAATGAGTGAGTGGGTGGGACGGACAGGGAGAGGGCGAATATTATTAAGTTCGTGCCAAGCGTTCCCACCAGAGTTAATTGACAAACTTTTTACACCCCAGTTTGCGTCTCCTTTGTTTGGATTTCTGAGAACATGGTTCCAAAGTTTTCAGTTAGTCATTATTACGTGACTTATTTGTGCTTTCTATTGATTTTCATGTCGGCCGTGTCAACTTTTGACTAGACGTGTTTCATGCTAAGTTTTGGCTTCTTTATTCGACAGGGCTCCCACTACCTCGATCTCATTTCAACCCTGGTTTGGTTTTTAATGGAGAACATCAGCCAAGATTGCCCATCAAGTGTCACCTTCGCAAGCATAAAGCCGACCGCAAGCCTAGGACCCCTTTCACATCGCAACAATTGACAGCTTTGGAAGCCAAATACAAAGAAAAACAATACCTCTCCATTGCCGAGAGGGCGGAATTCTCCGCTCATCTGAAAATGACAGAGACTCAAGTCAAAATTTGGTTCCAAAATCGACGGGCCAAATCGAAGCGACTCCTCGAGGCTGAGGCTGACCGAGTTCGAATTGCCAGTAATCCCAATGCCGCCGTTCTGGCAGCTCAGTTTGGCTTTGTGCCACCATCGTTGATGCCCAGTTTCATGTCACAGTCACAAGGGACGAATTTCTCTTAATGCTACCTCCTCCGCCTCCTTCTCCTTCGAACAAAATGATGGGACAGAAAAAAGTTGGTCATTACTACTCTGGACGTTCTTTATCAGCAACTCTGTTTCGACTGACTCGTGTTCAAGAGATGACTTTGTTGGTTCCAAAGGTTTGGATCTCGGTTGTGAAGATTGACATTCAAGGATGCACCCATGTGCGCTTAAAGAATTAGCATCATGTGCCACCTTCGCTATCATCACTACCACTCATTTTATCTTTACCCTCTTCGTCATCATACTAATTAATATTATTTTATTATTACCATCATCATCATCATTATCATACCAACCGCGACCGCCATCTCAAGAAAGACCATCTACCACAACAATAGTGACAATGACCACCTTTCCTTGCCCTTGTACCACTTCGAAGGAAGGCTTGAAATAGCGCCATGTCAAATCCGTAAGGGGACGAGAAAACCAAACATCTTTTGGAGAATTTGGGACTGCAGCGCCCTTGGGGAAACAACGACATTACATTCAACCAGAACATAGAAACCAATCTTTATCGTTGAATTCGATTGCCAAAGTAGATGCAAATAAACGATTAAATATCATTTAAAGATCAGACCCCTCGAGAAACCAAGTGAGCATTCATTCCCTTCCAATTGTTCTTTCCCGGTTGTTTTTTGCCGTTGTGTGATAACTCAATAACACACGCAAACGACTCCAAATCGTGAAAGGAAGGCTTCATTCGGAGTGGCGAACGACACGCATTAACAACCGTTTGTTCGGTCCAATGTGTAAGCCTTTTTGGCTTTTTGTCAATTTTTGTACGACGTTGGAAATATAGTATTTCAGAGAAAAGTCATTTCCTGGACACTTTTATCCATCATCGTGAGATCTGACTGGAATGTGCGACCAGTAAAGAGGGAGCGTTTAAGAAGTAAAACGAACACCCCAGATGGAATTTCAGACAACTTCTCCTACAGCACTAGTACTAGTAGCAGAAGAAGAAGAAGAAGTAGCCTAGTAGTTTTCTCCCTTCATCATTATCTCACGACATTCCTTCTAACAACTTGAGCAAAGCTGCCATTAATTAATGGATCGATGGTGAGGACGAGATTAGTTGTTCGAAGAAGGGAATGATCCGACTGGCGAGTAGGCTAATACACACTACTCACATGAGTGAATAACATCTCCGTAAGTGAATCTCGAAGATTGAGCGAGTTTGTGAACAAGCATAGCAGCGGTGCACTAGATCAACAACTCAATAGTTCATAACGTTCGACCCCTTTTTCCAAACAACAACGGATGAATCAACAACCAACTAGCCAAACAAACAATCAATAACAATAACATTTTGTTACTTCAAGCTGTATGCACCCTAGTAAGTACTTGCTCGCACATGTACCCATGTCCTCCTTCCTATTTCAGGTCCGTTTGTTCGTAAGTAAGAAGTTTTAGCATTAAATTCATCAGCTTGGTTTCGAACTCTGCCTAATTGACATTTAAGAGTTGACTTCTTGTTTCAGACTGAGAGACGATCTCGCTGTTGGATTCCTCAGTAATTGCTTCAAAGCCCTCTGGCATGCTTTGTCTCGGGCAGACAGACCTTCATTCCCTTTACGCCGAATGGCGCCGCTAACCTGAGCACGGTTTCTCTATCACTCCAATAATGTTCATGACAGTCATGATCTCAATCAGTTCAGATATAGATAGATTCTTTGAGAGGCTAGGCACTCAAACCGTACCAATACCCGAGCTCGCCACGCTTAACATGCTAAAGGTAGAAGAAACACGATGCCAAGCCAATGCCATACAAGTCAATGCCAATATCATTAGCTGAACTGTAACCTGGTGAACGCTGGGCTAAGTTCTTGATTTGTAAAACTGATTTTCAAATCAAATGATAGCTTTTCAGAAATTTTAATTACCCCAAAAAGAGCCCTTTCTAGAATCTGAATGTGGCCCCAGAAGAGATGTAATGTAAATGCAAATTGGCGAAATTTCAAGGGGTTTTTATTTGATAGAAGTTTTTACTTATCATTATAAATCTGAATACATACGATACCAGTTTCCCAACATTGTCCAATAGGGCAATCAATTATGGTGTCATTTTTTTGGTAAAAAATATTTCACATCCTTCTTACTAGCATCTGAGTGCCATTTTTTCTTGATGTTTCAGTTAAGAAGCAATAGAACTCAGAATTTAATTGTTCAACACTTTCTTAAAGGTTCAAATCATAAGTGAACATGATTCAATTATGAATATTTTTTCCCATATCAAGAGCCGACCATTAGAGCTCAAATGAAATTCTGTTAACTAGGCTACAAACAACGACGCTGACTGGCTTATTGGTTCGGAATGGTCGTCGATAGATGTCTGTCATTTTTTCGCCTTTCTGAAATACCACCAGACTTGTGCCAATTACTTTCAAAATGTAATTAATTACGATTACCATTACTTTTGTCTCAAAATTACAAAAAATACAATTGCAATTACTTTATTTTCAAATATAATTAATTAGGTACAGTTCATTTAAAAAAAGTAATTGAATTACTTTCAATTACATTTCAATTAAATTATTCTTCAAACAAAAAAACACATTTTTCTTCAAATTTCTCTTTAAGTATAATAAGTGTGTAAAGAGAACCAAAAAATTGTCGACTTTGGATTTATCAATTTACATACTGAATAAATTAGGAAGTATACGGAAAATTTGAAATAGTTTTCAACCCAGAGCTTGAATTTAGGTGAAAATATAATTGTAATTTATAATTGAAAATTTTCAATCACATTGGTCGAAATGAAATTAATTACAGTTACTTTATTTCAAATGTATTTAATTACAATTACAGTTACTTGGAAATTTAATTGCAATTACAAATACATCCCAGGTCTGAATACCACAAACAGTGGATAATTCAAAAATTTGATGTGTAGGACAGCAAGGGAACAATTATCCTTCTAGGCTTTTAATATTTTTATTCTGTTAAGGGGTTAGGGCTATCCACTTGTTTCAAATATTAATTCTATCTAATAATATCCAAATTCTGAGGAGGTAGCAATTTGGTCTCAAAATTTGCCAAACAGGCAGAATTGGCGGAGGGCTACCAGAAAATCGCCACCCTAGTACAATGAGCAAGGATGTTTTCAATGAATCATTGAACAATGCTGTCAGGTAGCGTTGTTAGGGGGTTTCAAGCTTGGACTACCAAAACATGTCTGAAATACTGCCATTTACAAAATGTACACTGTCATTTACAAAATAAACCCCATACTGCTCACAGGGTTTCGAATAGCTTTTTAAGTTTGGATCGAAATACCCAAAGACATCTTGGCATTTTTAGACCCAAAATTGATTGGGGAACAACCTTGCTTCTATTGTGTTACATGAGGTTAGGTCCAGGGAAAAAGTTAAATGCTTAATAACCTTTTAACTATAATATTTTTTGAGAAACTACTTGATCTATATTTAGAGACCATTTAGTTACCTGTTGTATTCAAATTAAATAAAATTATATGCATTAGCACCTAAGTTATTTATATTTGAATGATCCATTTTTGACCCCAAAAACCCGAAAAACTAAGCTCACGAGAAAGAAGCGTCGACACAGTCAAGTTGTTTGGCTTTTTTGAAGTTTCAAATGTTTGCCGTTGTTGTCTCCACCGTCAATCAGGAAGTTTAAGTTAAAACAAAGTCGATTTTGCCATCAATTAATATAGATCATGCCAGTAAAGGTTGATCCAGTCATTGAATCACAAAATAAGATGAATTCAGCCCTTCCATGGGTATTTTTCGGTCAAAGGCTCCTATTTGCTGTGTTTTTTTCTCTTGCCCTTCCCGGTTTGTTTGGCTTTTTAAG
>JAAGOF010000319.1:804631-822640 GCA_010645155.1 Tigriopus japonicus
GGCTTTGTTACAGCCACGGACGGGCCAGAACCTACCGTCATTTCCTCGGATGAGGTAATTCGGGTAATTCCAAATACTTGTTGGTGCAATACATCTATAAAAGGGCTGCCTCTTTTAGAATGTACCTTTCATAGGTTGTTGCTAACATTAACAAAAAGAATTAGTCTTTGTCATCAATCTTGGACCTTGGATTATGTAGATCAGGATTTGTTGGCTAACCCAGACTTGCCTATTCACATCACATAACGCAAATTGATCAAAAACACCCCCAAATGGCTCTTGCTAAATTTGAGAACATCATTTAAGAATGACAACATTTTTCTGATAATACATCAGTCTGATTCGTCAAAAACAAAATTAACTGAAATGTCACTTAATTAACTGGTATTCTGATTATTTAAATGATAACTGGTTTGCTTGAAATACCAGTTAATATTTACATGCCCTACTGATGACTTGAGAGTTTACCTAAGGATTGGAAATCTGACTTGATTTTGGTATACTTTAAAAATCTTATTGCGTTACCATGCAACCCATTGTCATGATGAAATACAAAACTTTCCAAACAAAGTCCATATCTTGATGTGTCATGTAAGGCTCGGATAAATATTCAGTTTTGCTGCGGAGCAGAATCCCAGACGTTTCACAACGTAGTGTTTGCTGTTGGCTGATCGTCAGCTGACCCTACTCCTAGGAACGTCTGGAATTTCTGCTCCACAGAAGAACTGAATATGTCTCCGAGCCTTAGGCCTCATGTGTTCAATTGAAGTCATTAATAATTTCATGAACAAGGTTGAGAAAAGCTAAAACAAAGGCGGATTTAACGATAAGAACCTATATGTTTTACCTCATAATCTCAAAGTAATACTGAGATATATAACATATTTTATGTAATATATCTATTCACTCTTACCCCCCACCTTTGTCCAGGTTGAAGATCTGTTGGCCGACTGGGGTAAGATGTTCTGAGTCATGACGAGAGTTGGACGCACTTCACTAATTGGGGTTTAATTGCGTTCGTTCGTCCGGGGTTGTATCAAAACCCGTAATGTGACCCAAGGCATAATTAACAGTCTTTCCATGTTGCAAAAATCGAAAATAATCGCAAATATGGCACATGACAAGAAAAAACTTGATTTCAGCTAACGTTCTTAGCACATCTCAGTTAAAAAGTCGTTACTAATGTGCGTTTAAACCAATGGACAATTTTTTTAACTTGGCTTATCAATTTATCATCTAAACAAACAATTACATGTCAAACTTCATCTTGCTTTCTTAGTTACCAAGGGACCTTTGGAGGAGGCTTCTGATTTTAAGCAAAGGCTACAAAGGAAAAAAGAAAGCTCACAGACAGGTATTTGTCTACATACTTGTGAAGCGCTGCCCCAGAAATTAACTTATTGCTTTACTGAGAAAAAAATAACAATGACAAAATATATGTTCCCTATTCTTTACTTGAACTTAGGGGGTGAAATGTGCAATATTATCAAGTTGAGGCTCCATCAGCAATGCATTCAGCATGAAAAGGCAGGAAGAGGTGAGTCCTTTCATTTCTTAAAACACCAGCCGTTTTCGTGTCAAAATTCAACCCATTATGATTCCTATAACTTTGTATCAAATAGAAATCACGACACAAAAAAACGAGGAGGAGACGCCCTGTTCTAAGCTAAAGCAACCCAACAAAATAGAAAAATAAGTGCAGCCTCTAACCATTGAAATGGGTATTTATTTTTACTTTGATCTCTAATTCTTTTTATGAAACCCCCATCAGTTGTTGCTTAAGGGACCAAATAGTAAGATTTAAGCGTTCGATTCTCCTTCCCCACCCTTCTCAGAGCAGCTTTTGAGCACTAAATCTGGTAAATCATACCAAGAGATGGAGAACCAATCTGATACCGAGCAAGAGAATGCCTTTTGAAAGTAGGATGTTGTTATGGTAGCCTACGAAGGTTGGGCGAGGCTCAAACCTTTGACCCTTGTGACCAAACAATTAAATGTTGTTTCAAAGAAAGAAAATTGGAAGCCGCCAAGCAGAGAGAAAATTTTAGGGAAGCCAAAACTGCCACGCGGTTTAACAGTTCAACCTGTTAACGACCAAGTGTTTGGCCATTCCATGCTGTCGGAAGAAAAATCGCTAATGGCGCAAAAAGCAAACGCAAAAATAACAAGAAATCTTTCTTGTCATTACCAATGTGGAAAACTTGAAGCAGTACAATTATGATAAGCTGAATATTGATTTTAACAATCAGTGCTTACAAGTAATTCAAATCCTCACACAAATACCAAGTCTGCATTAGTTAACAAAAACAGTTCAGAAACATGATTCTCTGGAAGAACCTACTAAAAGCAAAATGCTCATAAGAGAGCAACGAAAATCAATGCTTGATATGGGTTGGCAAGGCGCAAAAGCTAGTGATAGAAAGTAGTGAGTAGTTCCAAAAAAACACTTTCTATTTAATGATTTTTCTTATCAAAACATTAAAAGAGCTTTTGGGAAGCTGTGATAACGAAAGAATCTTGGCGTAAAAATAAACGAGGTTAGCTTAAGCAGGAACCACTGTACTTCAGGACGGATTTCAAAAATACACACTAGGTCCGATCACTGTACTAAAATGTGAGGTTTTTGCAACGAAAATATTGTTCCGTTGAATTTCCATTGTACTAATCAGACCTAGTGTGTTTTTTGAAAGTAATCCTGGCTTGAGCCATCCTTGGCTTAAGTAATTTTCATTAAAACTTTATTTTTTCAGTAAAGGAAGAACGAATTAAGTAAAAAGGATGTTTTTGCTTAATTCAGTTTGCTTTGATTAAAGCATGAAAACTCATTTTATCCCTATATAAATCCCAACAAAATATTACCGGGTGTTTCGAAAGAAATGAAACAGCTAACTATTTCACAAATCATGATTGAAACCATACGTGAATATCACCTTCATTGCATATGAATGACCAAACACTGGGCTTGAAGAGACAGAAAAAGCAATTTCTTCTTAGTTCAATACTGAAGCGACAAAGATTTTTCCCTTAAAGGGTTAATTTTGAAAACAACGTCCGTTACTACGACTTTTGTCTCCCTCCTGAAATTTGATTTATGTCAAAAATAAGATGACATACAGGGAATTAAAGCACATGTAACCTAGTAATTGTTATTTGCCGCGTCTTTTTGAGCTTTTTACATTTTTTGAGAGGCCAAACATTTCAAAGTCACGGATATGGTTTGCTGTTCCGTTTCTTATGAGTCCCGGTAAGTGTTTTTTCCCATGCTGAATCAAGATTTCAACACCAGAACCTCACACATTTGGGATCACTAATTTTTCATTTTTTCCTTGCAGTAATTGATGACATCATAGGGACGATGTGCAACAAGAATGTTATTGACGATATGTTTCAAAATCCCCAGACAGTGTTAGGATCAGATTATTTGCAAACTTTGTTCAAAAAATTAGCCCACGTGTCTCTCATGAAAGTAAATCAAGAAAGCATGGAAAAGGTAGGTTCTACATTTATTTTGATGTGTTAAAGAGAGCAATAAGTCTTAAAGATTTCTTGAAGATTTAAGTATTTTTGGTGACTCAATTCAAGGATGGCTCAAGCCAGGATTGCTTTCAAAATGCACCTTAGGGTCAATTGGTCCAATGAATATTCAACGGAACAATATATTTGTTGCAAAAACTTCACATTTTAGTGCAACGATCAGACTTCAGGTTAGTGATGTATTTCGAACCAAAAGTGCTGCCAGTTTTGACTCGGAAGCTTATCGCTGTTAAAAAGGGCAAGTTGTATTGAACTTTTTGAAAAGACATCAACAGGGACCAATTTGGCAACACTTGGACTAGTTCGATTTTGCTCGGGTTTCGGGTTCCATCGATAGTTATAAAAAATGGATTTCAAGTTGGCGGTGCTGCCATATTTTATGGTACATAAGGTCTATTGCCAGTTGAAAAGTTTAAATGTGGTCAAACTTTTGACTCTAAAACCAAAATGGCAAAACTCTGCCAAAAATCCAACTCGAAACACATCAGTGCTTCAGGTGCATTTTAAAAATCCGTCCTGAAATACAGTGGTTCCTATTCTATCTGCCTTTTTAAAGTGCTTCAAGGATAATATTACGGAAATTTCGAAACACAGAGGCATGTTTCTGACGCAAAAAAACAACTGAAAAAACTTAGTAGCTTATTACAATATTTTCTATACTATGGTATGTGAGTAAAACATGTATTGATTGAGTTTTTCACAAATTTTACTCAATTGGATTTTACGGTGTTTCACTTTCAATCTAGACCTGACTTTTAAAAAGTCGCATATCAAAGTTGTTCCTCTCAGAACATCCCTCATTGTCTTGGGGATTTATCATGTAGGTAATGACTAGGGCTGTTAAGAAAGTACCATATCTCGATTCTCTGTAGAGATCCTACAGCATTCTTTTGTTTAGAAAAAAAAACTTGTTTTATATTTTTCCAGCTCCTTGAACTTATGTTCATTACCGTGAAACTGCAATTCGTTCATTGCCAGGATCATAAACTTTTGTGGATTTCTGCCTTGAACCGTTTTGACTCATTACTAAAGGCTTCCTCCAGTCCGGGGACCAAGGAAAGCATCACACATGCTTTGAAAAAATATGAAGAAGTAAGTACGAAGGGCTTTAGGTGTTTCTCGAAAATAAATTGTACTGGCTGATGTCATGTATTCTAATTCAAATTTCCAGCATTTCTCAGATCTCGCCCTAGGAAAGATTCATGCCATTCGAATGGGTATATTGAATCTTTTGCTGGATCTTAGGTTTAAAGTTTCAACATTTCAACGATTGGAAGTACAAAACAATGATGGAGACTTCATTTTGCACCCTCTTTCCCAACATTGTTCAGGTAGGTAGTTTTTGTAAAAAAGGAGCCTTTCAGTTTCAACCGTCTTTATTCAAGCGTCTTCATGAACTGTTTTCATCTATATGACAATTTTCGGTGACCAGTTTCAGTGTCTGTTTCCAATATTGAAAAGAAAGAGATGTGGTGGAAAAAGATTCCATCCATTCATTTCCACTTCTCATTGGAGACAGCACAAATGTTGCTTAAGTGAAGGTTTTAAATCATCCCACTAACAGGAAGCCAGGGCTGTTGGCTGTGCTGAGTTTCTCAGCCCATTTTTGCAAATCCAAGCCAAAGCCTCCAACCTAACGTGTATTCAAAGAGTCTAGGTTCATGGAAGAGATCGATATTTCACGTTAAGATGCCTTGGCTGGAGTTTGGTCAACAATATGCAAAATTCACTTTTAGTGTGATTTAATAAAAATCAAATAAGTAAGGCTGCTGCTACTGCAAAAATAGGACTTAATAATGATCCAAAAAATAATCTCAAGATGGATATTTGCTCAGTTGATTCCATAGAATCATATTAATCTTTGTAAATGTTTCCAATGAAGAGAAATGAAAAAGTTTTTACTGCTTTTTTTCAGGAATGTAGGATTTCATGTACCTCATTGTCTACACAATTAGCTGGGCATATTATCAACCAAGTGAAAACAACGGTAGCGAAATGAAAAATAGCAATCATTTCCAGGGACCTAGACGTATTGAACCCCCACTAAAATTGAAATGACTTGAAGAATGAATGAAGGAGATTTATATTGCCAAAGGTTTTATTTTAAATCAGATTTTCTTTTAAAAGTTTTTAAGGGTTAACTGGAATCATGAACATCAATGAAATAATTGTGTGAAAAACGGGAATTTTCCTTTAACTTTTGAAGAAAAGTCCAATTATTTAAAATTGATCAAAACGAAAAAATGTATTCAATATTTAAATAAATATTTTCGGCCGTTTTAGTAATTATGAATCAACTGTCCGAAGATTTGGTTACAAGAAGTTCAAGTCAGAGAGCATTAAAAGCCTTAATTGCTCAGAAGTTGAGAGGTACTGAGTAACTGATATATGTTTTGACCTTTCAGGTCCGTTTGAGTTCTTTCTGCAAAATACTATTTCTGATACTTCTGATAGTCTTACAGCTTCTCCACTACGGCTACCGACCCTGTTTGTTGGGATTTTCTATCATAAAAAGGAGCCTTGGTAAAAAGCATTTCCTTGTCCTTTGGGGTCTTTTTGAACTCCTTCAATATTGTTAGCTAATTTATTTGATTTGTCATTTATGCATTTCTCAAGTTAAAATTGAGGAATTGAACGAACGCTATTTTCGCTCTATTTCAATACACTCTCTTTTAACCTGGCTCTAATTTGATTCACTCTATTTTGTATACACTCGCTTTTGATCCGCTCTAATTTCATAGGATTCCTTTCAGACCAGCCTCCTACTTCCAGTTCAGATTTCATCTCGTGAGAAAATCGAGGTTTCCTTTGTTCCTAATTTGATTTTGAAGTATTTTTTTGATCGCCAAAAAATGCAATCTACACACCGGACGCACCCTTGAAGCGTAAAAATCCAAATTAATAGCGTCACTACTCAAAATATGTTCATAAACGCGAGAATATTGCTCTTGTTTCTCTTGTTTTTATTCGGTCTCCTCATCCATCCGTAACTTAATCTTGAATGATCTTAGGTCGCATGTTAAGGCATTTAGGAGAAAAAATTCGAGTACACCAAAGTGAAGTCAACTTAACGATCAAAGTACTCTTAGATCAGCAATATTGCATTTTCAACATATCTGGTGACTAGAGTTTACTCGATGACAGCTAATCTTTTTTGCCATACGGTACTTCAACTTATTTTATAATTGTTAACATGCGACCCCCTTTCGTGAAAGCATATCGTTTGACAAACTTGATTAGTTGGATTATCTAGTTCCTTTCAGAGGTATTATTTTCAAAAGTTTTATTGCATTTCAGGGGGAGCACTTGGATACTTGAAACGGTTTGACTTGAACGGAGAATTTTTAGACACCCAAGAATTCGTCATCACTGCTGAACGTAAACCCTATTCAGGGCTGCAAATGGGGTCTGATCGCGAAGGAACGTGGTTAGGGATGGACATGTAAAGCATCTTTCTTGCATTCAAATCTTTTCTTTACTGGGATAATTTGACAAACCCAAAAAGTTGCTTTAATTGGTATTAAAAACGATAAATTTTCATACAAATTTTCGATTTGGTCTTATTGCGTTCTGAAAAAATGCAAATGAGTTTTTTTTTTTTTTTTTTTCAAACCGACCTAATTATGATGCATGATGGACTTGTTTACTTCCCTTAGCTATTTTCATTTATTTTCTTCTGTCAGGTCATATTTGTTTGACCACAAAATTTCAATCGTGCTCCTTGGTAAACTCACATTTTTCTATTAGCTGCATATATTGTGTTCAAAATAGGATTGCCATTAAAAAATATTCACTTCGAAGAGCATCAGTCGCATGAAATTTCAGAGCAACATTTCCTCTATTGCCTTTCACCACACATTACACCATGCCACCACGGATTTTTGATAAGCTTTTTGTTTTCATCTTGACGTTAAATCTCTCCCCAAATTGAAATTGATCACAAAAGGCTCAATAAGTTTATGTTTAACAAAATTACTTTACATTACTTGAATTTCAGCTACGAGTATGATTATCCGAGAAGTGATTCTCTATTGCGCAATTCCAAACGTGAAGAACTTGAGACAAAGAGGAGACCTGCGATACTCTGCAATTTTGAAGGAGAAACATTTGCTAAAAACGAGCTGGGATTATTGACACGCCTCATAAGGCCGGAGAAGTTTGAAAAAAATCAAGAACAGATTCAAGAACCACATCAGAAAAGAAGGTGAATCAGCATTTTTTGAAAATTACAAAGAAAATTTGACATTTCATTGGAAAAATAAGAAAACTTAGCAAAATTTGTAGGCGACAACGCGAGGAGACAAAACAAAATGGAAAAAAGTTCATTTTTGCAGGCCATGCCAACTATTTATAAGGGTTAAGGGCATGTAACTTTAAATTAATTCAAAACCACTTAAATGACTTATTTTATTATTTATCAGGCCTCTCGATTAGAATTGAACGGCTGCTTTGTGTGTACTAAAAATTGAGCATTCCTTATGAAGGCTGGAATGAAAGGTACTCTCTATGGGCTATGAGAGATATGAAGATCTGGAATAATAAAGCCATAAACGAGTGTTCAAAGTCATATTCCTGCCCCAACTTGCATATGGACAAGACATGGATAAGAATTGTTTTTTTGAACTCAAAGGTGTTTAAGAAATAGCCCTAGAGCTAAATACTGAAGATTTTACCACTTGTACATTTTATCACTTTATTTGATTCCCACGTGGTGACCAGAAAGTAGCACATATGACATAAAAAACCAACAAAAAAAATCCCTGTTTAGCTAACGTTTACACTAGCAACCTGATGTGGTCCTCGCAAGTAACAGTATGTTTGGCAAAAAATATTGGATTAAGACAAAAGCAGATTTGCTGAAAGGTTAATCATTCTTATGGCCTTACGTCGCAATTTTTTTTGCGACGAATAAAGGTAAGAAGGACAAATAAGTTTATTTGCTTAAAGTTCATGTCCCTAATAGTGACAAAAACACGGGTTCAGTGAAATCTAAAGTTGAATTTGACAAATTATGCCTAGGTTAAACTTGAAATGTGTTTCATTTGCACTCCAATAACATTTTCTGTGTATTTTTAGGCACCTTCCACTTACATTTTTTTCTACTCTACATATGGAGGTGTTCAAGTAAACGTAACAAACCGATTACGGACTTTTAGATTGAAGTTACACTAACACCATCTACCATTGAAAGGGTCATTTCTTTAAAAGTAGGCTTCTTAAAACATATTCTCGGCATGATTTTGCGATTTTGCGCATGCTTTACATATGCTTGGCTTGCTTAAATTCCACAGCTATTTAAGCTAACTTTTGACCTCGCTTGCCTTTGAAGGCCAAGGCTGGCCAGAAATCATGGGTGTCGGAAGATAATTTCACTCTCTTGCTAAAACCTCGATTCTTGTTCAAGCGCAGACTGCACAGCGGTGGTGTAGATTGACTCGGTAAAGAGAGGTTCAAGAGCTGACCTCCCTTTTTGTGGGTGTTCCTAGCGACCCTTACTAAAGACTGGCCGTCTTAGGCTAACACACGGTGCCGATGATTCACGCTGGTGATTGGTCAATAGCATTCAGTTGAACATTCAGCTAATTCTAACGAAGTTCAATAACAAACCAGAGTACTTCTTCTTTGTTGATTTTGAAGTGATCTGACTTGGTGCTGGGGTTGCCAATTTAGTTATGTGAAATCATATTCCCCTCTATCTACCAGTCTTCATAAACCCGTTTTTTCCTTAAGGATCACCAAAAGGCAAGGCATCCCTGACTTTAGTGACTTCTGAGCAGGGTTGCAAATCAAACTCACATTCGTGTTTGCTCTTATACAAGAGCAAAGCACCCATTCTGCAAGCGGTAACGCTACCTTACAACCTCCCGTAAAAAAACTTGCGCAAGCCCAGATTCCACATCACTAAGATTTTGTTGTCAATCACCCGATCGTGTGACATTAATTGGCCCTTGTTTAAACTCCACACTAATTGAAATTCACTTTTTTCATATCAGGTAAATACCTTAGACACATTTCCAGCAGACTTGAGGACTTTCAATAACCAAACTACCCTATCAAATGAGCGAAACAGTTTAGATGTGTTTCTCAGAAGAAAAGGTTCCTTTAATCATGAACTTCGGCTTCCCGCATGATGAATGACGTCACAGATAGTCCGTGCCGGGTCGGGCAATCATAGATTTGAATGCCAATCTCTGCCTTTTAGTATTTCTAGGTGTTCCGGCTCTAGGCGATAAATCCAGGCGATGGTCATCGAGGTTGCATCGCCAAATTATCAAAACATTCCGCGACTAGTTTCAAAACTTCGGATTTTCAGGTCCCAGAAAAGACTTCTTTTCCAACCCAAGTCCCAAAGTATCAAACTATCTAGTGACGACTAAAACTTTGACACAACAAAACAAAGTAAAATTTTCAAAGGAATTGCAATTAGTTATTGCTAAAAATAACTGAACTAACCTTTGGTTAGGATTTTGGAAAAAAATGCACACTTTATTTACTCGTTCTTGCACGAGAAAATTCTCAACAAAAGGCCACTTTTTTGGGGTAAGTACAAGTGTAAGTGATTTTATAAGCACTGATTTGTATTGTAAAGCTCTAAAACCATCATGGGATCAAACAAAATGCCGTTTTTTGGACGAGTTTCTCTTCAATATCAAAGGTCTTTTTTAAGTGCTTGCCATTTTTTAATCAATCGAATAATTTTGCTAATTCTTACAAAACCGTGAGTCAAAATGTCCAAACTTGAAATTCGACATTTTTTGTAGCATCTAAGTCATAAGGGCGGTCTGTAAAACGCGAAAACCCTTGCACTGACCAAAATCTTACATTGACGAACAAGCCTTTTCTCTTCTTTCATCCGCCCGCGATAAGATTTTTGAAGAGATCACTTAAACCTCCCCCTGCATGTCTCATTGGCAAGTATCGGAAACGTCAAGTGAAGCCATTTGAGCATTGTATTTATACAATGGAAATGCCTTTCAATTAAGCAATTTTGTGGCAGCCCTGGTAATATGGGCATTCATGACGAGTTGAAAGCACTACACACTGTTATTCTTAACGTTCCCAGTATGGGAATTAAGGCAGCAATTTCTTTGATAGCTAATACAATCATATACATACTGGAGATGTCAAAAATTGATTGGTGGATTACAGAAAACAGGTCTGCCACACAATTCCTTAACAGAAAGTAATTTCAAAAATATCTGACACTACACTGTATGTATTCAAGAGCGTTCATGGGATCTGTCCTAACCCAGGCTTTGAGATCAGCTGTAGCGATCGTAGAGGGTTTACGTGCGTTCTGAGAGCACCTCCAAATCCAAGGGAATCGAGGCTAGTTCGATCAATGAAGTCCTCCTCTCTTCTTTATCGGCCTCCTTCATTGTTCAATTTGTTACCCATTAGTCATCGTCGGGAATATGTAAGAGCTGATCCTCTAACAGCTTTTACGGCAGGATTGGACAAATTTTTAAAAACTTTTCCTGACCAACCCACTATTCAAGGGTTGTACAGATCTGCCAACAGTAACCAGTAGATCAAATTTCATATAAACGGTAATTTATAAACGATATTAATCATTAACTCACTTCACATGGAATACCATTCCTTGTAGCGGTATTAAAAAAACCGCCCCCCCCCCAAAAAAAAGCATGCAGATAACACTAAAATGGTTTCAATTGACATTTCAAATACTTGACAATTAATTGTATATCTGAAATACTTATGTTTTATGAAAAAGAAACTCAGAACAAATTTGCCTGGTTAAAAGCTGGCATTACCAAGTCAATCTACAACACAGCTGTGCAGTCTGCGCTTGAACAAGAATCAAGGTTTTAGCCAGAGAAATAGAAAACAGGGGATGCATAAAGTTGTCTCAAACAGGTCAAACTCAAGGACCATATTACAATGGAATCGATGTCTTGGGACCAAAAAGTCGCATGCACGTACTCTTTTATTATAGTGCTCTAATACTGATGTGTTTTGAGTTGGATTTTTGGCATAGTTTTGCCATTTTGGTACTACAGGGTCAAAAAGATTAGCGCAACGTGACTTCTCAACAGGCAAGAGATGGAATCTCCAAGTAAAGTATGGCAGCACAAACAACTCGAAATCCATCAGCCATAACAATGATCGAGCTCGAACTACTGATTACTGATGTGTTTCGAGTTAGATTTTTGGCAGAGTTTTGCCATTCTAGGTTTTAGGGTCAAAAAGCTTACCACAACTAAACTTTTCAACAGGCAATATCTGCCATAAAATATGCAGCGCTGCAAACTCGAAATCCATTTTTATACTTATCGATGGAGCTGAAAATCGAAGTAGTTTGAGTGTTGCCAAATTGGTCCCTGTTATGTCTTTTTAAATAGTTTACAAGTATTCAACCTTCCCTTTTCAACAGCGATAAACTTCCGAGTAAAAACAGCAGCACTCCAAGTTTTTAACACATCACTACTACTGATGGAAAATCCTATATTTCAATCTTTCTCACATGATGATCCACCACTAGCGACCCAGTATAGAGTTTGGTTGTCGTAGGCCAAGGATGACTCTACAAAGGATATATTACAGAATACCAGTTACGGCCAAGTTACCACAATGAAAACTCAATGGAACAATTACCGGACCAAAATAACCTCACATTTTGAACTGTCTGGACTGAACGGCCTTGAACTGTATTTCTGTAATTCGTCCTGAGAAATTAAGATGTCCTTGCATAGGCTAACATACGGTGGCAATGATTCACATAGGCGACTGGTCAATAGCATTCAGTTGAACATTCAGCTAATTCTGAAGAAGTTCAATAACAAACCAGAATACTTCTTCTTCATAGATTTTGTAGTGATCTGACTTGGTGCCAGGGTTGCCAATTTACCTACGTATGTGAAATCATATTCACCTCTGTCTACAAGCCTTCATAAAAATGTTTTTTTCTGTAAGGAGCACCAGAAGACAAGGCATCCCTCGCTTTTGTGACTTCTGAGCAGGGTTGCAAATTAAGCTTAAATTCGTGTTTGCTCATATACATGAGCAAAGCACAAATTCTCCAAGAGGTAACCCTACCTTACAACCTCCCATGAAAAAACTTGCGCAAGCCCATATTTCCCATCATTAAAATTTTGTTGTCAATCACCAGATCATGTTACATTAATTGGCCCTTGTTTAAACGCCACACTAATTAAAATTCACTTTTTGCAAATCAGGTAAATACCTTAGATACATTTGCACTAACTCGAACTCGAAGTTCTAAAAAAAAGAATTTAGTGAATAGGCGTTCTCCAAGGATGTGATTTTGGTATTTAATTTGATTTAAGTCTCAAGTATCATCAGGTCCATGAAGGCTGTTAACTAACTTGAAATACACCAAAAAACATCCCCTTCCCCAACATATATAAGCAATACGCGGGAGGAGACGTGGTGTCGTGGTTAGCGCAGTTTCCTGTAGTGAGAGAGGTCCCAGGTTCGATTCTCCTCCCCGACCTTTCTCAGGGAAACTTTTAGACGCTAATCCACACCCACAGACGGAGAACCAATCTGATATCGGACACGAGATTGCCTATCGGAAATGATTTGGAAGATGTGATGGCTGGCTTCGCTGGCCGGGCGAGGCTCAAACCTCCGACCCTAGCACCCACAATCAAAAAAAAAAATACACAAGTACATACTTTTGCATTTTGGTCTGGAAGTAATTTAGACAGTTTTTAGGAACAAAATAATTTACATACGACGATGCAGAGATTTCCCTATCATCACTACTCAAGCATTTAATTTTTGGACCATTGCTCTGTCATCATCAACATTTGTTACTCGTTTTGGGTAAATACAAGCACGTTTAGTACTAAACGACAACTCTCGGGTACAAGAAGGAACAGCATGTGAGATTTGTTGACAATCCTTGAACAAAGGCAGCTGACAAGCGGATTTTTTTAATCATCTTGTGTGCGCTTGCCAGTAAGGTATTTTTGAGGGTGTCAAAGGAAAAACATGAGAAAAAATTTCTCCAGCATGTGTAGAAAGTTAAAATTGTTGATTGATGAATTCATTTCCAATTTCTTGATGAATATGGCGTTTAAAATTGAATTGAAGTTCGTTCCTAGACTCCAGTTTTTTTTTAAATAGAGCAATTAATTGAGAAAATGCTTACAGTCTTTAAAACAGTGGAAGTACAATTGCATTTTCTGACAATCAAAGTCAAACCAAATGTTAGCATAACCATTTGTGGACCTTGAACAAGCAAAGCTTATGTGAAGTATGTACACATTCCTATCAAAAATGTGTCTTAAAAGCCTACTTTCAAGCAAATGATTCCTTTGACTGGTAGATGGTGCTGGTGCAGCTCCACTTTAAAGGCTTGTAACATTTACTTGAATATACCTATCGGTAAAAAATCTTGGCCCAACCCATCCCTATTTCCATTTTTTGCATTATATTGCATTTTTTCCATTATGTTCGATTTTTTTCATTCCGTTGATTTGCATCCTTTTAAGGTTATGTTGATCAGCTACCTCGCTGGAATCAGTTAACTTGTCTTCTCTAGGCTTTTGTTGAATTTAGAAATTACCTTCACACGGTGTTCAGAATGGCTTTTCAGATTTGAATCAAAATACCCATTGAAAATACTCATTGTCCATTGAAGACATCATGACATTTTTTGGACCCAAATTTTTATGGGGAACAACCTTACTTTTATTGTATTAGATATGTTTAGGCCGAGGGAAAAAGTTTCATACCTAAAAACCTATTAATTATAATATATTTTAATAACCTATGTAACCCATTTTTAGAGACCATTTAGTTACCTTATGAATGCAAATTAAGTAAAAATTCATAAATCAACAGCTGAGTTATTTGACTTTGAATGGTCCATTTTTGACCCCAAAAAACCAAAAAACCGCTACATGTATACAGTTATATGAATAAACAAATTCCCGAAGATTTCATATAGTTTTACAATATTGGAAAAATAAATGATTTTTTTTAATTTTGGAGCTTGTGTCAAAATAGCTCAAAACAACAAAAAATATCACTTAAAAGGCACTTATACAAGATATTTGGAAAGCATATTTCATAAATATTTAGAGTTCGCTATGATCTGTGTTCTGCCAAAATTACAAAAAAATATGTGTAACAGATTCATATTCAAATTTACGATTTTTAGAAGAACCATGTTCAAAATGGACTAAAATCGAAACTTGAAACATTACCCGTTTTTTTAACTTTTAAGTTTTACCCAACTTTGAGTGTCTTTGATACTGCAAAAGATTTTTTTTTCGCAAAATGCATTTTAAGTGCCTTTTAAGTGATATTTTATGTTATTCTGAGCTATTTTGACATAAGCTCCAAAACTCGAAAATTTTCATTTATTTTTCCAATATTGAAAAGCTATATGAAATTTTTGGGAATTCGGTTCATGGTTCAAAATATCCAATCAAAAATTCACGTTCAGCCTCACATTTGGGCCGTGGGCAAATGGGTGGACGGGCTGTTATTTGGAGAGATTTGTCTTTTCTATTTCTTTTTGTTGGAAGTATGACACTAGCTGAGTTTATATACCCTGTGACAACTTGAGTTGTGACAGAAATTTTTCGCTACCACACGCCATTGACTTCAATTGCAAACTCGAAAGTAGATAAGTTAGGACAAGAAATCCTGTGGCAAAAGTTTTGAAAGAGTTTTGCGACGGGGTTTTTAAGCTTAGCTTTCTTTGAACGATTTCTTGTGGCAACTTACGTACTTTCGTGTTTGCAAATGAAACCAACGGCGTGTGGTAACGTAAAATTTCTGTAACAACTCAAGTTGTCACAGGGTATATAAACTCAGCTAGTGGCACTTCATTTTTGGCATTCTAATATCTGCCAACAGGCCCAGGGTCTTGGAATTGGTCTTATTTCGGAGGCACAACACTAAATACAGTCGAATCTCGATATAAGAAATCTCAGTTTAAGAAATTTTCGCGATATAAGAAACTTTTCCGTGCTGACCAAAATTTTACTACATAAGAATTCTCGATATAAGAAATTTTATATATTTCCTCAATCTCGAGATAAGAAACATTTTCAAAGTTTTGGCCTATTTCTCTTGCTTAAATTGACCACGGCACAAAACTAAACGAAGCTTTTCCAAGAGGATCGATGCAGTGCTTCCATATTTTGCGCTAAAAATCGTCCAACATGCTACTCAACAATAACTATTTTAATGACATTAAGTTTAAAAAATAAATTGTCAACAATTATAGAAAATAATGAAAGCCCAACTTGCCAAGATATTTGCAATGCTTGAGAGTGAAAAAAATTGTGTCTGCCAAAGCAAAAGCTAGTTGAAAATAAGCAATCCAAGGAAGTTTCATGCGAACCCAAGAAAGTCTCTCAAATTTAAAGTCAAACTGAGAATAAAAGATTTGCATTTGAGATATTCCAAAAAATAGCAAAAAAACTTCGTCAGTATGAAAGCGTGGAAGGCTCAAATTAAAAAAAAAAGTTTTTTGTCCCTGCATGGGTTAGATATTTTACCAATCATGATGACAAAGTTGTACTTTCTTCTTTCATTTTTTCTGTCAAATTGAGATTGAAACAAGTTCTTAAGCTTTGTAACAGAGATATAAATGCATGAACTTGAAATGTAAATTTGTGTGTTTTAATAACTATTTTTTATAAGCTAATTTTTGAGTCATTGTCGGATTGTGTTGTAATAAAAGTAAGTTTATAAGGTTATATAAAGATGAGGTAAACTCCTCCTTGTTTATTTTATCGTTTCTTGAGCCAATTTTCTTGAGTCTCGATATAAGAAAAATCTCAATGTAAGCAACATTTTGCCGCTGACTGAAAAGTTTCTTATATCGAGATTCGACTGTAATGTATTTGATGACGGATTTCAATTTCAAACGTTCTTTGTTGTTACACGCTCACTGTTTGGACCAACGTTCTCCTTTTCTTGTTATGAAGACGTCACAGCCTGGGTCGTCTGTGGAAATTTCTAAAGCCTTAAATAATTATTATTTATATTAATTATATTAGATTAAGCATCTTTAGAAATTTCAAACTCGGTTTGAATTTAAGCGGGAGTCCAGAGCATTCAGAGGTTCATGAACAAATATACACTTACTTATAAAACAAACATCTTTATTATTTTAAATCCAGTCATTTTAAGTTTAAATTTTAAGTCATTAGACTTTAAACACTTTGCACTTGAATTTTCTCATATTTCACTGAAAATTTCCTTTTTCAGTCTCCCATCTGATTGTGAGGTGGATCAGAGTTCACACGAAAAGGTGCAAAACAGCAGTGCACAATATCAAGAAAGCATCCAGATTGTTAAAAGAAACATGGAAAGTCTAGATAGCACTGATCCCATTCCAAACGACTCTCTTTTCGACTTAATGGTGGAGTTGTAAAATTTGGAGAAAATCTACTTTCATGATTATAAACCCAAAGTGATGAAATAAACCACTGTCAAAACAAGAAATGTTATTCGTATGTCACTAAGGGGGTGAAAATAAATTGTTGTCCAAGTTTTCCAGAGATCAACTTGACAAGTTCGTTTTGTTTTCGTTATTTTATAACTTAACATTAGGCAGAGTGTCTTTAAATTTAAGAAAAAAAACGTATTTCTTACTATTTCTCATTTACTTTGCTTATGAACGGAAGAACCAGTAGATAAGTCAGAGACACGCAATATATATATGTCAGCATAGACTGACGGATAAGTACATCGTGATATTTTTGCTGATTGGTTATAGCACTCTTTTGGGACTACTATCAACCTTTCTGGTCACACTTGTAGTGACTGTTTTGGTTGTTGATATTTGACTCTGGTTTTTTTCATATTTGTTAACCTCATCTCTGGATTATTTATAATGGCTTAATAATCAGAGCACCATTTAAATAAAATGCATAACAAATTTGTGGCTTTGAGTATTGTACTTTTTTTGGTTGTTTGCGGATTTTCTACTACCGCGCAAAGAATGTCATTCCCTGCAAAAAAATCATAAATGAAATAATTTAAGCAATTAATATTTATACGAAATTTGGTCTACCAACGAATTACTGTTTGCAGATCTATGCAACCCTTGAGAAAAAAGTTAACGCAATCGGATTTTTTTGTATTTTTAAGAGCACCTTGCTTATTTATTGACATTGAAAATGAGCTTTTTCAGTACTCATCATTAGAAGGCGAACATATTAGGAAAAACAAGACAATTTTAGGTTAAAAATATGGCTTAATGAGTTTTTTCCAACCAAAAATGCCCAAAAAGTTTTTTTTGCTATAGTATTCTGAGCCAATGAATAATGTACACCTTCACATAATATTTTTCTTACGATACCTTGATATCGGAATACACCATTAGAAGTCATGTCATTTGAACTGATGCTCAAATACCTAGAAAAACACTTTTTATTTGAAGACACGTCTTTTCATAAGATATTCCCTGGTTAAAAATCCTTCATTCCTTGGATGTGCCATGTAGTGATAATAATTCAGTGT
>JAAGOF010000319.1:825783-838768 GCA_010645155.1 Tigriopus japonicus
TTTTACTTCAAATGAATTTTGTCAGACTGTGTTGTAATTGGATTTGAAAAACGGAACTTAGGCCTTAGTATTTAAATTTTGAAAACATTTTGCATTTAAGATATTTTAACATCTTAAAAACCTACAATTCTAAACGGTAGTGTTCAAATAATGACCGAGCATATTAGAACTAAATCGCATTTAATGTTTAACTATCGGGGTGTATTTTAGACAAAATACGTTGGCCACCCTGGCTTCAAGGGAAATTCAAAAACGAATCGAGGAGATCGATTTCATAAATTTGTATTTTCCTTGTTCGATACAATGAGCTTTAGGAGGGATGGTAAGGCCATAGTTAGACATCAAAAGTACCAATTTTTCTCCCTTTAAGTATTAAATATATTGATTTATATGAGTTTCCTGAAAAATTAATTTCTGCCACTTTCTGCCATTTTCTGCCACTTTTTTCGCATGAATAAAAGCCATTTTCTGCCACCAATTTCTGCCAGGTGGCAGAAATTGGCTTTTATTCATTTGCCATCACTGGGTGGACGCGAACTCCGACTTTTGGAAAAATGGTATGATGCCGAGGCTATATTTTGACACAACGGCATTTATTCCTAAATAATGGCTAAACCTGTTGAACATGCGTCTTGAAAGAATTCATTCAAACTTCTTGTGTTAATATTTATGGACAAGATGTTCTTCACTGTTGAGTCATTGATATGCTCACTCCTTTGATATCCCTTGCTCACGTATCCGCCACAATGATCTGAGGGTATTTGCAATTTTTGCTGAATTTTGACAAAACGTGCTAGCACTTCATGTGGTGAAGATTTTAAAAAACATTTATCGCGAGTTATTTTTCAAATTTGGCGCGCACTTTTCACACTGGATCAGCCAATCAAGCACCTCTATTCAACCCTCTGAGAAATAAACAGAGCCATGAAATGTGAGGTGTCGACCGCCATCATTATTTCATCGACATATAGTACCCATTTCACTCTGGAGGAAAATTTTGTGTTTACAAAGAAACACAGCAAAGTGTAATCAAAAGTTGTTTCACATCATATCTTCAGTTTTGTGCCAAATTGTTTTGCCAATTGTTCTGCGACCAAGTTACACAAGTTCCATCTAAGGTCTTGCGAATCTGAATTCAAGAGTGACATCCAATATTAAGTGGAAAAACACACAAAATGTCCATCACTCACAGCGCTCACAGATTCTTCATCAAAGCCAAAAGAGATGCGGTTAAAAGCCATTGACCTATCATGGACTTCGTCCTCCATGGCCTACCTGTGATTAATAAATTTCACCCAAATCTTAAAACAATTGATTACCCCATAATCAGTGACCATTATGTCTAAACGCACATGGTTTGTTTATTAATTGTGGTCATCTCATCCTATTCCAATCATTCTGACCAGATCTTATGCATGCTCGAGTTGTCAATGTTTCAGACCAGGTTCAGGGGTCTTTTTTGTTCAGATTGAGAAGACCCAAGTTGCCAAGATGCAAAGCCATCCAAGAACAATGGATTTACTCAAAACTCCCTTGGGACGAAGATACAATTTGTTATTGAAAGAAGCAAACAGTTCCAAAACTTTTGATGAGATATGTAACAAACTAGGTGAAAAAGTATTACTCATTGAAAACTTGCCAAACTGTCAAAATGTGTTTGTTTTCTCGTTGAAATACAAACTAAACTTATCAAAGCCACTAAGACTGCAATACAAGATGTTTGTTTAATTATATGTAATCAAGTTTCTGTTACAGTATCAAGAGGTTCTCGTGTCAAATAGATGAGAAATCACCTAGCATTGTTTTGCACGAATATAACAACCCCTTGAACACTGCAATACGAAATGCATGAACATGGTTGAAAACAAAAGTACTGTATTATTCAGAGGGGTTCAAGCCTCTTAAGGAATCTTTGATGCAATGTTTCAAATTTCAGCCAATACTACTGAAACTACTGAGCAAGAACGAACCTCATAAAAGAGGTTGAGACATTTTCAATGATTTTTACTGATGGATTTTGAGTTCGTATTTTGCCTTACTTTTACCATTTTGGTCCTTAGGGGTCAAAAAGCTTACCACTACTTAACTTCTCAAATGAAAAAGATAACTAATCTCCATGTAAAATATGGCAGCACTACCAATTCGAAATCTATTTTTATAACTACCAATGGAACAGGTCTTTGAACAAAAAGTTACTACAACCCGCCTCTTTTAACAGCAATTACACTTTGAGTAAAAAGTGGCAACACACTAACTCGAAACTCATCCCTAATGATTTAGGCACAAGACATTGCTCAAAGAAAAATGCCTTTTAACTAGTTTAGGGATCTGAAATGGATTTTGGCGCAGAGCAGAAATTCCACGTACTTAAAAACTGTTTTTTATTCAAGAAGAGCAGTTACTTGATGCTCTTCTTTATTTTTTAATAGCTGTCAAATATTATTAACTTCGCTAAACTGCAAAATAAATTCTAAATTTGTAGACTACCTATATGTACTTAACAAAAACAAGTCTTCAACAATTTGTGACTCATCTAGATAACGACAAATTTGACAGTCGATCAATCTCCTTTAGGATCGTTCTGGCTCACAAGTATCTAACTCGTATCTTGTAGCAAGCCATCCTACGAACGAGTGTCCAAGCTGCGCGCCAAATTTGAAATGAAAATATTATATAAATTGAAATTTAGTTAGATATTTCATCTGGAAAATAACTCGCGACAAATGTTTTTGAAATCTGCACCACATGAAGTACTAGCAGTTTTTGTCAAAATTCAGCAAAAATTGCAAATACCCTCAGATGACTGGCGGATACGTGTGTCCGCGGATTCTAGTCATGTGAAATAAAAACCTGTATGTCGAGTGAATAAAGGGAGTCAAACACAGTCTGTGGAGTCAAACTAATTCAGTTCGTGTCTTAACATGGCGCAGTCGGTTCTTCTAACCCGCTGCCCTCAGTTCATGGAACTTGTGAAATGTGAATCGTGATAGTGCCATTTCACCCGTGGACATCCGAGGACAGTAGGTCGGAGAACCTGCGACCGGCGATTGAGGCGACATTCCCGCCTGCTGATCGAGGCCACATTCCCGCCTGTTGATTGAGGCCACATTCCTGCCTGTTGATCGAGGCCACATTCCCCCCTGTTGATCAAGGCCACATTTCCGCCTGTTGATCAAGGCCACATTTCCGCCTGTTGATCAAGGCCACATTCCTGCCTGTTGATCAAGGCCACATTCCCGCCTGTTGATCAAGGCCACATTCCCGCCTGTTGATCAAGGCCACATTCCCGCATATTGATCAAGGCCACATTCCCGCATATTGATCAAGGCCAGTGCCCAGAAATTTCGTCGACCCTGCCCCAGTGCATGGTGGGATTCTGTCGTCGACCCTGCCCCAGTGCGTGGTGGGATTCTGTCGTCGACCCTGCCCCAGTGTGTGGTGGGATTCCGGCGTCGACCCTGACATGGAGGCACAAGTTTCCTTTTTCAATAGACCAAGTAAAGGTTGGATTGCATGAGCCAAATCGGGCATAAATTGTCCCAACTGATTGGTCAGGCCCAAACACGAACGCAAATCCGTTACATTCGTAGGAGCAGGGAACTTGGAAATTGCTGCCACCTTGGCAGGGTCAGGCCGAACACCGTCTTTTCAATTAAATATCCGGCAAATTTTACGAGTGATCCCACCTGAGCCTTCTTTTTGGATAGCGTGATATTGTGCTCCTCGCATCTCTTCAGCACTGCCTCGGTTTTCTTGACTAGATCCTCGAGAGAATTGCCATAAATCAGAATATCGTCGACAATCTTGCGAACTCCTGTAAGGCCAAGGGCTCGGTCACCTCGGGCGCAAAATTAAAATTCGTCCCCAGAGGCGTTGAGGCCCATGGGAGCTCGACAAAAACGATAACGTCCAAATGGCGTCATGAATGTCGTCAAATGTCTGGATGCAGGATCTAGCTCAACTTGCCAACATCCCTTCACTGCATCCAGAACGACAAACCATTTTGATGACGGAGGAATTGAAGTTGACATGTCTTTGGCTGAAGAAAATGGATGAATGGGTCGTTTCTCGTACTTGTTAAGGGTAGTGAAATCAACAACAAAACGAATGTCTCCATTTGGTTTTGGTATCAACAGACTAGGACTAACCTAGACCGAAGGTTCCGTCACAAATTCGATAATGCCAGACTTATCCATGAATTTCAATTCTTCCTCAGTTTCGTCCACGTATGCATATGGAACGTTTCCGGCCACAGTGACGTGAATGGGCTTGATGGGAACATCATCTCTCAAGTGGATTATTAGAGGGCCTTTTATGGGCTTGAGAACGTCAGAAACGTCAAAAGTGGACGTAAAATATTTCGTGTGGAAACTAATTCGCGACAAACATGTTTGAAATCTTCATCACATGAAGTAACAGTCTCTGTAAATATCCAGCAAAAATAGCAAATACCCCGAGATGACTTCGAGGGGACGTGACCTACCCTTGCCGAGCAAGGAATTTTCCTTGTTTCATCCGCTAGCCATAAGGTTTTTGAAGAGATCCTTTTTCGTGATCTTTGCATGAAATAAGTGTGTCGCTGGCAGATTGAATTGTCAACATGTCGCCCTCTAAACTTGGTTCCTCCTTTCCAGAGTTGGGGAGTAATTGTAATTGCAATTACAATTACGTAATTTCAATTACAATTACATGTATTTGTAATTAATCACATTTTGGGCCAAGTAAATGTAACTGTAATTAATTACATTTTTGGCCATGTAATTGACGAATTTTCAATTACAAATTCCCAATTACTTTTCTAACTCTTACTTCTTCAAATTAACCATAATATCAATTGATACTTTGAGTTGTCACTTGCAAAACAATTATTTTGTCATCAATTTGCGGTCAATGTGATGCCCCTAACAGGTAGCTTTTGTTACAATACACACCCAAGCTATGATGTTTAAATACTTTTAAACTAAAATAGCTTTTGACTATGATTTTTATGTCAGGAGGTAGGGCTTTTCACAACTAAGGGCAAACAAATGAGGTGGAAAGTTTTAAAACATTGTCATACTTGATATATGTGTTTAAAGTTCGTGTTATTTTTTTGGAAAAAAAAATGCCTTGTTGTTCATGGCATAAAAGTTTTGATATTTAGCCCGTTCATAAACCTTGGTTTTTGTAAATCACTCTTTCATTTAACCTTTCAGGCATTATAAGTTGCCAGTTGGTGCATCCCATTTAAAAATGGCAGATCTGTTTATTTATCATCGTTTTGAAAAGGCAAAAGTGTGAAAGCGACGGAAGGATTGTAATTGACATGTAAGTGTCATGTATAGGGACGGGCAGAAAGTGCAAATAATCTTACCCTTTTAGTTACCAAAAGTTGCAAAAAATGTGCCCAAATGTGCAAAAAAAGTGCAGAAAAATGTTGAAAGTGCAAATAAATGTTGAAAAAAAGAGCAATTAAGTGTCAAAAAAAAGCAAATAAATGTCAAAAAAAAGCAAATGAATGTCAAAAAAGAGCAAATAAATGCCAAAAGAGCAAATAAATGTCAAAAAGAGCAAATAAATGCCAAAAGAGCAAAGAAATGTCAAAAAAGAGCAAATAACTTGCATTTGGACTTAAAACGTCATTCATGGAGTACCCACGGCTCCTAATTGAGCAGGAGAAGTCATTTACAAGTTCTAAAGACATTTGAGACTAGTTTGAGGTGAAGAGACAATGCCGCACAAGTAATAGAGTTCTATTAATTAGGTCACTAGCAAAAAGGATGTAAAGTAATGAAAAATACTCTAGTCAACAATCTTCTGAATTTTTCATTCCTAAGGTGGTCTTGTGGATGTATGTACCTAAAATATTGTCGAAATATATTTAGCAATTGTTTTATATGGCTTTAAATCACTCCGTTTTCGTCCTTCAAGTTGTTTAAAAATAGACATTAAAAATTGAACAGAAAAATACCCACGTGTGCCTTAAAATTGAAAACAATTGCATCAAAAAAAATAGTCATAAATGTGTTTTAAGCATGTTTTTAGTGACATTACTTCAATATTTGGCCCATGGCCTAATTACTAGAACTCAATTTCAAATGTGGCATTCATTGTCTCATCACATCAAAACTGTTCTCAAATACTGTTGGAACTTAAAAGTAATATCTCCAAGTCAATTAAACAATGTGTACTGCTACATTGGTGTATCCTTAGCTTGATGATTTCAAGTTTATAACGGCCTTTTTTAGAAATAGCGATCTTTGTAGGCAGGAAACCCAATTCTGCAATCTATATTGTTTGTAGATCCTTCCATTACCATAACATGAGTTTATTTAGGTTTGCTATTTGTTGGTTGCATGCAATGAGATTCTTTTGTCTAATCTTTAGTTTAGTAAACAGGATGTTATAGTTAAAGCCAAGATGGTGAATAAAGTGTGAGGTTTGCGTCTGAAATGCACATATTTCTTCAAGGTGCTAAGAATGGTTGATTGCAAATAAAAGCTTTTTCGACTAGTTCAAAATTTGATCTTGAAACTAAAAATTCTTTCAAAAGCCACTACATTTTCTTAACAATTTGTCAATTTTGGCCAAAAACGTAAATAATAAGTGCAAATAAAGGTGGAAAGTGCAAAAGTGCAGAAAAATGGGTTTATGTTACCAAAAATCTTTTTACACTATTTGCCCGTCCCTAATCATGTAATTGACATGTAATTGTAATTGAAGTCAATTACATTTTCGGATGATGTAATTGTAATTAATTACATTTTTCGACAAAGTAATTGTAATTAATTACATTTTTCGACAAAGTAATTGTAATTAATTACATTTTTCGACAAAGTAATTGTAATTAATTACATTTTTCGACAAAGTAATTGTAATTGATTACATTTTTCAAGCAATTGACCCAACTCTGCTCCTTTTAAATTTATTATCCGAGCAGGACAAAACGGTGCGTCCCATGGCTTTCTCTTTCTCGTCAGAAGAGAGGAGAAGCCTCTATCAGTCTTCTGCGGTAACCAAGCTGATGGTGGCTTTGGTAGATTTGTTTATTTTTTTGAAAGGCCCTGAGTCCTTCATATCGGAGCCGAGCCGTCTGAAAAAGGGCGTCCTTTTCGACAGACTAGAATTGATTTGGTGTTGATTTACGACACTTCCCCTGAAGTAGTTTCTTTCAAAGCCATCTCATCATGATGAACGAAAGTAACACAAATTGTCCCCAATTGGACAGCTGTTCCACGTCTTTGAGTTCATCATCCACTGAGGGACCGGATTCTCCGGGCATGTCTCCATTTGGCAGTCCAATTTTGGAGTCATCTTTGGGTTCTTGTGGGATGGTTGGTACTGCCAAAATGTCATGTCCAGATGGTTTGGCTCCCTACTCTCAGAGCGCCCAATTTGAAGTAACATTTTTGGATTCGGTGCAAGGGCCAAGCCGAGGTTCAAAGACGTACACATTGATGGTAAGTTCCGGAGGTTTTTCTATGATTGGGTAAATTATGTATATTTTCCATTCATGGCTGACGAGTGTGTAGGCGATTTTAAATTAGACTCCTGTGGAAAATATCAGGGAAAAATAATCATTTTGCATTGAATTATTGAAGGTATGGGCACTTCATAATGGTCAGAGGATGTCCGACGAGGGTTTAGTAATCAATAGAACTTTCGACGATTTCGTGCTACTGCATGAGTCTATATCCTCACAAGTGTCCCAAATGGGTGTGATAGTGCCTCCAGTGCCCGATGAAATTTCTCGAAGTGCTTCTTTTCGACTGGGTCTCGACTTACCTTGGAGCAAGCTAGAAGAGGAACAATTGTGCCATTTTGTACGCATTTGTAGTACTCATCCAGTGATCGCCGAACTGTCTATCTTGTCAGACTTCTTTCTATCAACCAAAACTCCCACCTTTAAAGCCAAGTTTCCGGTGAAAGTCTTTTTCTCGGGCCTTTACAAAGGCTTCAAAGGTCGGCCCAAAACAAATCTTCAAAATGAGCCAGATCTTTTTCGAAAAGAAAAACAAAGATCTGAGATATATTGCCAGAACTTGTTGTCAGTCCAAGAGCGTCTTCAAAGGGTTTTGGAGGCGTCCAACAAGCTATCACAAAAGCTTCTTCTTCTGGCAGCTGTTGAATTGACAACCTCAAGGGTGAGTGAAGATTTGAACGTCAATTTCTCGCAAGCATTCGTTCAAGAGGCCACGGTGCTCCAGGACAAAATCTATGCTTCCCAACGATATTTGGGTTCGTATCTGGGTACTTTTGTGAAGTACTTCGAGTCGGAGGTCCGAGCAATTGGCCAAAGAGAAGCATTGCTTGACGAGGAAACTGAGTTATCGTCTTCAGATGAACAATCATCTCTTACTTCGTGCACTCAACGGGTCAACACCGAAATCAGGCAATTTCACATTGAAAGAGTGAGACGAATGAAGGAGACCTTACTTTCTTATTCAGTGAGCAATGTGAAATATTCCAAAGCTATCGTCAATGAAGTGTCCCATTGGCTTGCAAGCATGCCGGACTTGCATGCAGTCTCCAAAAGTGCTCACACCGAAACCGAGTAAAGCAATTACTTACCTTGCATTGTTACATAAGTGATATATTGAACTCTTAACAAGCTAAAGCTCTAAGAAAACTATTTTTGCAAAATGGACCCAAACGTTCGATGGTGAAAGAAAATGCTCATTTCCCAATGAAATTTGTGGTCAAACTTGCACTTTGCAGCGGCTCAAATAGAAAAATATGCGATTTATTATTGTTTGCACGCAAGTTCATAAATGTCCTCAGCAATCGTAGAACCGGCAAGTTCTCTGATTGACAATTCGATGATTCATGATTCTTGTCTCTTCTTCATCCTCCAATGAGAATCATTGGGCGATTAGCGGACTCTTTTATTTTCAGCATCCCAGCATGCCGTGGTTTCTTCTTCATCACTGCACCTCCAATAAGTTCCTTTATGTCATCTTTGCTCATTTCCGGATTTCGAAGAGCATCTCGAAGGTTCAACTCCGTGTTCCCAAAAAGACACACCTTTAAATTGCCATCAGCTGTCAGTCTTAAACGATTGCAAGCTCCACAAAAGTTCTTACTCATAGATGTTATGAAACCGATTTGACCTTGAAAACCGGGCACCTTCCAAGCCTTGGATGTGTCATTTGGTTGATCCGATATGCGTACTAACTCCGGATAGGATCTTCTCAGATTGTTTAACATCTCTTGATAGGGGACAAATTTCTTTAATAGCCACTTGTTCCCATCGAAGGGCATGTACTCGATAAACCGAATATCAATCGGCCATTCCCGTGTCAATTCGACAAAGTTGGCCAGTTCCTCCTCATTCATACCGCGCATTACAACGCAATTGACTTTCACCCGCCCAAAATGTCCACCACTCGAGGCATCTTGAATAGCTTGCAACACTCGATCATGGCCTCTTCTCCGGGTGATATGTTCGAACTTGGGTTTGATGAGGGTATCAAGGCTGATGTTCAGGGCATCTAATCCGGCTGCCACCAGGGAATCCAGCTTTCGACTGAGAGTTAATGCGTTGGTCGTGATGCCCACGGTGTTCACGCCCGGAATAGCTTTCAAACTGCGAATGATATCGGCCAAATCAGCCCGCACCAAGGGTTCGCCTCCCGTGAGTCGGATTTTAGACACGCCTTCTTCGGCAAAGATCTCTGCCAAAGCCACGATTTCGGCCGATGTAAGAAGGCGAGCTTTTGGCGTAAGATCTACGCCAGCCTCAGGCATGCAGTACTGACAACGCAAATTGCACCGCTCCGTTAAAGAAATTCGAAGATAGGAATGGTGCCGATTTAAGGAGTCTGTCAAGACATTGGCCTCGGACTTTTTGGGGCTCTGATTATTATTAGGCTCTTTCTCGACTTGACCCAAGGACACAGCCGTAGATGCAGTTGATTGGGAGCGACGGCAATATTGACCTTTGAAGGTCTGAGCCAGGAAGGTGTCATGAGTTGAAGACCACCCATTCACGAACTTTCCGCAATGACCGAGAATCCTCTTGGCAATCATCACTGATTTACTGCTCATTCCACTGAAGATAGCTGATGATGATCATGAACGTGCATCATACATTGTTAACGCTACATGTTGGACTGATCTATTTAAGATGAAACCCAAGCTCAGGCAACTTTTAGTACGAAATCGTCTGCAATTACACGTAGAGCGGAGAGGGACCTGAATCTTCCGAAATGTGATGAGGGCAAGCCATCAAACCTGTTTGAGAAGAGAACGAGTCTGAACAAAATTAGATGAAGGCCTGAAAATAAGAACGGTTCCTCTGAGAGTGTACTGCATTTTTGGCTCAGGCAAGGACATGGCTCAGGTTACACTCGTTGGGTTATTTTATTTTAAATCTTTCGTCATAAGGGCCGAGGAGTTGGATGAAAACAAACCGATCGAGGTCTCTTTCATTGGAAAATCAGGTTTGCCACGCTACAGAGATGGTACTTTGCCAATCGACCGACCAAATCGAGAGGAATTCATATCTTTTTAGTTCGAAATAAATGGTTGCGGGTACGGAATGTTTGAGCCAAAAAAGTTATTTGCTAGCGTATTGGATGAATTTTAAATAAACGAGTCAACACGGTTTACAACTCGGCCTTTATTTCAAGCAAAGTTTTCATTCTTCACTCATTTCAAAAGTCCATTTGTGAGTTGGCGGAGTCTTTGGCCACAAAGATATGGCAAAACTAACGCTGGCCCATCATAGAAGTCAGTGCTCTCAGATTTTTTTTTCGTCAAAATTACCTAAAAATGCGTCAAAATTACCCAACCCTTGACTTTTTACAAAAACATACCCAAAAAATTATCAAATCTTTTTTTTATCAATTGTTATAACCTTGTAATGTTTTCAACACTAGTTTATCGATATTTAAAGGTATAGAAATTATCAAACCAGGTGACAAGACAGCCATTGCAAGAAATTAACCTAACAAAGCAATTGTGAATTATTCCTAACACAACATGCTATTTACTAGGTGCTATTGCTTGGACACTTGAAACAAGTTTTTTAAATGCAATAAGTTGTTCTATCTTAATACTGGCTCTCGCAAGATCTTGCAACACGAGGAAGAACAAGTTCATTTTCCGCCGACACTTGCCTAAGTTTGAAAGACGCATAACTTTTAACTCCGTTGTTCCATTGAGCTGAAAATTCATAGACAAATTCATTAAAATATCAATAGCCGGTCCTGTATAATATAACACATTCTCGTGAATGGGAGCAAGGATGATCAAATGTGAAGCTGTCATCGCAGTCCAACAGAAGCGAACTATGGGTGCATCAGCTAATTGAGCGACAGTATCATAACAAGGAGAAATACTGTACAGCCAGCTTGCAAAATCTAAGGGTTCGTGTTCTCTGCTTTCGAAATACTAGTTTCATCACTTATGTGTGGTCAGCCTGTTGAAATCAGAACAAGAAATACTGTTCACAGCTTACTGATCATTTCTTAAATTTTGTTTGCGGGATTACACTTGCCAATATGCCTTAGCGTTCACAAGCTCCTCGTGCATTATTTCTCCTGGATGTGAGAGCAGGGTTGCCAGGTCTTCGACGGCTCTTATCGCCAGATTTGCCACCGAAATTCGCCAGAATTCGCCACCTCATTTGAAAAATCGCCAGATTTTCGCCAAATGTCTTTTTACTAACAACCTTATGTACATATATACATAAGGTGATAAAAATAAGTGACCTTCAAGGAATACCTCAAATGGTCAATTCTTCAGTTTTGTTTTTCAACTTTCATTTCATCTTTCATCTTTTGATACACATTTCATGACTAAAGTTCTCGAAGGAAACCGGAATGCCACCATAATGACTTTCCTTCATAATTTTTTATTTGTAGCACTTGGAACGCGTTTTAGTTCGTAATTTGTGCACAAAATTCAAATTTTACTGATGCTAAATAACCAAATCTTTCGGACTCTTTTTTGAAATGCTATGAAATTTATAACTCTTTAAAAGCAATGTTAATGGTATTTCGTTCGTTAACGAAATCTGACCAATTGCCATTGAAAAATCCCAAAATGTAACGTGATCACTCAAATAGTAAAAAAATATTTTTTGTACCAATGACATTGTTCATGCCCTGTATTTTGACCATATTATAATATGAGTAGTAAACCATAAAGAGGGCGTAACCAAAACCAAACAGGGGCAATCGCAAAATAATAGGATGCATAGTTTATTTAGGATTTCAATTGGCCAGGTCAATTAGGAAAATTAAATTGGAAATTTTTCAAAATCAGTTACACATGCGTTTGCCGAAGCTTTTGACTTCATAACAGTCTCTTTTTCCCAAATTCTATTGTTTAAAAATCTAGTTTGCATTTTTTTACCGATTTCAATTGGTACACAGAATGTCATTCCATGTAAATGTCAAAAAAAATAAAACCCAAGTGGGGTACTCATAATGATCATAAAAGCATTGGTCTGTAACGGAGTTGGAATTGGCTGCCCGATAGAGTCCCTGAAAGTCGTTTGCGTAAATGAGACTTAAAAATTTATAATGGGTCGTCTAATGGATTGATTCGTCGCAAAGAGGGACGGAGTAAGTTCTACAACAAAAGAGCGAAACAAAATTTTCTCGTTCTTGGTAAAAGCACAATCAAATCAAGAAACAATACTTCGGTCAAAGCTCTCCCCATTTAGTGATTGTCATTTTTAATACTTAGCCCTTGGTTTTCAGTCAGAATGAAAGTCAAAATCATAAAGAGAGAATCAAAATTTGCCTGAGTAATCGGCAAAAAATGGACGATTTTGCCAATTTTTCCGCCAAATTCCCCCGATTTCGCCTAATTTATCGCCAAATTTGCTCATTTCGCCAAATTTATAGCCAGAAATACTAAAATCGCCAGATGTATGTATGTATGTATGTCTTGTATTTTCAGTGAAAGTAATCACTTTTTTGGCAATAGTATTGAGAACAAGGGTTTTACCTAGAAGTGTCAGATAGGTATTGACAATATCACGCGTTTAAATTCC
>JAAGOF010000243.1:0-78308 GCA_010645155.1 Tigriopus japonicus
TGGTTCTTCTGGGCAAAGGTGTCGAGACCTAATAGAGAATGCTAGAAACTAATTCGTACATCAATTACAAGAATGAGACAAGGTCCACTTAGGAAAATGTTTTGTTTGATTTTTCTCGAGTTATGACATAGCTCCGCATTTAAAATCTGATAAATGGTGTACAATAGAGGGGATTTGACTGCAATAATAAATCTAAGGACGTTTTGAAGTTTACGTCACCATTTTTGAATTGAAGGTTTAACTACCGCCATCCACCGATAAAAGCCTACTCGTTTTTTGAAATTTTCTCAATTCATAGCCATATTTAAAAAACGGGAGTTTGGAATTGATGTACCACTTCAATTCAATTTAAAAGGCCAAATGAGAGCGATATCAGATTTGGTTTTCTATTAAAAAGAAACCACATCCCAGATTTTAAAAGATTTAAAAAAGTGCGATTCACACAGAACATTATTTGCCAGGAGGCTAGTACTTGTCGCTCAACAATTTTTTTTTTCGCCTCGAATTTTTAAAATCGTTTCGTATCAGAGGCTTTGGAGACTTCAATAACTTTGTACATGCTGAGAGGATGCCTGACAAGGAAAAACGTATGGTAGAATTCGCCTAAAAACTTAGTTTGTTTTATCACATTTGAGACAAGCTTAATCTCCGAGGAGCATCACATGATCTGCTTGATGGGTTTTGATGTTACAATGCCTGCTTTGCGCCACTGGTGTTAATCTGGTCCTTCATTTAACAGGAGAACAAAGGCTGTCTTTTCTATATCTTTTCCAAATCCAGAAAGTTCCCACTTAAGGAAACATATCCAATAAGTTTTCATCATATGTATATGTTGCATTCTTCCATAGATATCTTGACTACTGGATGTCGTACGACCGACTGCTTGGTTGGTAAACTAGTACATCGAACAGTCTCCTGGGAATTGATCACAAATCGGTTTATTGTACTGTTTTTCCAACCAACCAAGAGGTCGTCCGCCATCCAGTGTCAAGAAATCTATGATTCTTCATAAGGTAGCTTTCTAGCAGATTCAAGTAACGCTAGGTATAAGGCTTGGTGAACAAAACAAAGATGAAGGGGATCTTGCTGTCAAGACCTCGGTTTTCACATGTTTGTAACAAATCACAAAAAGTCAAATGAAGGGGCCATTTCCATGTTGGTACTTGGAGCATAAGCAACTTGCAATTCCAGGCCAGGTAGAGTCACTTGTTAAGCAAGGTTGAAGTAGGTTGGAATCCTAAAAGCCATGTCAAACCAATTCCCATACAGTACTTTTCAGGTTGATTTATTCTGTAAAGTATTCCTGTAGAACTCCTCTCGACATGAGTTATAAATGACGACTGTGTTGGCAACTAACTTGTTTGTCTTCTCATGGTAAGGTGTCTTAAATGAGACTTAGGCAGGACATTCGAAACCATCATTTTGCTTTTAAGAATAAGGCTTTGCATTGTTAACCTGTTGGAATCTGAGATGGTTTGCATGCAATTCAATTGTTGTAAGCAAGGTTCAAATAAAATTGCGTAAATTAGATTGCGCTTCATCTCGTCCCCATGCATGTATATTTCATGTTTGATCAGTTTTGGCCTCGCTGAAAAGATCCTATGAATCATAAATTCAATAAGGTGGGAACATAGTGAAAAATGTTACTTGTGAAAGCCGTTCAACTGCCCATTACCTATTTTTTGACAGAATGTTTGATGTTCATATAGCCTTCAAGAATCGATTGGTACATATCTTAGTTCTTGGCGTGCCCATCTATTTTAGGCATAATTTTGTACCACCGTGCCCCCCAACCACTTTAAGACCTCTACTCTCCACTGGCATTTGGTTTTGTCGAGTTGGGTTTTGGTGAACATTGTCAGTCATAACTGCCACTTGACAACGTTGCTACCTTGTCAACTCCTCCGAACCTGTCAGTTGACGCATTTGAGACGTGACTAGTCTATAACACTACCAACTGATTATCGATGACTTTTGATGTCGTCCATTTCCGTGGATCCTTGTAGTGTTTCACAAATGACATTCAATTTTGGTGATTTTGATGCCAAAAGTTAGAGAATTAATGTTTTGTCCTTCAATCCATTAATTTGAAACTTTTTACTTAACCATAATCGTTTTGTGATTTGACACCCTGCATGCATCGATGTGTATTTCGATTGTCGACGAGAAATGCTTAGCCTAAGGACAAATAATTTTTCAACATGTTCAGTCACAAAAGAGTGACAAACAAAATAATATTTCCCATCAAGCTAATTTTGTTTGGATTTGACCAAATATTTGCCGTTTTGTTTCACGTGTAGACCAGCCTTTACTTTGACAAAAGACAAATATTACTTGGTTCTCGAGAACTTAAATTTTGTTGTCCACCATGATTCAAGAGCTTACTGATATCGAATGTCCAACAACATTCTAGGGAGAGGAAATGCTCGTGAAAACAAGGGTTCTTAAACTTTTTGGAGCCAGGACCCCCCAAACACTTCTTGAGAAACCCGGTCCAATTAACTAACAATTTGTATTAATTATATTTATTAAATTTTAGTTATACTGGAGCCCTTTGTGGTTTGGGTTATCGGCCTCAGAATTGGGATCAAACAGACGATCCCCAGAAGCCAACCAGGCTTTGCTCTTATCATCCCGACCAAGATATTGAGCTTTGCTTTGACGTTCACTTTGACAATGAAGACGTCCATCAGATGAACAAGGTCCGTTACTTCATTAATCGTGCCTTTACTCGAGATCAAGCCAGATATGGAAGCCGAAATGATGGGACGAAAAGCTTTGTTAGGATGCAGATTCCTCAAGAGTTAATCAAGATCCAAGATGCCATTGCCAAACACATGACCAATCTGACTAATAGGTCTCGAATCTCTGTCATCCCTCGACACTTTGGGCATGAGTTTCGTTGGTTAGAATGGCCCGCTCATCGGCTAATGCATCTCCCCAAAGTGATGGTATGTATTTGTCGTATCAACCAAGGTGTAATCATTCATTTTCTTCTGTTAATGGTAACATATTTCCCTCAACCAAGTTCCAAATCTGACAAATATCAAAATGTGAAAGATTCCAGTAGAGAAATAAAAATGGTGCCACTGACCTTCAGGTGAAGAAAGCTTGCAAAGGTGGACGTTCAGTTTTGTCACGAGTTTTTAGCTGTCAAATTCTGAGATTTTTGATGGCTTCTTTTTCTCTAATGGTCAAGTTTGTTTGAATAGAGCAAGAAAAGCGTTGGGAAAAACTGTTCCTGGTGCAATGACAACAACTTGTAAGATCCTTTCTCTTTCCTTTATAGGATACCAGTTGTCCGATTTTCAAACTCATCAGGGCCTACCAACTTAATGAGGATCAAAAACAAGGCAATGGGCTCAATAATTAATCTACTGAACCCAGAGTCTTGTCTGTTTTTTTCATCATCCAGAATTTTATACGAGATGGAAACGTGATATGAAGAAATAAAAATATTTTCCTAAATTCCTTCAGGTATTTTTATTTAATTCAATAAGCTAATATTAAGTTTAAAAAAGTTATTTTGACACCATTAATGTTGGTCAGATTCCATGACCGAAAATGGCATCATCTGTCCAAATATCCGAAATCAATCTGGATGGGGCTCATATACTCCGACACATACCCAATGGTACATGAATACTAGTAAAGGGAACAATCCAATCACCAATCATATTCACGGTAGGTTGCCCAACTTGGTCTGCCAATAAGCCTTCAGGGTCTAGCATTTTACAGTTGAATGTAATGAGTAGGGACAGGAACTTAAGACGAGTAAACTTATTCGCCTTTTTTCGTCTTTTTGGCCTTTATTCGTCGCCAATTTTTTTTTCGTCTAATTTTGATTTTATTCGTCTTTTTTCGTCTAATTGGCCAAAAATTTGGATTTTCTGAGATTTCCATCGCTTGCAGCGTTTTTTTTTCAATTTTCCAAGCAAATAAAAACTTCAAAAAAAGTTCAACCCCACCAATCATAGGCCAATGTAATAATTTGATTGTCAGTTGCGGTTTTGCACAAGCAAAATACAATCCACACTTATAAATTAACTTGTACTCGTACAGTTCCTCGACAGGCTCAGAAAGAAAAAATTACTATTGGGTTGAAAAGGCCCTCAGAACAATTATTGGATTTGCAAATCTGATTTTAAGTATAGCTGTACTAAAACGTTCCTTTCAAAAGGCATTTTTAACTCTTGGTTTTAATTTGACATATGTACTACTGGCTAATTCTTGCTCGTTAGGTACTTCCTTTTTTTTTAATTTTCTAGATTTCGCCGTTATTGACAATCAAATCAGTTCAGACAGATTGGTCACTATCAATAGTGACATATGTAACGTCTATTTTGCGGGAGCAGCTTTAAACGTCTTGTTTCGTCTGGACGGGCATTTAATTTTTCTTCTTTCTTATAAGATAGGTTCATTCGCCTTTTTGGGAAATTAATTCGATTTTTTCCATTTTGCAAGTATTTTTTTTCTTTTTTTCTGTCTTTTGGGAACTTTCATTCGACTTTTTTTCGTTTAATCGGTCATTCTTATTCGTCTTTTTTCGTCTAATCAGGCAATTCTATTCGACTTTTTTGTTTAATTTGACAGTTTTATTCGTCTTAACTTCCTGTCCCTATTTATCATTTTGGTTACATTCTCTTTGCTTTGCATTTTGCCAAAAGGATCATTCATTGTTACGATCTTACGATGTACGAAAAATTGGAAGATTTATTTGATACCATCACTTCTGTGGCTTTCGTGTCAACAGTGGCTCAGACGAAAATTTACAATTTCTAAATCTTTCAGTCATTTCACATGACTTGAATAGAGATACCCAATATCTCAACCAGTTTGGGATAGTATGGATTAAATTTCCGTCTTTTTTCGGGCACTGATGTGCCATAGTTATCCCGCAACAGTCGTTGATTACCAAAATGAGGAGAAGAACAAACTCTTCAAAACTTGCATATAAAATATTCAACAAAATTTATTTGTCTTTTAGCGTAATCCAACATTTTTGACACGGTTGCATTTTATGGCCCTTGAGCTCCAACTATCCATGACGCCATTTTTTGTTCAGTGAAGACGTTCCAAGTTATTCGTAGAATATCATCCCTCATTAGTATCATCATCTGATCACCCCTTAGTCGGTTTGATGGCTTTGGTCGGTGAATGGAGGCCACTCAATGTGGCAAGATGGTAATTCTTCTCGTAGTCCCTTGAGAACATGTTCAGAATTGTCCACACCACCCAAGTTCTCCAACCAGAGATGCCGTAACTTTTTCAATTTTCTCAAACTTGCGACGCCCTCATCTGTCACGTTGCCGTTATCACTTACTTCCAAGCTTTCGAGTCGGTCGTGACAGAACGCGGCCAAAAGCGCTAACGCATCGTCATCCACGGACCTGAAAGGAAATGTTGAAACAAACAGGGTAAAAAAGGCACTTCGTTTCCTCACTTTCGCACGTCCACAATGAACGAGGAAATAAGATGAGGAAATGTGAATGACCCTTGGGGGCGTCTCAGGTCCATCTTGCGACATCCTCGGCATTGAAGGACTTGGTACCCACTTGCAATGGCATCTCTCAGGAAAGTCCAGGGGATTACTGCTCATATTTACAACTACCAGGACTATATATCACACAACAAATGCCTCTTTTTCGGGTCTTTCGGACTCACAAAATCCAGACATTGGGCTTCTGCCTTCTGCGTAAAACAAGACGTGAGTGTTACAAAGCAGCTCGCTTGAGAAATGGCCCTTTGCCGTAAGACTTTCTGGACAACTGGATTTTGCAGCATCACTAACCGACCTCAAACTGGACAAAGGAAGACTTTTAAAACATGGTTATATATTCCCTTCCTATTCTGTCGTATATTTGTTCCTTCAATTGTTATGTTGCCGTCTAATCTGAAGACGTGGTCGACATTTTAGGGCTATCCAATCGAGGAGGAATCGATCACGCTTAAGTTTGAGCAATGATTGAAAATGAGTGATGACGCTCCTCCAGCATCACGCTTCTAGCTATCTCAGATGGAAAACAGGGGGAATGACTGTTTCTTTTCCGTCTACGGTATAGGATAAAACATTTTTTTTGACCATTTTTTCCTGAATAAAGTTCGATTGGACTCCAAAGTACGACATTATGAAGCAGTAGCACCTCCTTTCAATTATGTATGTTACTGCGTATTCTTATTTTTCTGAAACGACAATCCTCATAATATGTCCTATATCTATTAGTAAATAAAAGCCTTACAAAAGCGGATCTTTGGAGAACATACCAGATAGCGTTATTCAGGTTTTCAGATTTCAGCGTTAATCCAGATACTATTCAAATCAGTGTACACTAGCGCAACCCTAATATCACTTCAATTCAGTTTACGTTCGGGTTTTTATTCTGTATGACATTTGATTAAAAGATCTTAAATACTAAAGTTTCTCGAAAAAGGGGTTTAACTTTGATTTTTGGGGCGGGAACATTGAGAGTTCCGATTAGATTCCTCTTGAATGAACGTTCTCGTTACACTCAATTCAACATTAGATGCAGTTCGTGCGGAAACATGAATAAAAAAGTACTCAGATATATTTAGGCAAAAATACCCGATGGGATCTCTATTTCCACTGAATGTATTTCTTCCTGCGAAAATCAGATTGTTCAGTTCCCTACCCAAAGTACTGTGCTTGTGTATTCCAAAATAAGCTTTGACGAAATTGAATCGCAATCCCTCCACTTACGTAGCATTCTTCAATTTGACTTTGCGCAACTCTGTCAATCCTTTCAAGTACTCAAAACCAACAATCATGATGCAGGAGTCTGTTCCATCGATTTCCATGATCTTGGTCGACCTTGACGATGTTCGTGGCAAGGAGTTGTAATCTTTGAACACAGTTTGGGATCCTTTCCATACCACACCTCCTCCACATCTAAGAAGCCATTCCGCACAAGCTCGATCTGGACCAACGGCCGAAACTCTTTCAGGTTCATACTGGGAAATAAAAATGGTTTTAGTGAACATTTCATCCCAATTAAATGTTTGGTTCCGAAACGCTATCGCCGAGGTGGCACTATCTCGTGTGGAGATTAGAATTGGGCTTTCAATATGGTTACTGGCTTTAGCAATGGAAACGTGGCTTGAATCCAAACTTTTCAAAAAATGGTTCAAACTGTCCGTAAAAGATAACAATGTTTGCACAATGTTATTTCGGCAAATTTGTTGCGTGGTATCAAACAAGAAGAACATTAACATTATAGCAATGCCTTAGACTTTCCAGCAAAAAATATCGATTAGACAAATTCTAAGAAGACTTTTGTTATTGAGGGATATGTCCATAATTTGAAATAATTGAGCCGGTTCCTATGTGAGCACTGTGTGTCAGCATTTCGAATTGTGCCAATAAACAGATAAAGACAATACCATGTTTTTCTTCCACCCTTTCATGTGTTTGAAACAGTCCTTCAGATTAAAATAAACTAAAACCGATTTTTTTTTATTGTTACTTTAAAGATAAAAATGATTAAGTCAATAAAAGGTCGGTTGTTGAGGTAGTTTGGAAGTATAGTAGAAGCACATCTAGAAGCATAGAAGAAGCACATGACGCGCAGTAGAAATAACCATGCTCGATCAAGTTTTGCTACATAAGCTGCGATTGAAAAACGCAGCTACTTTTGAAAAACAAAGTGAATCATTTTGATCATGGAATTCATTAGGAATCACAAGTTTTTATCCCGAATGTGTGTGATTTTTGCTTGTACCATAAATTTGGTTCTCACCAGAAACTTGTTTTAATTTAGTATTGGTTTATTGCGATGATTGAGTCATCATTATTGTCGTGACAAAAGTAAAGAGCACGATAAGGATGTGAAGGCTCTCCACAGTTTTCGCATTGGCAAGTAGCCGTTGGTGTAGGATGGAATTCTTTTTTGGCGCAGGTTATTACGTGAAACAATGTTAAAATCATCTTATTTCAAAAGTTAGTTGCTCAGAAAATGAATGGGACTTAATTTATGGCTGCACATAAACAAATAGCAATTCAGTCTATTTAATTGAAAATAGTAAAAAAGAGAAAAAAGACCCCAATGATATTTCCACACCGTGCGTGCCGCAACCGTACCCTAAAACATGCCTAAAATGATTATTTAACTTTTACTATGAACCTTTGCCTTCAAAATAATCGCCTTCTATAATGCTTACTAAGTATACTAAAAAGAGTACGTGCATAATATTTTTACCACTTAGCAAAAGAAAGAAAAGGTCATCAGATCGTGAAAACGTAAGATTCGCAAAAGTACTAATGTTATTAAAAATTCGTCGTCATTCTGGTCTTGAACTTTTTATGGTTCTGTTCTTTTTTTGTTCTTTTCCACTTATGCGGAGACACTTGGCTCTAGGTGGGACCAACTAGGGACCCTATATCAGAGACTGGCACTCGTAGGCTAACACACGGTGCCGATAATTCACGCTGGTGATTGGTCAATAGCATTCAGTTGAACATTCAGCTAATTCTAACGAAGTTCAATAACAAACGAGAGTACTTCTTCTTTGTTGATTTTGTAGTGATCTGACCTGGTGCTGGGGTTGCCAATTTTCTTAAGTGAAATCATATTCCCCTCTGTCTACCAGTCTTCATAAACCCGTTTTTTCTTTAAGGATCACCAAAAGGGCAAGGCATGCCTGACTTTAGTGACTTCTAAGCAGGGTTGCAACTCAAACTTACATTCGTGTTTGCTCATATACAAGAGCAAAGCACCCATTCTCCAAGCAGTAACCCTACCTTGCCACCTCCCGCAAAAAACTTGCGCAAGCCGAGATTCCACATCACTAAGATTTTGTTGTCAATCACCCGATCATGTGACATTAATTGGCCCTTGTGTAAACTCCACACTAATTGAAATTCACTTTTTTCATATCAGGTAAATACCTTAGACACATTTCCAGCAGACTTGAGGATTTTCAATAACCAAACTGCCCTATCAAATGAGCGAAATAGTGTAGATGTGTTTCGTAGAAGAAAAGGTTCCTTTAATCATGAACTTCGGCTTCCCGCATGATGAATGACGTCACAGACAGTCCGTGCTGGGTCGGGCAATCATAGATTTGAATGCCAATCTCTGCCTTTTAGTGTTTCTAGGACCAACCAATATCAGTCAGCCTTGTCTACTTTGGTGCAATCAACGATACGAGGGGTATACCAATAAGAATGCAAACAACCCTGCAAATTTTAATCTGCACGACCAATTTTAAAGAAATAATCATCACGTAAAATTTCAGAGCTTTGGCTACTAAATTTATTTTATCAACATTTTTCACTACCCAGTTTTGGCCCTACTTGAAGGTGTCGAAATAAGTGGATTTGGCCACAAAGTGGGTTCCCATTGAGGAAAAGAGTTGGAAAAGAACAACTGCCAGAACCTGGAGGGCTTCCAGAAAACTCTGGTAGGGGTCAGCAAAACCACCCCTAAAGACTCCTTTGCTACCTGCTTCAAGGGGTGGTGGCACTTTTGGAAATAAGTTAAATCTCGAGATTATGATCCTGTTCAAAAATAGCTTTTAATGATTGGCTACATCAATCCTACTGTTCTCAATTTATTAAGCCATTTGCATTCTTTTTAGTACGCCCCTCGTATTTGTGTCTTTCATTGATATTTTAAAACATATCGACGTTCAATTCCGAGGATTGAATGGCTCACAAAAGAAATGGCACTTAAAGCGATTTCTTTCCGCGTAAATATCATATCCTGGTTGTGTGTTCTCCCGATTTGTCTGAATAGTTAAGTTCCTATCTCACATCGTTTTATTCCCAAGGGAGGTGAAAGACTGTAGCGAGAGAGCAAACTCGATCGATTGAATGAATCTACGTTGAAAGGAACACCTTGGACCAGAATAAAATCCTTGGGACCCATTTCAGGAGCGCCCCCTTGGGAACGGGATCTAAATTCTGGGACAAAGCTTAGGATTTCCCCCATAAGGCAACATTTCAGTTTCTGTTCGTCTTCTTTCATCACATTAGGCAAACTTTCCATTTAAACTTTAAGAGTTTTCTCTATACTCACTAGTCTTTCTGAGATACTTCTGTGTTTAAAATTGAAGTGCATGATTACCTTGTTAAAGACGGAATTGAACCAGCCATAAAATGATCGGACATGTTGGGTTGGTCCAGAGTTGGGCGAATTCAGAACAACACGAGCTGAATGTGACCGCAAACTCAAACACACTGACATTGGTCTGGTTATAAAAAGGGACATTTTCGGTCTGCTTAGGAGATGTTTTGAGTGATCACTTTTTTAGTTTTAGAACGTTTTCACTCTCTTTTTATTCGTCGTTTATGTAAGGCAACAAATGTTTTGCGAAATAGTGTTGAGGTTTTGAGATAGAGAGCGCCACTGCCTGAGAGGAGCGCAACGGATAAATGTTGAGTCATCTAGCGAGCAAAATAATAGTTAGAAGTGTGAAAAGTTGGGAACCATACAGGGGACAGCTACAAACAGTAAACAGTGAGGGTCCCTCAGTGTGGCCGACTAGCATTTTTCGATGCTAATTTCTGAAAATTAGCATTTTTTCAAAGGCAAAAGCATTGCAGAATTTTGATTAGCATCGCTCAGATTTTTGGCATTGTCCTAGCATTATTTGAAAGGCTCTAGAATCAAAAAACTTGCATGGCATTTTTTTCTAGGACTTTTGGAAAAAACATCCAATTTTTGGCTTCAAAGACAACTGATTTTGACAGCTGAATTTGCCTTACGTTCCCTGACCTAAAAAAAAGATTAATTGGAAGACTTGTGATCTGTATTTTCAAGTTGGTTCTACAGTACAGGTAACCAGACAACTTGAGAAGGGGCACAAAGCATTACTTGTCTCAAAAAAGATTAGATTTGTGATGGAACCACTACACCAACTACAGAAAAACAGCTTTTTAAACTTAGAAAGGATAAATTAGTGTTTCAGTAAAAGAACGGATCAAAAAGGGCTTCTAAGCAAAAACATTTTTGTTAAAAGATTGTTGTATAAAGTAGGTGATCCATCCTTGCCGATTATTATGTGGGTAAGTTCGTAATTTTGCACAGGTGGTGGTAGCTGCATCGGCTAACACATTCACTTGAAGCCACGCCCACTCCTCAAATTTCTGAATGCAGGCTCAGTATGGCAAATTCTTGAGCTGAGGTTACATTTATTTGGGTATGGGTTTGGGAAATTGATCGTGGCATTAGTAATTCTGATCGATGGCAGATGTCTTAAAATGAATGACACGAAACATGATCAATCCCAGGCACAGGACGACACACCTGCACACAAAATGGCAGAACTCAAAAGGGCAAAAAAGGTGTTGAGACAGTTTGGTGAAGTTTCAGCCGCCTTCCAGGCCACATCACACATTCTGAGGTCGAAACGTCCTCAACGTCAAGTAAAACGACGGGGTTTGTTTTCAAGGATGAGCTAGTGCGGCTTTCAAACACCAGGGACCCTCACTGTTTGTAGGTGTCGCCTATATCATCTTAAAAAAGATTTGTTGCAATTTTACAATTCCAGTTAATAGTCCCTACATTGATTAAAAACCATTTTGAGCATAATGTTGGGATAGCAAGATTCGAAAAAGACATAAAATGTGAGCCTTTGCTTCAAATTGAAGTGCAAATCCTACAAAAACACTTGGGATAAAAATAGCAAGCAATGAACCTTGCTTTTTCCAGTCGCAACTAAGTCTTTTTATCGTATGCAAAGTCATTACCTTGAACTTTATCTAAAGAAGAACATTTTGCAACACATTTTCTTTTTGTGTATTAACTATCATCCCCTGACGTTAACCACAATATAACAAATAGAACCAAAAGCCACGTGAACATCAGAAATAAAACCAAGCGGATAAGGTGTGACAAATTTACAAAAAGAGTATTACTTTCTTTTTGTACATTTCCCGATTGATATATGACCTCAACTAACCAAAAATGTAAAATGCATTTTGTCTCTTGAGGTTTTATTTGATAGTAGTCTACTCAACAGACAAAGCATTCTGAAGATAATTTATCACTGGCATCCAATTCCACATTTAAGGAATCACTCAAAGGATCATTTAAGAAATATTCCATCACAAAATCGTCCTTAAAGATATTCTATAATAAAACTTACTCGTGAGAGTAATGTTTAGTTTTAGTACATTTCAGAAATTTGCATATCTTAGCAATCATCAAACATGTTTTTTGGCACCTGAATAACCGCCGGTGAACTCCTTGGGATTCTCAATTTAGCTATTGGATGTTCAACCCAACGATCCTCCTCAATGATGTATTGAAACAATTTGCCATTTCTTTGCCGATTATCATAACCTCCCACAATGGTTGGATACCCGTCAAAAATAGCCATTTGTGCATTCATCAACGGGATGGGCAAATCTGCCACGGGAGACCATTTCCCCGTCTCCAGGTCCAAGATTTCAGCCGATGACAGGGCTGGATTATCGGTACACCATTTATCGCATCCTCCTGCCGCCAAAATGAGTAGTTTGCCTTGGTTGTTTTGGACCAAGGAACAGGCAAGTCCATCTCGACGAGTTAACATTGGATTCAATTCATTCCACTCATAACCGTCGAACATCCATGCCTTATCTTGAGCTTCGATGATACCAAAATTGTTCTCACTTCGATCACCTCCTTGTGTAAATTGGATATGACCACCAATAATCACCACATGCGTTTTATTGAGGCTGAAATTGAACAAGATTGAAGAGGGCAGAAAGATTATATTTATCAAGGAGGTTTTGGAGAGAAATTGTCCTGAAATAAATTTACCTTATCACGCAATGACTGCTGAGTCCGGAGTTGTGATAGTAACTTGGTAAGGACCTGTTGCGTTGCCATCGCTTTTGTTGGAAATTGAAAACTTCGGTTGTGGCGGATTTGCCTCCTTTGTGGCCCCCAATTATCCACATGTTGCCATGTTCGTCCAAGGTTGATCCAGCATAAGATCTAGGTTCCAGCATATCTGGCAGATCACCGGGAATCGGACTTTCCATCCATTTATTGCTAAGGGGTTGATATTTTTGGCATGTGTTGAAGCTGCGGTCCCCATTTTCACCACCGCAAACAATGACACCATCTTCAGTGAGCTGACCAGTTAAACCTAAAGTACCATCTTCATAATTGGCACTACCGTTGTGGTTTAGGGAGAGCCTTCCGTTTAAAGGACGAACTCTTGTAGCACAAAGGTTACGCGGTTCAGCAGATACAAGCTCAACGTCTCTCAATGCGTGTCCATTGTAGCCTCCAATTACCATAAGATATGGAGATGTATCTGAAACCATACAAGCGAAATTATGACCTATTGGTTTTTAGATATTCAATGGGTTTTCTATCAAGGACTTAAAACTTTTATCTGCTTGCCTCCCGATTTGAATGGATGGAATGTCAAGTATACTAAAAGATAATTTGTGGGTTTTCAAATTTTCCGTTACAATTGCCAGCTTTTTCAAGTTATCGTCGGCAGATGATCCACTTAATCAAGCTGAATTGATTTATTTATGCGATTTATTTACCACTATTTCTCTGAATCCACGTTAGAATCTGTCGGTTTGCCAATCTGGTGTAAATTTGGGCTTCCAGGGCACAACTAGGCCCACCGCTCACCAAGGCCACGGCCTCGTAGTATCTGTCGCCAGTGGCGTCCGAGCGAGGTAAGATGATTGGACTGCCGCTGTCACCCTCACAAGACCCTGCAACCAAGATTGGAGAACCCACACACATCACATCTGGCGTGATGCCATTTGGTAATTGCTGCCTTAGCTTGATGGATTGGAGGCCAAACTTTGACACACTTTCGGCCGAAAAAACATTTGAACATTGGCTTAAGGATAATATCTGGAGATTTTCGACGGATAAAGTTGTCGCTCTATTTCCGTAGTTATCATTGCCCCAACCAGCCAAGAGTACAAAAGTGTCGGCCAAATCGTCTGTGTCATCAACAGGAAGATAGGGGAGACACACTGGTAAAATGTAGTCGTTGAATTCGATTTTCTTGCCCATGATGGCCAATCCCACATTAAAATATGCTCTTCCCGATCTGTACTTGGGATGACGGAGTACTTTGACTATGTCTCGGATTTCAGCTTCTCCTTGTTCTAAATTCTCGTTTCCCAAGCGGGCCTTGTAAGGATATCTGAAAATGATATAGGAATAAGTTGCAGCGACTTTTGCTGTAAATTTTCTTGTCGTCCGGTACGGATGCGAGATAATCCTGATATCTTTGAATATGAGTGAAGGTGCCGTTACACTCTTGTATATCGCAGTTTGAGACCAACTTCGACATCTCACTCGTACAATCTTGCAACTTCTCACGGAGACAGCCTTTCTAGCCAATGGAAAATAGTGTCTGTGATTTCAAAGTGCGTCTCGATCTGTGATATAAAACGTGTAGTGTAATCTAACCTCAACTCACTAATTAATTAATAATCAGTGTTTGCCTTGCTACACTCGGGGTCCCGCCACACTATGGGTCCCGCAGGATGCATCCATCAATAAACTAGTTCCTGCGTTAACCCGTTATGTGCGTATTTTTGGGCAGCGTGTGGAAGGAATTTTGGGTGTATGAACGAAATTATTCTTGCTCTCACGAAAAAAGTCTTCCAAACGGTCTACCTCCAAAGCCTTTCTTTCAAAGACTTCGTCAAAGAAGGACTAAAAGCGCAGAGTTGGGTCAATTACTTGAAAAATGTAATTAATTACAATTGCAATTACTTCGTCAAAATTGTAATTGATAACAATTACAATTACATCATCCGAAAATGTAATTGACTTCAATTACAATTACATGTCAATTATATGACAATTACATGACAATTACGTATCAATTACAATTCTTCCGTTTCCTTCACCTTTTGCCTTTTCAAAACGATGAAAAATATACATATCTGCCATTTTAAGTAATGATGGTCCAACTGGCAACTTAAAAAGCCTGAAAGTATAAAATGAAAGAGTGATCTACAAAAACCTAAAGCTTATGAACGGGCTTAAATTTTAAAAATATTATGCCATCAATCACAAGGCATATTTTTCTTTTTCAAAAAACACAAACTTTGTGCATATATATCAAGTATGGCGATGTTTTAAAACTTTATTTTTGCACCCCATTTGTCTGCCCTTGGTTGTGAAAAGCTCTACCTCCTGACACAACAATCACGGTCAAAAGCTCATGTAGTTTAAGATTGTTTAAACATCAAAGCTTGGTTGTGTATTGTAACAAAAGCTTCCTGATAGTGGCCTCAGTATCACAACAAGAAGAAATACTGTACAGGCAGCTTTTAAAAGCCAAGGGTCTTTGTTCTCTGCTTCAAAAAACTCGTTTCATCAAGTTCGTCTTGAATAGGGACCCTGTATACAGGGTCTCATTCGTGGATTGATTTTGCATTAGCTGATCAAGTGACAATATCAAAACAAAGAGAAGAACTGTTCAAGCAGCTTGCAAGAAATAAGAGTATGAGTTTCCGGCTCTCGAGAAAACAAGAAAAAGATGTTCACAGGTTACATCTGATCAACCTCAAAATTTTATAAGCTGTTTTGCTCTTGCCAATAGAGAGGATAGGGACTAGGGAAAGGATACTCCTCTAAGCAGGGTCCCTAGTCTTGTCTATGATTGAGACAAGGTCGATTCCACCCACTGTGATTCTGTGATTCCACCGCATTCATGTGCAGTCCACAGATATTTATAGATGCGAGATACTTGCCTATTTTGAAGGACAATTTTCACCGAAACTACCCTTACGCAGTTGTTTGAAATTAGAGTCCAAAAAACTTAATAACAAAAGGAAATATTAAAGTTAACTTGAAGTCAAAAACCCTAAAAGGTACAGGCGTTGAAACAACAGTTCTTTTCATCGTCTAATAAATTGCAGCAATATTAGTCCTTTTAATGGGTGCTCAAAGCAAGGATGTTTTTTGAGAATAGAGTGTGCGTACCTCGGATGGGGTAGTCATTCTTGAAAGCACAATCATAGTTTTATAACGAGTCACCCAATTTGATAAAAATCATAAAATGATTTTGATTTTTGCTCTAATTTGCGACAACCGTGAACATACATGAAAGAAATAGAAGCATTGTTCGTGTTTCACATTGCACCCAAAGATGTCAGGTACATCTCGCTAAAATATACTTAGTCTGTTCAACCACGTTGAAGCAATGGGCTGCAGTGAGAATATGGTAATTAGTTATCAAGCTGCCTCCGCATTGATGAACCCATTGTTCATTTTCCATTATGCCGAGAGATGCCATCCAAGGAACCTTTTGAATCGTCACATCATGAAGACCAATCTCCAAGCTTCTCTCAATTGTTGGCTTTCCACATTCTGTAAAATATGGAAAATATGTCTTTGAAAGAGTTTTTGTCTATTCGTAGAACTGGATATAAGGATTCGGCGATCTACAGAGATGGTGCGAAAACCTGACCCACAAGACCACCTGGATGAAGATGAAGACTCCACAGAATGGCCTTCGATTTTGCCCCCTGCGGCGAGCCGATCTTCACGATGTTGAAAATTGTCTATGGTTCGATCCACTTGTGCCTGAAAGGCTTTGACCAAATCCTCCATTTTGATATCTCAAATGAAATTAATCGAATAATTTCCTAAATGACGCCTCAATAAGAGCTCTCGTCAGTATGGAGAGTATTGGATATTCGAATCCATAGCTGAGTACATGCACCACCTAATCAGATTGGTCCCCGCGACAAATGCAACCCTCACAGAGCTTACGCCAATCGAATAACGATCCTTTTGTTAGAAGATAAGTTGTTGAGGGCTTTTGGAAGTATACTAGTAGGAGCATATCCAGACCGATACTCCGATTGAAGGTAAAAAACGTCACAAAAAACGGTCACTAGTAAATAGGTCACAGTAAAACGGTCACGCGGTAAAGGTCACAGTGAAAAATCACTTTTCTATGAACATCATTGTGGGTTCCAACCGGAATTTCTCAGAAGCCCAAGGGCAGATCTTGAACGAAAGGTGTAATTTTGACTCCAGAGGGGTAAGGGAACACCCTCCTTCATGGTCCGCTGGATCTGGGATGGGTTGGGACCATTGTCCTAAAAAATGTTGGGAATAACGTCTTGTTGACTTATGGAACCTTTGCCTAGGCATAATTGTGTTCCAGCCGGTAAATCTTAGGGTCCCATGGGACATTTTTCAACCAAGGAAGATACCAGGGTTCGTGGGTTCACCCCTTTGGTTTCCTCCGGAGCTGCGTGGGTCTGTGACCTTTTTACGGTGACCTTTTTACTGTGGCCTATTCACCGTGACCTTTTTACTTTGTGATCTATTTACAAAATTCTGAAATTTTGCGTGATACTTGATTTTTTAAAATTAATGGTGTGGATCAAAAATTACAAGGTCATTTGCATTCTTCTTGGTATACCCCACGTATTTCTAATCTCACATTCATTCTTAGGAGTATATCTAGAACGTCTGAATTGCTTTACATCATTATTTTGGTTTCCAAATTTGTTAGTTCAAGAGCCAATTATAGCATTACACGATTTGTTTCTATCAAATGAAATCTGGCCTTTTCCTGATGTTTTTGGTATGAGCATTTGGCATTTGGCATTTTTGGATGATGTATAATTAATGAAACGCTCATAAAAAAGTTGTTTTATGAAAAGAAAAAGAATTTAATTAATCCTCAGTGAGATTCGGAAAGAATACTTCATAACTATTTAGAGTACACTTTGGTGTGTGGTCAAAATTACAAATAAATATGTCTAACAAATTCACATTTAAATTTATTTAGATTTACGATTTCCTGAAGGAACGTGTTCAAAATGAACTTAAACCGAAACTTGAAACATCAACCGGATTTTTTAACACTTCTAAGTATTACTCAACTTTGGGTGTTTTTGACATTGCAAAAGATTTTTATCACAAAATGTATTTCAAGTGCTTTTTAAGTAAGGTTTTCTATCATTTTGAGCTAATTTGACATAAGTTTCAAAACTAAAACAAAAACATTTATTTTTGCGAAATTGAAAAGCTATGAGAAATCTTTGGGAATTTTTGTTATTTAACTGGCGTTTTTCGGGTTTTTGGGGTCAAATAACTCTGCTGCTCATGAATGTATTTTTATTTAATTCGAATTCAACAAGTAACGAAATGGCCTATAAATATGGCTTAAATTATTATCAAAAAATGTTGCAATTAGTAGGTTTGTAGGTATATAACTTTTCCCCATGACCTAAACTTTTATGATACAATAAAAGTAAAGTTGGTCCCCCATTGAATTGTGGGTCCAAAAAATGCCATGATGTCTTTCGGTATTTAGATCCAAACCTACAAAGCCATTCGGAACACCGTGATCAATTATTGAAAGACTAACTTCAAATAGAAGTAAAATGTAAAACACCAACGGATGCTATTTTTTTTAATTTTTGACTGTCTTTTTTATGAGCGTTTCATTAATTATACATCATCCAAAAATGCCAAATGCCAAATGCTCATACCAAAAACATCAGGAAAAGGCCAGATTTCATTTGATAGAAACAAATCGTGTAATGCTATAATTGGCTCTTGAACTAACAAATTTGGAAACGAAATTTTGGAAACAAAATGCTGCCCAGATTCATACTTTGTCATACATGTCAACTTTGCAACCATATGCACGAGATTTGGAATTGCCCCAGATTTGCTAACCTCGAGCCTAGCAGAAGGTTTGCTAAGACTGAAGATCTGCGTCTCTGCTTTGGATGCTTAGGAAAAGGACACTCTCATCGAGATTGTGCCAGAAAAAGACTTTGTCAAAAGGAGGGTTACAATTATGCCCATCATCCTTTGCTTCATACGGAAGTACAACAAAAGCAAAATGTTAATGTCTCCCAGTACACGTCTGCATGCCGAGGATCAACACTTTTAGGTATGATACCGATTCGAGTGATTGGACCAAATGGTGAACTTGAGATCAATGCTCTTGTGGATGAAGGGTCAGATTCCTCATTCATTGAACACAAGGTCCTAAATAAGATCGGGTTAACCTCAGGCAAGTCGCGACAGGTTACGATTCATGGAGCGTTCAACGTTTGATTCTAAAGAAATAGTTCTTTGGGTTGGTTCTCCCGGCTCTTAAAAAACGTTCAACCTTCGAGTTAAGACCTTGCCAACGCTATGCCGGAATCTGAGCGGTCATAAGTGGGAACCAAAAGGAGAAGGTTGGGACGACCTTAAAGGACTCTCTTTGTCTCAAAATACGGGGAAAGTACAACAACTCCTTGGCATTGATGCAGCCAATCTCATTGAACCATTAGATATTCGCAGAGGAAGACCAGGAGAACCTGATGACGTCGTCGTCGTCCAGGTTCCATTTGAGACCCAATACCTTTTGGGTCTTTGGGCCACTAAGGTGAGTTTCTCTTTTCTGTTCATCTCCTAAGGATTCTCGGACTTGAGAAGAGTTTGATGCCCAGCCTCGTAATTTAAAATTCCCGGCGGACAGGACTTGTTGGACTTCTTTGGCCAATTCCAGAACAACAAGTGGATGTGTCCCGCTATCCAGATAATCATCAACGTAAAATTGCTGTTTGATGGTTTGCTTTACCACCTCAGAGCAATGATTGTCCTCAGCGGTTCTCAAAAGAACTGATTTTACAAGGCAGGGAGAGGGCGAATCGCCAAACACCACACCTCGCATTTGAAAGACTTCCAAAGGGTCCGCAGGATTTTCTCTCCATAAAAAACGATGAAACCGAGCATCTTCGGCTTTCAATTGGACTCGGCTTAAAATAGCTTTGATGTCGGCAGTGATTTCAACTCTGCCTTCTCGAAATCGTATCAGAACATCCAAAATGTTATTTTGTAGTGCTGGGCCCGTCATGAAACAATTATTTAAGGAAACATTTCCATACTTGGCGGTAGCGTCGAACACTACCCTTATTTGTTTCTTGTTTTTCTTCCACACTCCATGAGGGGATAGAAAAGCCTGCTGGTCGTTCTGAAGTTCAATCGAGTCGATCACCTTCTCTGCGTAGCCCTCGTCAATGTTTTTCCTCATGGCTTTCACATATTCGATACGGATGTCCATTTCCTTTACAAAACGGTGTTCCAAACGTTGAAATCGTCGTTGTGCCAGGGACCGATTATTTTTAGGCTTGGGGTTTCCAGGGATCCACGGTAAGGCCACTTCATATCCTCCTTCGGGTAATCGGACAATGTTCTCTTGAATTGTCTTAAAGGCATACCTCTCTTGAGGCGACCAATTTGGTTCAGTTCTGGAGTGATTGGTAATACCAGGTTTTCATATTTCTGTCAATAGTTCCGATCCATAGTTGTACGACTCTTCTCTCTCCTTCATTCCTACTCCATCTTGATTTCTACCTTCATACCCTTCACATCTTACATCTATATCTCTCGAATAAATCTTTATTTGTTAAGCCACGGTACAAATCATTCCGTGGCGCAGTCGGTAGCCGACTACGTGTGGTTGGAGAGTGCTTTTTACGTGCATTAGTGATTTCTAATTGGTGAATAGTGCCTTCAGATCCCGAGTGTTGGTTGAACAATCTTCCGTTGACCAAATTTATTCTATGAATTTTGGTCACGAACATTTGTGCCTGGTTTAACTACGTTAAAGAACATTCGTTTGGCGATTCAACCATGGATAGCCGTGAGGAAGTGTTGAATTTGAAGGCGTCTCGTGGAGGCTTCAAAGGATTGGTCACCCGAGCAAAGAAGGCAGCTCTGGATGCCATTAAATCGCATGTCGATGGAGAAGATCCGTTTCTCTTGGAGATCAAGATCCAGACATGGGAGACGCGGTTAAATCGATTTCGCGATGCGGAGGCGGCTGTGATGTGTCATCCTGATGCGGATGACAATGATATCGATAAAGAGTTGGACACGCATGAGGAACTTTTCGACAAATCTCGAGTCAAAGTCCGAGGTTTCCGTCAAAATTTCGATCGTGCTCTCTTGAGTTCCCAACACCAAAACGCGGTAATTCCCACTTCTCAGTCTTCTGGTCTTCCTAAACTGAACATAAAGCGTCCGCCTATATTGGAAGAAGACACCAATCTTAGGTCATTTCTTCAGTGGCGTCCTTTATGGAAAAATTATTCCAATTTGATTGCTCTGTCGAAGAGAGATCAAACTACACAAGTGTCCTTCCTTTGGGAATGTTGTAGTCCCGGTTTCCTTCAGATTGTTCATCATTCTTTAGGAATTCGATTGGATACGGGACGAGAAGTTGACAATATTTTGGAAATCATCAAGAATTATTTACGAAGTCTTCGAAGTGTGCATCTTGATATGCGTGATCTTCTTCAAGTGAGGCAAAAGGATGGGCAAGACTACACGAGTCTTTGCAACGTGATCCGCGAATTGGCCACTAAAACCAAAACCAAGTCCAATTACAAGTCCTTGAAAACCAAAAATTTTGAGAAAGCGACCACCTGTGGATTTTGTGGACGTTCTGCTCACTCCAAGGACAAATGCCCGGCTCAAAAGAGTAAATGCCGGGTCTGTCATCAATTAGGCCATTGGGATAAGGTGTGTCGAAGCAAGAACGCTGTCACGACCAAACATGGGTCGGAAACTCGGATTAGTTCCATTAAATTACGAGTTGCTTCGAGTGGTGGAAAGGATTTAAGATCCAATGAAATCGAAGTCGAGGTTGTACCATCGAATTGGGGTGAAAAACCGGTCCGAGTGATTTTCTGTGCCGATACTGGAGCAGATATTTCTGTTATGGGCAAGTCTGTTTTCCAAAAGACAAGCCTAAAGAATATGGTTTCTCTTACTGAGAAATTCCATGACCACATCATGGGGATCGATGGCAAGCCAGTGAAACAAGTTGGAATGTTTCACGCGGATTTGAAGATTGATGGGATTTGTGCAACCAACGTTCCAATTGTGGTATGCCAGGATTTGCAGGATGCGTTCCTCAGTTTGAGCGCCTGCAAGGCGTTGACCATTGTTGACGACAATTTTCCCAAACCAAGACCCCAGATTGCGTCGGTATTGCTCCCGAAACCCGATTCATATACTTCCACACATGAAATTTGGCCAGATCGTGAATTGTGGATCTCCCAGTTGCTAAACAATGCACCTCTACCTGAGATTTTTGGCATGATCGAGAGCAAATTGAGAACTATTTACTCAAGTGCTTTTGAAAGTGGAATCCTTCGACCAATGATGGGTCCAATAGTGGGTGATCCTATGGTCATTCATTTAAAAGAAGACGCAAAACCTTTCGCGATTCATGTGGCAAGAAAGGTTTCATTTGCCTACGAGGACAAAACTGAGAAAAATCTCAGGGATATGATCAACCAGAAAGTCATTGGTCCCGTTGGCGATGAACCGACTGAGTGGTGCCACCCTATAGTCGTTGTTCCTAAGGGTGATGGGGATGTAAGAATATGTGTCGATCTTACCAATTTGAATACGGAGGTGAAGAGGACCATACATCCCATCAAAACACCAACAGAGGCCATTTCGGGATTCCGCCCGGATCAAAAATTTTTCGCCAAGATAGATTTGGTGAAGGGATATTGGCAGATGCCTCTCGCCGAAGAATCCCAACATCTGACGACATTTTTGACGTCGTTCGGAAATTCAAGTTCCTAAGATCCCCGATGGGATTTGTTTCCACCGGTGACTCGTTTTCTTACCGTGGAGATGTGGCTATGGCAGGTCTGGATGTCCAAAAGGTCGTGGATGATATGGCAGTTGGAGCAACGGATTTACCAAGCCTTATCCGTCGAGTCAGTGATGTCCTGGAGAGATGCGTTAAATATGGATTAACCGTAAACTCAAAGAAGAGCGTTTTGGCTACTTCGTCGATAAATTTCGTCGGTTTCATCGTCTCTCCAGGAATCATCCAGCCCGATCCTGCCAAGATTGAAGCAATCCGAGATTTTCCTGTTCCCGCTACATTAACCGATCTCCGATCTTTCCTCGGATTAGCGAATCAGTTAGGGCAGTTCTTGCCCGACCTAGCTTCTCTGACTTCTCCATTGCGAGGCCTATTAAAAGTCAAATCCCATTTTCAGTGGTTACCTGACCACACCCGAGTTTTTGAAGAGACGAAGCAAGTTTTGACTTCTCCTCCAGTTTTGGAAATGTTTGATCCGTCGTTGGAAATCGTTCTTCTGACGGATGCTTCAAGGTCTGGATTGGGATTCGCTTTGCTCCAACTTCAGAATGATGTTCCAAAACTAATTCAGTGCGGTTCCAGATACTTGAAGGATTGCGAGACCCGTTATGCGGTGATTGAGCTCGAGGCTTTGTGCATTTATTGGGCGATTAAGAAGTGTCATTTGCATCTCGCTGGTATTGACTTCAAAGTGATTACGGATCATAAACCGCTCATTCCCATCTTCAACCGACAAACTCTGGGTGAAATTGAAAATCCTCGTATTCAAAATTATCGCACGAGATTGATGGCTTACAATTTTCGTTTGGAATGGAAGAAAGGAATTTCTCATGCCATTCCTGATGCCCTCTCGCGTGCGCCGGTGTCGAAACCGGAAGATGAGCCGTCCTTGGATCCAGATGATTTGCCTCTTTTCAAATTGGCCGCCATTAAAATGGAACAACCCGATTTGATTCTCAACGAATTGGTGGAAATGGCCCGCGAAGATGAATCGTACATCAATCTTAGGAAGGCAATCCTTTCCGAGACGATCAAAGAGTCCAAATCTGGTTATGTGGCATTATTTAAGAAGGTGGCGTCTGAATTGTCCATCGAAGGCAATCTAATTCTTCGTGGAAAACGAATCGTGATTCCGCCAAATGCCGTGAAGAACATTTTGAAGAAGCTTCACGCTGGACATCAAGGCGTGGAAAAAACGAAGAGGCGTGCTCGTCAGATCGTTTATTGGCCTGGATTTACTTCTGATATCGCCAATACCGTGGCGGCTTGTCCAGAATGTTTATATTTCCGACCATCTCATCAACCCGAGCCCCTTATTCAGGATGATCTACCAACGAGACCTTTCCAAGTTGTCACTGCGGATCTATTTTCATATGATCGCAATGAATATCTCGTCTACAGTTGTCGATTGTCCGGATTTCCAATGGTCCTAAAATATGCCGCTTCCCCAACATCTTCTCAAATCATGAAGGATTTTGTGGGATTATTTTCGACTTTTGGTGTCCCTAACGTTTTACGTACGGACAACGGACCCCAATTCGCCTCATCACAATTTGGTCAATTTCTTACCAAATGGGGAGTTCTTTGGAAGCCGTCTTCGCCTTATTACCCGCAGAGTAATGGCCATGCGGAGGTGATGGTTAAGTCTATGAAATACATGTTGGCGAAGACAGGAGGAAGCATCCATTCCGAGGAGTTCTCGGAGGCTTTCTTCGAGTTCCGCAACTGTCCTCGGAACGATGGCCTTTCCCCCGTTTAGAGAGTTTTTGGACGACCCATTCGCTCTCGAATTCCGGTGTTGGAGGGCATTCTCCGGACTCTTACCGTGGAGGAAGATCTGGATCGAGCTGAAACGAAACAAAAGAAATCGGATCAATGTCGTAAGGAGTACTACGATAAACCGACTCACCTTTTGAAACCGTTAATCAATGGGAGCCTCGTTTCGGTCCAGAGTCCTCAAACGAAGCGATGGGAGAAAACGGCCAAGGTTCTCAAATCCTTCAACCGACGATACTTGTTGGAGTTCGAGACCGGACACAAGTCTTGGCGAAATCGGCGATTCATTCGCGAGATTCGTCCGTCAACCATTTCTCGAAATCCAGAGGGCGTTGTGGACAGACGCGATGAATCCGAAAGTGTCGTCAAAAGAAGAAGTGATCGGCGACGCAAAGAACCGGATCGTTTACATAATTATTGAGATTTTCAACTATTTGTCATGTTCATTTAATGTTGAAATTCTAAAATGGGGAGTTGGAGTGATTGGTAATACCAGGTTTTCATATTTCTGTCAATAGTTCCGATCCATAGTTGTACGACTCTTCTCTCTCCTTCATTCCTACTCCATCTTGATTTCTACCTTCATACCCTTCACATCTTACATCTATATCTCTCGAATAAATCTTTATTTGTTAAGCCACGGTACAAATCATTCCGAGTTCCTCCGTGAATTTCACTTCCATAATTCTCAGTGGAGAACAACGTGTCTAACTTTGAAGCAATATCATCTACCTCTTGCATGAAATTCAGATTCAGCTCGATGATTGCTTCATTTTGAAGTCCAACCTTACCCCGACAGACCCATCCTAGTCTGGTACGCATGGCATCAGGTTCTCCTGGTCTTCCTCTGCGAATCTCTAATGGTTCAATGAGATTGGCTGCATCAATGCCAAGGAGTAGTTGTACTTTCCCCGTATTTTGAGACAAAGAGAGTCCTTTAAGGTGGTCCCAACCTTCTCCTTTTGGTTCCCACTTATGACCGCTCAGATTCCGGCATAGCGTTGGCAAGGTCTTAACTCGAAGGTTGAACCTTTCTTGAGAGCCGGGACAACCAACCTCAAGAACTATTTCTTTAGAATCAAACGTTGAAACGCCTGTCGCTCCATGAATCGTACGTAACCTGTCGCGACTTGCCTGACGTTAACCCGATCTTATTTAGGACCTTGTGTTCAATAAATGAGGAATCTGACCCTTCATCCACAAGAGCATTGATCTCAAGTTCACCATTTGGTCCAATCACTCGAATCGGTATCATACCTAAAAGTGTTGATCCTCGGCATGCAGACGTGTACTGGGAGACATTAACATTTTGCTTCTGTTGTACTTCCGTATGAAGCAAAGGATGATGGACATAATTGCAACCCTCCTTTTAAACAAAGTCTTTTTCTGGCACAATCTCGATGAGAGTGTCCTTTTCCTAAGCATCCAAAGCAGAGACGCAGATCTTCAGTCTTAGCAAACCTTCTGCTAGGCTCGAGGTTAGCAAATGTGGGGCAATTCCAAATCTCGTGCATATGGTTGCAAAGTTGACATGTATGACAAAGGATGAATCTGGGCAGCATTGGTGTTAAAGGCGGTCCGACCTCGATAGATTGTCCCTTTAGGTGGTTCAAGAGGATAAATTCGACGACGATCTCGCATGGTGATCCGTAAGAGCCAATTCTTCAATTCTTCTACTCTGTCCAATTCAGAAATGGCTCGATCCTGAATATGAAAATCCCACAAGTTGAACGTTTCTTGGTCGAGCTTTCGCTCAATAACGTTCTCAAGATGGCTCCATGCAATATTACCGGTACGGACATGTTATTGAGTGATTAGTAAATGTCCTTGAAGTTTGAAAGTAAAGCTGGCCAGGCTCTTGTTGTCTCTTGCTTTCACTGGGGGCAGTGATTCGATTGCCCTTAAGTGAGCCTATACAACCTGTTTTTCATCTCTAAACACTTGATGAAGCAATCTCAATGCTTGAATGTAGTGGGCCTCTGAATTCCCAAAACCTGCTAAGAGGTCCTTACAGCTAGGACCTAGACAGGCCTTCAAAAGGCCCATCTTTTCTGGGACTGATTTTCAAGTATCATGGACTAATGCCTGGAACATGTTGGACCATTCCGAGAAATGCACCACTTCGCCATTGAACTTTGGTATTTCAATCGGTAGGAGTAAGCTTGCTCCCCAAGAGACTGAGGAGCTGCGCTCTACATGAGGGTTGGCCATCCAGTTTGTCGAGGAGGATTGAACATATTCCCTCTGAATTCCTTCAGTTTCCATGAAGTCCTCAGCTCGGGAACCTAGCTCTAGTCTTTGTAAGGATTGTTCCGCTGACAATTTTGCTACTTGGTTGATCCGAGTCACCTGCTTGGCCTCTTCGGCTTTCCTTAAAGCTTCGCGAACCTGAGCATCGGATTGATCTCTCTCCTTCAACAGACGATTCCTTTCGGTCTCGCAAAAGGCACCTACTTCTGCCTGGCTGTTTCCAAAAACTGTAGTAGTCTCTCCTGATTTTTCGCCGAGATGCTCTTCAATCTTGCCAACCAAATTGATAATGCGATCTTCTTCGTGTAACAGATATTCTTGAATCTCATCCTTGTTAGATTTAAGCTTTGCTCGAGAAATGGCTTCATTAGAAACGGCCTTCAATTCTTCCCCAGTACGTTGAAGGTTTGCAATCTTCATTCGTAGGGCATTGCGTGATACGCGATCTTCACTAACCAAGTCCTGATCCAAGATATTGATCCGACGGTAATATCACCTTTCAGCGAAGACATTCGAGTTCTTAGGCCTTGCAAGGTAGCCATGATCCTGCTTGAAGGACCAAACATGGACCTACTGTTATATAAATAGAAGTAGAAGTCGATGAGTTTTCTGAAATCCATGCCTCCAAAGTACGAGTCACATAAGTGAAGAGACAAGCATGAGCTTGGAGCAATGCACATATCTATTCTCTCTTCAAAAATACGGTCAAAAGTGGATATGTGTGGACTGTATATGCTTTACTGATTCATCCTTAAATTCGCTATTCTTCTTTCCTTTTTTTTTCATCACTCTTTATTCTCTCTGTCTCATTCTTTTCCCCCCGTCCCGTAATACAAAAAATGGTTTTTAACTAGGAACGCGCCGATCATCCACGGTCTAATTCGTAACATTTTTTATGCAATTTTACAGGGGGCTATGCCCCACCGTGTGACTTAAAAAAGCATTTTGGAACAAGCAAAGTACAAAGTGAATTTCGTGTTTTCCTAAATGAAGCAGTTCAATTGACCAATTTCATTACTTTTCATGAAAATTTGTTTGCATTTTTTTGTTTTACACGAAAAGTTCACCCCTGGTTATGATATACATCCATTTTACTATAATAGAGATGTGAATGAGAGCAAGATCGAGAAGGTTCAGACCTTCTCTGTCATCGAAGCTATCAACTTAACGGTTTACAGCTGAATTTGCTTGCTAATCCTGTATTGACATTGAAGTCAATGATGTTTGTCTAGTTTTTTGCACATTGTTACTGAGACCCTTTATAAATAATTACCTATGAGAGTGTGTTTTTGCTTTTTTTTCGAATTAAGCACTTACCTCTTTGAGGAATGGGGCATTTGTCTGGTGTACAAACCCCAAAATGGCCTTTGATATAATTTCCTTCTTTGTCGACTTTAGTTGAGCACCATGGGCCTCCTATTATATGAAACATCACCCAAGTACAAGCGTAAAAAATTTTCCCTCCATATTTGAAGGGGAATATGCATGCCTTATTCGGATCATTTGAACCAGTCGTTGTGAAGCAATCTGAAAAGGGAAAAGCACCATTTTTATATTCATGGTCAGCCACCGCTGACCCAACAAGGGAATAGAAAAGGCGTTGCTTATGACTAGGGTGCAGATTTCTGGCAACTAAAACATGCCTTTTAGGCCCTAAAAATGGCAAATAAAAGCGTCCAAATTAGCAAATAAATTGGCAAATCAACAAAGAAATGGCAAATAAAATGGCAAATAGACACAAAAATTTACCAAACTATAGCAAAACTGGCCATTGAATTTGGAAAGTGCATTATGTTTTATCAACAATAAAGTGGAATGCAAGTATATGAACATTTAAGAGAAAATATTCTTATTCCGTTGAATAATCAATATATCCTTTAAACAAAACATTTTGTGCATTTTTTTTCCTATTTTTGAATAATAAAAAAAGACAATTTTTGCATTCATTTGCAAAATAATTTTGAGAGTGATCAGCTGTAAACTGTGCACACTATTTCTTGTTTTGAATTCCACAGGTTGACCGCTCATGAATGCTTTGACACTTGAGCTCGTCTCAATCGTAGGACGAAACGAGCTTTTTGAGAGCAAAGAACAAAAACCCATAGTTTTTGCAACTTTTGAACAGTTTTGATTGATTTTGAGGTTTGGTTTGAACAGAATTTCGCTCTTATAATATTGTCGCTCAACCAGGTAATAATGTAAAGTCAAAGTGCCGTTGATAAATACCTTTTGATGGGGTAGGGATCCCTCCATCTAAAATGCCCATCAATGATCGTTTTGGTCGCCCAGATGATGTCATTGCTGGCATGACATCTGTTTTGTGGTAAAATTTGCTAAGTTTTGTCTTCTCTGTGCGATTCTCGTTTGCTGGGCTCAGTTGTCCTGATATTTGTGTGGAGATTGGGCTGGTCTTGTTCTTTTTTGTTCCACATTCTGAATTGCAATGTTTCCAATTGCCAATCAAATGTTCCCTTGAATTAGTCGAAGTTTTGGTTGAACACCATAACCTATAACTTGGATCAGTCACGTTTGTACACTCATAATGCAGTTCTTGAAGAAAGACAAACGGAAAAGCGCATGGTATATCAGGCTGACACCGAAGATCTTCAGTATTCACATTGGTCAGGAAAAGATGAAGAGTCAAAATAGTTAAGATCATTGTTGATGATTGCAACATGTTGACTCAATAAAAACCATTTTTGATATGGAGCCGTATGAACTTAGGTTTTAAGGATCAGGTTTAAAAAAAAAATGTATGAGCATCGAAGATTGCTTCGATGATTAATCTAACTCATAGATGGTAAACCCAACTTTATGAGGATCATTAATCAAAAGTAATTTTTTTTGCATATTTTGTTGGGTACCTGTTCAGGAAACTGGCACACGATGAGCCATAGACCACGGAATAAAGGCAGAAGTGTAAGGAATTTTGAGGTTAAAGAACATCGTTTTTGGTTCGAACGCTCAGAATTTTATCTAAAATTCACTTGGGATTGACATATTCGAACGATCTCAAAGTTGTAAAAAACGCAATGTTCCGCCCCCGAAACTTCGCCAAGAATCAAATCAATGACCTTTAGGAAATTCTGTAGTCATTTTGGCATTCCCTAAGTGGAAGAGTGTTTACAGTAAGAAAGATTACTGATGGATTATCGATTTGCCGTTTACGTTAGAAGGGAAGTCTATTCCAAGCACGGCGGATTGCATAGCTCTCACTGCTTATTTGCCAAGACTTAAAATGACTTTTTTTTCAAAATCATAGAGTCAAAAAGAACAACTTTTGTAAAAATTCTCATTTTTTAGATCACCTAAAGTTACAAAATCGCTAAAAACATTTGAAAACCACTTCAAACACTGAAGTGATTCCTATCAAGGATGTCTATAACCATAGACAATATATATGCAACAGATGTCAATACATATTACTATAATTAAATACATGTGTTGTATTAGCATCGACCATACTTCATTCTGAAAACTTCTAACGTTTATCGTGCTGAAAAGTCAGTTGATATCTAAAACTCAAAGTGTCTACATCGACACAATATTGGTAGCAGATCTTTTGTCTTTTTGCCTTTTGTTCTTCCTTCCCCGTCTTTGTACTTGGGTTGCAATTTTTTGTGTGTGGATGTCTACTCGTAATAAGGACCGTGGTACCGGCTTACTCTTCACTCCTTCACGTGATCCAATGATGGAGTCTCCTGGTGATGCTTCTGACAGTGTTCCAGTTGTGAGTTCCATCAAGACATCTTTCCAGCAGGGTGGCCAACTTTTTTTGGAGCGACGATGCTAGTGAAAGTCAAATCAATGCTAGAAAAATGCTACCTTTTTAAAACCAAAAAGGGACTGCAGCTGCTATTATGCCCATTAGTGAATATTTGAATCTATATTTTGACTTTAATTTTGCCGAAATTGACACCATATATATTTTTGTGGTACTTGCCAAAACTAGTTAAAAACTTTGCCTTCAAAAATTTATAATGCATTGATTGTGAAATGAATCATAAAGAGCAAAACAAAACTATTGGCAAGCCATGCAGCACTTATTTTAGATGGCAATTATAAAAACTTATTTCCATGAATAGTTTAAGGTTTGTAAGAAACCAAACATTATGTTTTAAACGCTTTCTTCAAATTTACTAGGATTAAATTGAAACTAGTGATGAACCAAAAGCGCTTTTTTGTTTCAATTTCACTTATACCTCTATGAAAACAAAAGCAGACATGCATTTTAAAGACTGATATTTCACACCAAAGTTGAATATTTCTTGGTTCAGAAATCTTTGCGACTTATTTCCTGTGTACAGGATTACGATGCTAACTCTGTACAAGTCGATTGTCCAGCCGCATCTTGAATATGCCTCACCCATTTGGGCTCCAATGAGTTCAGCAGGTTTGCAAAAGGTCGAGCAGGTCCAAAGATGTTTTACTAGGAACATCACAGGAATGAGAGAGCTCTCATATTGGGAGAGGCTCCAGAAGTTAGGGTTGTACAGTACTCAGAGAAGGTATGAAAGGTATCTGATACTGTATGTTTTCAAGAGCATTCATGGGCTCTGTCCTAACCCAGGATTTGAGATCAGCTGTAGCGATCGTAGAGGTTTTACGTGCGCTCTGAGAGCACCTCCAAATCCTAAGGAATCAAGGCTAATTCGAACAATGAAGTCCTCCTCTCTTCTTTATCGGGCTCCTTCATTGTTCAATTTGTTGCCTATTTGCCTTCGTCGGGAATATGTAGGAGCTGATCCTCTAACAGCATTTAAGGCAGGATTGGACAAATTCTTAAATACTATTCCTGACCAACCCACTATACAAGGGTTGTATAGATCTGCCAACAGTAACTCATTGGTAGATCAAATTTCATATAAACATTAATTATTGAAACTATAATAATGATTAACTCTCTTTACAGGGAATCCCATTCCTTGTAGCGGTATTGAAAAATCTGCCCCCCCCCCCCAAAAAAAAAAAATGCTATGCATTTTGTTTTGATTCTAGAGCCTTTCAAATAATGCTAGAAAAATGCTAAAAATCCGAGCAATGCTAATCAAAATTCTGCAATGCTCTAGCCCTTGAAAAAATGCTAATTTTTCAGAAATTAGCATCGAAAAATGCTAGTTGGCCACACTGCTTTCCAGCTTCCTAAATATTCAGGCCATTCTGCTGGAACATCTATTCAAGGGCCCCGCGGTTTACAAGTAGAACTTCTAGACGTAAATGATTGGGTCTTGCTAGAGACGCTCTCTAGGTCTTGCAAGCTAAAGACATAGGTGGTGCTGCATCTTGGTCTGACCGCGTTTTGGCCAAACAGGCGGCCATCGTTCATATTGGAAACTCGCCAGCTTACAATGGCATGTTCGAAAAGCAGACCGCTGATGAAGTTGTATAAAGTCATTCATTGACAATTACAGCTATTACTAGCGACATCATCATTTTTGGCGGGAAAAAAAGTCCGGAAGACCTGTGTTTCTGATGAGCGTGCGAGGTAACTAAAACGAAGGTTTAGGCCTGGTGATTGCAACAATGCCTTTCTTATCTGCACAAATCGAAGTTGAAATAGCAAATCTTGACATTGTATTTGCAAAAAAGTCTGTTTTGTTGCTTTTATCTAAAATTTCGCTAAATAAGTTGAGAGGGCTCTTCCGAACTTTGAAATTAGGAATGCCTGACTTTGAATAACAAGATGGCCAGAGGAGATGGGGCAATTAAACCTAAAAACAAATAATTTGTTTAATTGAAGGCTTCCAATTTCTCCATTTGTTTTCAAATTACTTTGCAATACTTCTCAACATACATTAACCATGCCATTGCCCATAAATGCAACATTTTTCGAAAATCTGACCCTTGAAAACTGAGATTTTTTTTGGCAAGCCTACACTGCTAACGGCAGTTAGAGACGGCAGCAGGTCCGTAAAATGATACGGTAATCACTCCCATTTGAAGTAGCCCAAGGAAGACGGTATTACTTGGAGTGGGATCGAGCGGGGGCGCGTTACTGCGTTGGTGTGAATTTTCCTGCGTGATAGCCTGGAGTTAATGAAGAAATCCAATATAATTCGAATTAATGTCGTTTTATTGACATAAGTCATAAAACAAAAGTCCACAAGGATTCAATTAGCAATCATTTGATGCCCAATTGATGTCTCTCAAAGAATTCAAACTGTGTTGTTTCATTGTGTTAAGTCAGATATCTTCAAACTACTGATCTACTGATTTGCTTTGTGTTAGTGATTGTCCACCCTTTATTGAAAGCAACATGGTTTTTATCATTGGGGTTGTTTAAGGACATTTTTCTCTTCATAGAATGCAAAAAAAAATCTTTTTTGTATCTTTTTTTCAACATTTTACAGTCTTCTTTTGGCTTTAGAACCCCAATTAGGTGCTAAAAACAAAGACAGAGAAGAACATTCAAATCATTGTACAAAGGGAAGAATGTCTTAGAACTCTCCCAATGATAAAAACAATGTTGCTTTCAACAAAAGATGGACAATCACTATCACAAAGCAAGTCAGTAGATCAGGAGTTTGAAGATATCTGACTTAACACAATAAAACAACACAATTTGAGTTCTTTGAGAGACATCAATTGGGCATCAAATGATTGCTAATTGAATCCTTGTGGACTTTTGTTTTATGACCTATGTCAATAAAACGACATTAATTCGAATTATATTGGATTTCTTCATTAACTCCAGGCTATCACGCAGGAAAATTCACACCAACGCAGTAACGCGCCCTCGCTCGATCCCACTCTTGAGTAGCCCTAGCTGATTGCGGGCCGGCGCGAGAGCGCTTGAAAATTCAAAACAACACTTTCGAGCAAAACATGTTTCTTTGCTCAATCATTTACGTATTGGAAAAAGAGGTTAAGTGTACTCCCCTTTCAGGGGTACATGGCTAAATTCATATCTCATCCCAAAACGAGCGATGAAATCACTGCCTAACATAACATCGATTGAGATGTCGCTTGCTACAAAAACTCGATGAACACAAACACGATCAAAGATCAATAGAGGGAAATCATAACAACCTCTTACAGAAAAGGAGAGATTGTTGACACTTGTAAGTTTAAGAAATGGACCAGGTATTTTTGATGGGCGACTTGCAACTGGAATTTTGCGAAACATCTCTTCAGACATGAGACTGACAGATGCTCCTGTCCTCTTTGTCCGTTTTTTGTAATTGAATTAACCCTACTGGATATCATAATTCTCATCGTTAGCCTCTCACTCCAGAAATTCAGTGTTTCTTGACTCGTCCAACAACGGGCTTGCAATCACTTTTTTCATTCGTGAGAGCTTGGAGTTGAGACTTTCTGGGAAAAGGTGTCAAAAAATTGAAATCAGGAGTCAATACCCTGGCTTTTAAAGGGTGTCCAGTGTTGTGGAAATGGCCTGAGCACTTAAAAACCATACTAAGAAGAACTAAGAGCAACTTATCTTGAATTATGGTTTTCTTGCACTACGGTTTCTGTGTCTTCCCTACTAATGTTTGAAAATTACCTGATTGACAAGAGCAGCGCAGTCTAGGGATCCAGTGGTGTATGCATTACTCCATTGACAATGCTCAACCTTAACCTTGTGATTTCCGTTGTTTTTGATCACTATAATGCAATTCTTTTTAATGGTACCCAGCCAATCACATACGTAAAGCAGCCATAAACGAGTTCAAATTAAACATTCATTGAGAATAAAAGATTTTTTTTAGCAATCATCAAACATGTTTTTTGGTACTTGAATAACCGCCGGTGAACTCCTTGGGATTCTTAACTTTGCTGTTGGATGCTCATACCAACGATCCTCCTCAATGATGTATTGAAACAATTTGCCATTTCTTTTCTGATTATCAAAACCTCCAACGATGGTTGGATACCCGTCAAAAATATGCATTTGTGCACTCATCAATGGGATGGGCAAATCCGCCACGGGAGTCCATTTCCCCGTCTCCGGGTCCAAGATTTCAGCCGACGACATGGCTGGATTCTTGACACACCATTTATTGCATCCTCCTGCCACCAGAATGAAGAGTTTCCCCTCATCAGTCTGCACCAAGGAACACGCAGGTCTATCTCGGCGAGTGGACATAGGATCCAGTTCGTTCCACCTATATCCATCATACATCCAAGCTTTGTCTTGAGACTCTCCAGCGTTATAAATGCTCTCTCCACGATTACTTGTCAACGTGAATTGATCAGCGTAACCACCAGCAATTACCACGTGGGTTTTGTTTAAACTAGAATCGGAATATCATCAAAATATTTTGTAATTGTAAGAAACTGGTGTAAATCAATAGATTGATTACCTCACAACGCAATGGCTGCTCAACCCGGAATCGCGATAGTAACCGGGTAACGGCCTACCAGGCTGCCACCTTTTCGTTCGGAAATTGAAAACTTCAGTGCTGTCAGCTGATACACCTCCTTTACTACCTCCTAGAACCCACATATTCCCTTGCTCGTCTAGAGCCGATCCAGCGTAAAATCTGGGTTCCAACATGTTAGGTAGGACACCGGGAACGGGGCTTTTGATCCAATCATTATCCAGAGGTGAGTATTTGTGACATGTGTTTAGGTTGTCGTCTCCATTTTTACCTCCGCATACGATTGCAGCATCTTTGGTTACTTGGCCAGTCATTCCTAAAGTACTAGCCTCAAATTCGGTGTCTCCAGTAATGTTAAAGGCTCGGCCATTCAGGGGCCGTACTCGTTTTGAGCACAAATTATTGGGTTCGGCTGAAATGAGCTCTACATCTCTCAAAAGACCATTGAATGCGGTCTCATTGTAGCCTCCAATAACCATAAGATACGGAGATGTATCTGTGGAAATAAAGCAATTTGGAGTCAGATATGGAACTTTGGAGATTTGAAAAGTTGGTCGAAGACTTAGTGCACATTGCTTGGCCCAGGCAAGACTGCAAAAGCAACATGAAATCTTGAACTGCTTTTAATGAATGGCAAACCCAACATTTTGCTTGACCTATTTTGGGGACGGTAAAATTTCGATTTTTGTGCTCATGTTTAGACCAATTTCCTGACCGAAATCCGTACCTCTAGAGGTCCTTGCCTTCGATCAATTCAAACCATTTATGTTCAAACAAGTACTGAGGCAGTTAGGAAAAAAGAGATTTCAATGACTTCAAATGTACCTGTATTCCTCTGGATCCAAGTTAAAATTTGTCGGTTTGTCAATCTGGTGTAAATTTGGGCCTCCAGGGCACAACTCGTTCCACCGCTCACCAAAGCCACGGCCTCGTAGTATCGATCTCTGGCGGTGTCTGAGCGAGGTCGAATGATTGGACTGCCGCTATCACCCTCACAAGACCCTCCAAACAAGATTGGGGAACCCACACATATCACTTCTGGCGTGATCCCATAAGGTAATTGCTGCCTTAGCTTGATGGGTTGGAGGCCAAACTTTGTCACACTTTCGGCCGAAAAAACATTTAAGCAATGACTCAAGGGTAATATCTGGAGATTCTCAACGGATAAAGTTGTCGTTCTATTTCCGTAGTTATCATTGCCCCAACCACTCAAGATTGCAAAAGTGTCTGCCAAATCATCTGTGTCATCGACAGGAAGATAGGGGAGACACACTGGTAAAATGTAGTCGTTGAATTCGATCTTCTTGCCCATGATGGCTAATCCCACATCAAAGTATGCTCTTCCCGATCTGTACTTGGGATGACGGAGTGTTTTGACTATGTCTCGAATTTCAGCATCACCTCCTTCTAAATTCTCATTTCCCAAACGGGCCTGATAAGAAGATCTGAAAATTATGCATTCTTTTGTTATAGCAATTTGACTAAAAAATTATCTTTTGTCCCATACTCAGACAGGTCAATCACGTTGAAGCAATGGGCTGCAGTAAGGATGTGATAATTTGTTATCAAGCTACCTCCGCATTGATGAACCCATTTTTCATTTTCCATTCTGCCGAGAGATGTCATCCAAGGAACATTTTGAATCGTCACATCATTGGCACCGTTCTCCAAGCTTCTCTCAATTGTCGGCTTTCCACATTCTGCAAAAATGGAATCAAAATTAGAAAAACTTTGATGGCATTTCTCTGCAAACCGGACTTGTCTTTTTAGGAACGAGGCTTGCCATTGAGATGGATAATTGTTGAAACAATGAAGAAGTAATAAAAAAGGATATTGTAAATGCTTTTAAGCCTAATATAACACGGGTGCGCCATTTTTATTTCTTCCCCATTTTTTTAACATAAACGGGCGATTTCATTCATTTCATGCCCTCCTTTCAACAATGCCTTGAGAAGGCCTAACTTTTCATTTCAGTATTCTAATGAGCCAAAAGTTATGAGATAAATACTTGGTCTCATTTGCCCAAGTCTCAAACTAAGCCTCTCTCCAGATTTCAATGATTCTGGGAAGAAAATCTTAGAGATTATTTCTTCAGATTCTGGCCTCTACTATTTGAGAATGATGTAATCGTTTTTTGAAATGAATTTGGAATTTTTCTTTGGCCGTCCTCGCCCTTTTTTGACTGGCCTTTTGTCTTGTGTTTTTACAAGTCTTGGCAATAACTTGTGAGACTCGACTTATTTTGCAATTTTTTCCCGAACAAAGGATTGGCTCGGGCCATTGACCATGACGCGAGTGATAATCCTGTTACATTATTCTTTTTACCTCTTGGAGGAATTGGACACTTATCCGGTCTACAAACTCCATATTGACGTTTGATATGATTTCCGTCCTCGTCGACTTTAGTCGAACACCACGGGCCTTTGGTGATGTGAGATATTACCCATGTACAAGAGTAATAAATTTTTCCCCGATATTTGAAGGGGAAAATACAAGGCTTGTTTGGTGTTTTTGGACCAGCGTTGGTCATGCAATCTGAAAGAAAAGAAATCTATCATGTCAACCAGTTAATTACAATTTTTGCACTTGTGGTGGCTCATTGCGGAGAATTTCCAGTTATGCCCTCTTTAATGAATATATAGATGATATCCAGTCCTATTTTTTCAAGAACTTCCGTATGTTGGATTGGAAATCAAGTTATTGAAACAGTTACAGAACTCTAAATTTGTTGGCTCCAGTTCAAGTATAATAGGATTTTCTTTGGCAAGAACTTGAAAATTTTGCTTAGGATCTTGAGGAGAAGATCGTTTTTAAAAGACCAAATTCAGCGAGTTTACTCTTTCCATGTGAAAAAAATTGCTTATCCGGGCTTTCTTTCATTTGATCGCACTGCAAATACTAAATGCACATTTTTATCTGAGTAATCTCTTCCTTGAATTGAGGTAGGAAAATTTATCACAAAATGGTTACAAAAACTTTTCAAGTGGAACATTTGCCTTTTTTATGGGACAGATTTGGTTTTTTATTTCTATGCTCAAATCATCATCATAACCATTGTCTATTTGGTGCGCCCAAAAAAGGATGCTTCCGTTCTACGAACTTTCAAAAATACAGGCTTTGTTCGTTTTACGAAACCTGCGGAGCAAAACAGGTCTGCTTTGTAGTTGTAAACGTTGATTACGTACTCAAAGGCACCTGGTTTACGATTGAACATGTCTTGATTAAGTCCTCTCGCAAATCACTCGCTAAAGCCAATTCCGTCCATTCAAGTTGTTGCCATGACCATATTCTGCCTGATTGTAGTCGCGTTCCTCGTGATTACATTTCGAATCGTGTCGTGCCAACTAAACTGTAATCTCACAATCATTGGAGGGCCCCAAGAATTGACACCCTGTGTGTTCCCATTTATGTTCAAAGGCCAACTTTTTAACGAGTGCACTTCTTTGGACGATCCCGACAAGCGATTGTGGTGCTCAACAAAAACTGATGAACATGGTTACCACATTGGAGGAGGAAGAGGCTTTTGGGGATATTGTAATCAAGATTGCCTTCCAAGACAGATTAACGAAATTAAATCAAAAGCTGTTGCACCAAAAAAGGACAAAGTGTCACCCATATCCAATGACACCAATGGCACTTGGTTACCGATGCCAGGAGGTAACCAATGTGGACTAAGCACCAACGTTGGATACATTGTGGGAGGAGACCGGGCCAAGAGAGGAGAGTTCCCGTTTATGGCTCTTCTAGGTTACGAGGGGCCACGGGGAGTTATCGTTTATCTTTGTGGTGGTAAGTTAGTTCAAGAATCGTTGGACCACTTTGAACGAAGCTTAGGTTAGGCAGACCACGTTATTAATTTTAAAACTAATCGAACATCAGAGTTAAGAGTTATGCTCTTTCAAAGCTTACTGCATAATCCCACACAAAATGAATCTTTGGGTAGTGTTTGATTACAAAATGGCGAGCTCTTTGATCTTTTCTTTCTGTGCTTGAATTTCAGACAGGTCACAAATTTTTACTCCAGAATTCGATTAAGCTGAAAATATCAATTCGTTGTCATTCTCAAATAATAAGGTCTCAGTTGCTGAAGAATGCCGTAGATTTTATTGATTGGAAAACGTATTTTTCATCGTTAATCTTGTCCAAAAGAAATCAGTTTTATGATTTTAGGCCCTTGAAGAAAACTTGTCTGCTTTTAAATGATCTATCTGATTGCAGGAACATTGATCAGCAAGTTCTATGTCATCACAGCTGCCCATTGTCATGGGCAAACTCGTATAGAACAGATCAAGCAAGTGGTGTTGGGCGAGTACAACATCGACAAAGATCCAGATTGTTTTGATTGCCCAAAAGTCCAAAGATTCAACATCAAACCAGAAGACGTGATTGTCCATAAAGACTGGAACGACGAAAGAATCTTTGATGGGAATGACATTGCTTTGATTCGACTGCCCAGACCTGCCAAGACTTTTGATGAAGATTTGGATGAACCCGTTCTCCCAGCGTGTCTACCGATTCTGAAGAGTGGACAACCAACCAAAGAGTACATATCCATTGGATGGGGACAAATCGGCCAAACATTATCAAGCACAAATTTTGCTCAATTCGGTGCAGCAGTAGCTGTTTTAAGGAAACTGACAATGCCCCTAGTATCCAATGAGGAATGTCAAATGGAATATGAACAGGCCATGCCATCCAAGTTTCTTTGCGCTGGAGCTGAATTAGGTAATTTGGAATCTTTTTTAAGAAAGTGATTTACCTTTGGATGGAGTTGGAGTTCCTCCATCCAGAACGCCCATCAAAGACCTCTTGGGTCTTTCCGAGTATTTTCTTGGTTTTGTGTTGATAATTGCCGGAGTTTGTTCAACAACCGATGTGGGTAGTTGGGTAGATTCGTCCGTAAGGGTGGTTGGGTCGATAGTACTTTGAGTCGTAAAGAAGGTTTGAATCCTTGGATCGTCCTTGGATGTTCTTGGACCACATTCTGAATCGCAATGTTTCCAATTTCCCGTTAAGTGTTTCTTAGTGACAGGATGGGTTTTTGTTGAGCACCACAATCTATTATCAGGATCAGTCACGTTGATACACTCATAGTGAAGTTCTTGATAATAAACAAATGGAAATGAACAAGGCACATTTGGTTCGCAACGAAGATCTTCAGCGATGGAAATATGCAGACACGATATTATGATGAAAATTGCTGTTGCTGTCAACATGCTGGCCTATCAGATACCAGATTTCATCTGGTTGCTGGGATGGTCGAGTTTGGTCAAACCATGTATCCGGTTTTGTTACAAAGCAACGACCACAATCATATCGTAAACGCTGTCGACTTCAGAGTTGGCTATATGTGGAGAACGCTATCTTGATTTGCAAGAAGACGGGACTTTACCTTTAGTTCGTACAATCAAGATTTTTTTCCTTCACTCATTCTCTTTTGATACATTCGACGATTTATATTTTTTTGTGCATGTATGCAAACCACGGACAAATTTCCTGTTTTATGAAAACCTGTTGCTTTACCTCTTACGAAATTGACAGATTTCCGATTGTTTTATTTTTAGGTAAAGACACTTGTAGTGGCGATAGTGGGGGCCCTTTAATCGTGAGGAATGGCCAAGATAGCCCAATGTGGCTTTCAGGCATAGTGTCGTTTGGAACCCATACCTGTGGCGCAGGGAAACCCGCCGTTTTCACCAATATCAAGCATTTTATTCCATGGATTCAAGCTAACTTAAGACCTTGAAATAGATGCACTTAATGTATGTACGATAATCTTACATTTGAAATTCGTCTGATTACCAGACCTGTAACTTTATGCTTAATTGTTATAAACTTTTTTTGCTATTTTCAAGGGTGTTACATGAAAAGTCGCAATCTTTTAGAAATAATGTGAATTCGACCACAAGCGAAGCTTGGAATATTTGTGTGCCTTAAGTAAAATGAATTTGCCTTGAACATGCCATTAAAAAGATTAGTTACCCACGCTCAGGTTTAGATTTGTCATAGTTTGGTCTTTCTGACTTGCACGAATTAACTATTGAGGATCTAATATTGAACGTGCTAATTCAGAAACCAGTACAAAAAGTGGCTGCAAGGTATTTTTTGGAGGTTTTGGGAGGCAAGGGCTGATTTTGCTTAAATAAGTCTTTTTAATGATTTTAACTTCATTTCTTTGCCTTATGTACGGTTATTTTGGTCTTGGCAGTGTTAGATAACAATTCGATCTCTCTTTCTGAAACAGCTTTTTGAATTTAAATAAATGAAAATCGAGGAACACAAATAACTTTTTGAAATAACAAGTACTGAAAAGTTTTAAAATCAGTTTTGGGGATGGTTTTTTTAAACCTTTTTTTTATTAGTTTGAAAGGATATTCGAACTTTGTGTCACTTTAAAAGCATCTTTTTACACCTTTACTGTTTACTTCCAAAGTAACAATTTTCTAAATCTTTATTGAGATGAAAAGCCCGAGTGAAAAGTATGATACGCATTCATGGGCGCAGATTGCTCAAAATCCAATCTTTGTAATTATTTAATTTGACATAAAGGCCAGGTGCGCCGATACCACATCTTCGAGTTCCTCTGGCAATAATTCCCATGAGAAACATGGGGCTTTCTTTACCATCTCGTGCTATGAGCGGACCTCCCGAATCTCCATTGCATGAATCCTTGCCTGCAAAGAGTATACCAACATGCATTGAAATCACCCAATAATTTATTGTTCCAATCGTCAATTAACGTTGCTTACCATCTTCCCCTCCAGCACAAACAAAATTCGGCGTAATGTTAGAAAACCGTGCTTTGCATTTGGCATAGTCCACGAGTGGTAGTTTCAACTTGAACAAGGTTCTCTGGCTGACGCCAAGCTCGGGGATGTCAGTGTCTCGAATGAGTCCGTTGGTGGTGCGTCCCCAGCCCATTGTGTAAAATTCCTTTCTGGACTCGAGATTCTCCTCAAACCCCAAACATACTGGCACGACAATGGAATCGGGATCCTCATAAATGGTTGTAATAGGTTCTGGTAGCCTGATCAAAGCAATGTCGTGTTCTCCGGTCACGTGTCTTGACTCTGCGTAACCCTCGTGAACAATGACCGCTTCAGGTTTGTATCGTGCCACAGTTCGGCAACCCAAGCAATCGGGATCCAATCCGACATCAAATTCGCCGATGAGAACCTCCTGTATCTCCAAACTGGTGCCAACAAAGTGACAATGGGCCGCAGTTATTACATAACGCCGATTGATCAAGGCCCCTCCACATTTGTAATGAAGGTTGTCGTAACCCGGTTCGTTGTATCCGAGGAGAACAGCAAAGGGGAACTCTCCACGGAGAGCCTGCTCTCCACCGACAATGTAGCCGACATTAGTATAGAATCCGCATTCAGACTTGGCATGATCGGGTAACCAGGTGCCTTTCCGACTTTCTGGGTTCAGGTCCCAAGGGTTGGCCGGTGGAAGGGGAGTGGTCGTTGTAGTGGTTGTCTGACGAGTCAGTGGTCTTGTGGGCACAGATTTTGTGGTGAAGGTGGGGCGAATCTTACGAAGACTCGGCTTAGGTGTCGTTCCAGGCACCAATGTTCCTTTCTTATTCACGAAACTGCACTCGGGATCACAATAGCCCCATTTTCTTGTGCCGAGACGATATTCTCCGTTGGAATCGGTGTTGGTTGGACACCAAGGGCGATCGTCTCCCTCTGTGAGAGTTGTACAGGCTTCGATGGTTCGACCCAATAACCTGAATGGGAAAACACACTTGGCACCGGCGCCAACTGGACCACCCCACACGGTTACGGAACAATCCAAACTTTGAGTTTTAACCACTTTTGACGGGTTGAAAAAGAATGTGATAAAGATAATAAATTTGACGTTCAACGAAGCCCTTATCGTTGCCATCGTCGTTTTTAATCTTGTGTGGCGAACCATTGCCAAACCTGTTTTTAATCACACCGAGATGAGAACGATGGGAGGTCTTGTTGCACAAGAGGCCTAATGCTTTGTGGTTGTCATTGACCTGTGAGGAATGCACAGGCTCTCCTCTCCCGATAATACGCAACTTCAAAACAAAGCAAGTAAGGTCATCTTTAAACTACATTCCTTTGATATTAAACTGATAACAGGAAAAAAACCTAGATGGATTTGGAGGCCAAGCGTGCCATCGTCCATTAAACATAGACGTAAAAGTATTAGCAATGAAGCAACAGGTTTAGGATCTTGAAAAAATGTAATTGTTCTTTGTGCACTCAAGCGAGTTCCTGTTTTATTCACCAAAAAAATATATGCAATCTAGTTAGGTAACTCTCCAACTCTCAAAAACACGGCCGTTTTGCTTCGCCATGAAAAGGTCATTTCTGATTGTGGTTTTGGGCTTAACCTACACTTGTGACATTGCTTGGTCTCAAGTGTGTCGAGAAACCGTGACTGGTAAGCAATGCCAATTTCCTTTCATCATAACTGAGGCTAGTGGTCGTCTGGTGAGGTACTTCAGATGCACCACCGACCATGACGAAGATCGCAGACCATGGTGTTCCACGAAAACCCACCCTAATCGAACTCACATCATCGGAAATTGGGCATATTGCGCAAATACCTGTTCCAACGTTCAAAAGCTTACCGCAACAACAAACACAACCACCACAACAGCCCAACCTATCGATCCATCCACACTTGGCACATGGCTCCCCAACTTGGACAACAATGAAAGTTGTGGCGTTGACCTGAATTCCAATCAAATCGTCGGAGGCAAAACGGCCAAAGTGGGGCAATTTCCCTATTTGGCATTGCTCGGGTATTGGAGGGGAGGAATCTACTTTTATGCCTGTGGTGGAACCCTCATCAATCGGAGGTATGTAGTCACAGCGGCTCATTGTCAGGGATCGACGCCTTCCAAACGAATCCGACAGGTCGTGTTAGGAGAAACCAACGTTGAAAAAGAGATTGATTGCCCGGGATGTTCGCCACCGTTAAAATTTGACATCTCTGATGAGGACGTGATTGTTCATGAAAACTGGGACCCGGACCAGTTCCAGAATGGGGATGACATTGCATTGGTTCGACTGCCCCAATTGGTCGACAATAGTTTAGACAGATACCCGCCAATCATCCCCATTTGTTTGCCTTGGGTGGTGGGTGTAAGCGATCCCAATAGCGTGTATTCGGTAGCAGGTTGGGGACGCACCGATAACCAACCCATTTCCAAAGAGGAAATCAAACGCACTGGGGTGCTTTCAACATCACTTCAATATGCCCAAGTTCCTTGGGTATCCTTCTCAGAGTGCACGAAACATCAAATTTACGCGGGCCTTAAACGAGGAAAACACATTTGTGCCGGAGGCGTGCTAGGTGAGACAGTAATTTTATTTATAAGCTTTGCCTGATTTTCAGCTAATTTAATTTTTGTCTGTTAGGTATTGACTCGTGCAACGGAGACTCAGGAGGACCACTTCTATCTCAACCAAAGACGGCTTTTGGCAACGCTCAAAAAGACCGTCCTTATTTTCTTCGTGGAATTGTATCCTTTGGTACTCAAACATGTGGAAGTGGGTATCCTGGAGTATACACAAACATTGATGTGTATCTGAGTTGGATTCAAAAGCATTTACAGCCTTAAGAGTTTGATTTGTACTTGGTATACATATATTATGTATGTGGAGAATACAACTTAATTCAGATGTAAAAAAGTCCGTGTTAGAGGTGTAAATTGCTACAAATACACGGATGTAGACAACGGATTGACGAAAAAACGACGTTTCGATTTTTTTCTTAGCTGATACGCCTCAAATCAAGAACTAATTCCTCGAACTTAAAGGGCCAAATTTACAAAGGCATTGTTAGGAAATTGAAAGTACGAAGTCTGTGTTACACTTTGAACCACAATCATTTTGCTTTTAAAATATTTTTGTAAACTCCATGGCATGGGATCTGAACCATTTTCTTATCTGTTATCGTTTCTGTGATCAAAACGATGTTTAATACGTCGCAAATATATTAAAACTGTCCATTTTTTTTTGGGGGGGGGGCGGATTTTTTAATACTGCTACAAGGAATGGGATTCCATGTGGTCAAGAAATGAGAAAAACTGGCGCAAATCGATTGAGTAGAATGAACATTTTCAAGGCATTTGGACAGAAGATTGATGCGTCGAAAAAATTACTTTGTTTTAGTATTTCAGTAGCAAATTTTACTATTTCAAGTCATATCTTAATGCATTTCGATCTTGAAGGTAGAGAGATCTGAAGATGAAGATAGCAAATTTAATATTGAAGTTGACATCAATAACGGGAGCAAGAAATTGACACGTAATAAGCAAGCTAAAAGGGGTTGTTGAGGCTCTTTTTTGCTCAAACTTTTTGCACGCAAGTTTTTATGTTTTTCACCTGATCGTATTAAGGTATTTCCCCTTTTCATGGTTGGCTTTTTGCTCAATTAAGATCGCAATTCGATGACTCAAAATGGCAAACCAAAGTTGGTCGAAGTTGAATTGGACTCCAATGATATCATTGAAGGAAATCACTTGATAAATTGTGATCATCAATGAATCTTAAAAGAGCATAAATGGAGCCTCTTCAATGTGTCCTCTTAGTTCACTTCACAAACTCAACTCGTGATGTGAAAAAGAAGGAAGGTGTTCGTTGTGGATTTGCAATTACCCCAATCAAACTTTACCCAGGCAAAAAGTGTGATTGTAATTCCATACATCTTTGGCCCACGTTAATCAGTGAGTGCTTCAAATACCAACGGGGCAATCCCAGAATTCTTCTGTTAAGACGGTTTAAGGCGACGAATGCTGGGCTCTCAGCCCTTGATAGTGGTGTGTAATGTAAGCTCAACATCAAAGAATCACCAGCTCGCTCGTCTCAAACCTCGTCAAACGGGTCTAGATCTCAGCATTGTCTAGGAGTTCTCTATTTTCAAGACATGAATTTCAAGTACTCGAAACCCTGGAGGAAGTTGGGGTTCTTGTTTGCAGTCCTTTCGGTAATCCAAGATTGTGGTGCACAAAATTGTGATTTGATCATAGATGGACCAGCCAAGGGAAAACGGTGTGTGTTTCCGTTCGAGTTTCTTGCCGTCAAACACTTCTCGTGTACCACGGTTTCCGATCCAGACAACAAGCCATGGTGTTCCACCAAAACCTTTCCAAATGGATCGCACATTGGTGGACAAGGAAATTGGGGATATTGCCAAGAAAATTGTTTGTCAAGTTCGAGTTCATCGTTAAATCCAGTGATGTTTGATGAACCTCGTAGAGTTGTGGGAACAAGACGAACTACTCGTCCACCATTTCGTCGAACAACCAAAAGACCATTTACGGTTATTAAAACCACTACTGCGAGACCATTCATTAGAAGTACGGTCGCTCCCACAACCACAACGACTGAAATCTCGTTCCAAAGAACCAACTTTGTTCGAGAAACTGATCCTACCTCGGGCTTGTGGATTCCGGATCCAGACGATGGAGAATGCGGTTACGGATTCAACACGGATTATATCACGGGTGGAAAACTGGCTAAAGTGGGCGAGTTTCCTTTTATGGCACTATTGGGCATGTTACAACGTAATGGGCAGCTAATTTACGGCTGCGGGGGAACTTTGATCAATCGAAGATATGTTGTGACTGCGGCACATTGCAAAGCACCCAACTTTCAAATCAGAGAGGTTGTGTTGGGTGAAACGGATACTTCCAAAGAACAAGATTGCTTTGATTGCCCACCGGTTCAACGGTTCTCAATTCGTGACTCTGATATTATAGTTCACGAGGATTATTCTTTGAACACATTGTTGGGTCAAGGCAATGATATTGCTTTGATCAGGCTACCGAGTTTAGCGAAAACGGTTTACGAGGATTTCCAAATCAAAGTGGGTCCAGCGTGTCTTCCGTGGAAACAAGAAGCTGTCGGAGATCTACGGGTGGTTGGTTGGGGCCGGTATTCAAACGATCTTAGCATAGTTCGGAGGAACCTGGAGCGGTTTAGCGTCAATAGTAACAACTTGCTTTATGCCGAACTTGAGAACATCCCTCATCCTGTTTGTCGGAGCTTCAAGGACTTTGAAAGAGTTCATCCAACGAGGCACATTTGTGCCGCAGGCAGAAACGGTAAATTACCTTGAACAAAAACTTAGGGAAAAGATATGTTGAACAATTTCATTTAGGTGGCGATTCCTGTAACGGAGATTCTGGCGGCCCCTTGATTGCTCACGATCGGTCCAGAGACGTGATGTACCTCAAAGGAATCGTATCGTATGGTTCCAATACGTGTGGAACCGGTAGTCCGGGTGTCTATTTGAATGTGAGGGAATATATACCATGGATTCAAAGTCATTTACGACCTTAAGGGCAAAATAGTTTTAATGAACGTATTTTATGTTGATCCTCTGTTTGATGCACAGCTGAAGAATACAACCGAAACGTTTTCAAATCGTCACTTATTAATACCACTAACTTGCATCTGAAATGATCCATGTATTTCTGTCCTTTTTCCGATATTCAAGACACGCATGCATTGATGTCTCGGTTGTTTTGTTGCAAAAAAAGTTTTTTATCCATGACTTCCAAGTCTTGTGATAGTTTAAAATCAAGTAAAAGTGCTACAAACGGCGAAGGTTACATCAAATTGTCAAATGTTTTTTTACAATTTTTGAATTTGTCATTTTAAGCCAAAAGGACAAGAAACTAAATTTAATTTTTTTTTTTGAAATAAACTGCTGACGAGGAGCCAACTGGCCATTTAACGGGATAAAACAAAGCAGACATAAAATGTAACCTAAAGGAACACCTGACTCGACATCAATATAGAATACACTGATTGATTCTTCAAAGCTTCACCACAGGGATGTGACTTCGGCATGTTTATGTAGGAAATATTTCGAATTTTTTGAAAAAATCACGAAACCTTGTGGGTGTCCACACAAAAAGATGCAACACAAATTAAAAATATCCAAAGTGAACAGCTTGATCTTTTTGCTACATTAACTCTTGCAAAATTGTACTTGCGCAAGACTAAATGTTCTTAAAATTCTCTTAAACCAAGCTCAAATTCATATTTCAAAACAAATTTGGTTTTAAATGAATGCATTCAAAATTTAGAAAGGATAACCTTGTAGCGGTATTAAAAAATCCGCCCCCCCCCCAAAAAAAAAATGAAAATGAAAATTAGTCGAATTAGTCGTTCGAGTGTTATGTAGACCTTCATTCGATGGCCTGAAATGGCTCGGCCAAAAATGATGAATTGTTTCCTTTCTCCGAAGACCTTGCTCCTATCCACAGCTGAAAATGAAGATCTTATTTAAACAAAAAGGGAGCTGTATTCAAACACTGTTAACTCTGGAAAACATATGGATCAATCCAAGAATGACTCTACGAAGGATTAATTTCAAGGTCGAAGGACCTACAGCTTGGGGCCGACACCAGCAATTTAGGACATGCGATGACTGCCTTTGATTCAATGAATTTTGATTATTTTTACCAATAACATTCGTTTTTGAGTGAATGGTGGAACATAACAACATTTTAAAAATGGCAAATAACAAGGGAAATGACATGTTCAACTGAATAGTTGTATTTCATAACATTTCAAGGAGAGCCAAGAGTCATGTTATGCTCTAGTTCCACTTGCCCGCAGGACGATATCAGCACAGTGTTCACAGAATTTTATGTTACGATCAAATATATGACCAAGGTCTGTTTCCATATCTGCACTCTCAAGTTCCTGGCCTTTCAGGATATACTTGGGAGTGGTTTTTGGCCTCTTTCCAAACCTCATCATCTACACTTATCCACATTGAAGGTCATTCCATTATTCAAGGCCCATTCTTCAGCTGAGTTCAAGGCACTTTGGACTCATCTGGTCTTGAGGTTGTAAGATAATCCTGATGATCTTCAAATCATCTGCAAATTTTGACACCTTTGTGGATGTAGTCCAATCTAGACATGAAGGTGCTCACTTGTGGTTGGTTAACCATTGATGTCTTGTGTTGACTTGTCTTCTCATAATTGATCTTTCTCAAAGTTGTGAACCTTCAGCCAAAAGTAGTCTGTCTCTGTGTCTAACAGTTGCCACTTCAATTCCTTGTGCTTGTTCTTGTCTAACTGATGATGATTTCATTGCTTTTTCTCATTCATTTTCATGTTGAATCACCACACCAAAGTTTGCAGTAGTGACAAGAGAATACCAAGATTCCCTGAACCTTTTTACGAATCCTACAATCCATTTCTTGTCCATCCATCTATCCATTGAATGGTTTGAGAGTAAGATGGAAGGCTTAAAAGCATGTTGAACAACATAAGTGACACAATTGACTTTGAGTAGTTCTCATCAATGGAGAATACGATGGTCTTGGATTTTAAGAAAGAAAGAAGGATGAAGTCAAGCCCTCTTTTTCTTTGAAGAGCCACACACGACCCAACCAAATTTTCTTTCACAATCAGCACAACTGGATCTCTTTGTGCACTTAGACACAAGAATGTGACACTTGGAGATGGCAAGATGACCAGAATGAGAGGTAAATCCACAAGGTTTTTGAGTGGCATCTTCTTGGAAGCTCAATTCACCATGGTCCCACATTTCTTTTTGTGACCAAGTTGATTAGGGTTGGTTCCTGACCTAAATTGACCACTTATGTCCAATATTGAACAGCCTTCTCCAAAAATAGTTCAAAGCCCACTTTCAAATACTCGCTTAAAATATTGAGTTAAAAGAAGACAAAAAGAACACAACTTCCTTTTTAAAGAAGACAAGAAATGTTGCCCTTCTCATTGAACCTTTCATTCGAGTGGTCACCCCGTCAAATGAACAAACACTGACACCACATGGAGATTTCTTGAACAAAACCAGGGTTGACATGGGCAAAAGAACCATTATTAGAATAAATTATTGATTCAAGTAAATCTTGCAATAACTTCAAAATTTCAAATAATTTTTTAAAATATAATCTAATGAGTTTTGCTTATGAAAAAAAATGAATAGATTGTAACACCATGTTTGAGTGGCGTCCCTGACTGCCTTCTTTTTTCCTCGCAAACGAATGTTGATGTTCTCTCAACCTAGAATTAAAGACGGATCAGTGATGATCCAACGCAAGGTGTATTGATGACGTCATGGACACTGCTCTGAAATTCGTCCCCTAGTACAGTGGTTCTTGATCAATCCCATGTAAATTTTGAGTTCCTCTGTTTTTATACATAGAACATTAAATTTTTCAGAGTTTTAATTTAAAAAATTGAAGTTATTTATGCCTATTTTGCTCTTCTCTTAGTTCTCTACAACTTTGAAGTCTATAACTTTTGTGTTTACAGGTCAATATGACTCTAAATCACACATTTTAGTTCTTAACCGAAATGCACATTCCTTGGATAACTCCAAGAGGACGTCAAATAAACCAAATTTTTGCCCATAACACATGTACCTTGATGATTCTGTGTTTTTTTTGCACTAAAATTTAAATAATTTTAATGTTTACAACAGAGAAACTTAAATTTTACAAGGGATGGATCCATAGGTCCTCCTGAGTTCAAAGCTGTAATTGCATACTGCTCCCCCTTTTTGCTTTGGTTACATCTTTATTTTCAGAGGAGTGCTTTTTTTTGACGAACTATGTAACTATGTTAGATGGAATATAATTTCACGTTAATAGAAATTGCTGAACGCCAGGCCCAGTATTTGTACCTTAAGAGAGGATAACATTGAGAGTACTTCTATTGCAACCCTAACCTGAATTCAACTGAGTTCAAGTTATGATAAGCCGGGTTAATGAACGTAGAATTTTATCCAATATAACGCCCATCATTTTATTCACACCAAACATTGAGGTCTATTAAATACAAAAGGAAGTGTAACCGTGGAAATGTGTCGCCATTCGCCAACTGTTGAGGGGACAAAATTGCTGGAACATTTGAAATGTGAGACAAGGCAAATGAAACCATGCAATTGATAGATTAAAAGTGGAAATGAGTATAAATTTTGGACCAATTTTTGCCTTGCTAATGGTCACATTCTTGAATGAAAGGAAGATGTCAACAGGTAGCCATGGCTTGGATTTGAATCCTACAACTAGAAACTATCCTGCCATTACATTCTGTAAGTTCTGAGTGAAGGAACATACACTAAAGCTTTTGATTTACATAAGGTTAATCCAATACGTAGATGGACAATTATGTACTTGTGGCTTCAAGAGCGACTCATGAAAAAGTATTTAAATGAATATCTAAGACACAAAAGACCCTCCATGATATAAGCAACCGTGAAATCTCGCTCAAAAAATGACTGTTGTGAATTGAAATCTCCCAAATCTACTCCAAGCATTGGGCCATCTTCCCAATGCTGTAGTTCCATGAGTAAGACTCAAAATGAACGGGGGAATACCGCTTCTCAATGCCTCATAAAGAAGGTTGTGTCAGCAGGAGGTCACAGACTCATCGGGCTTGATTGCAGTCCTAAACGATACAGATGATTGAAGTCAGATTGAATCCCATCCGAAAAGGGTGGCAAAAAGTTAAAAAAAATTGATCAAGGGAGGGAAGTTTTAAAGTTAGAAATATGGCGACCAAAAAGTTCTTTTTCAGCTAAAAATAGTCTTTAAAAAAGAATAGTTTTAGAATAGACTAAATATTCAAATAGAAAGATTTTTTTTCCAGATAAAAATGAACGAAAATAATTTTTCCTGCTGAAAATGGACAAAAAGCAATTTTTTCTCAATTTGTCACTTAGTAAGTAAAAAATATTTTGTCTGAATTTGCAAATGAAAATAAAAAATTCAAGTTATGAAGTTTGTGTCAAAATAGCTCAAACTGATATAAAATCAAACGTAAAAAAACTTGAAAAACATTTGTCGATGAAAAAAAACTTTTGTAATATCAAATACATTCAAAGTTGGGTAAATTAAGAAATTTTGAAAAAATCGGTTGTTGTTTCAAATTTCGATTTCAGTCCGTTTTGACCATTTTTTCTAATTTTGGGTGAACACACATATAAGTGTACTCTAAAAGTTGTGAAATATGTTTTCCAAAATTCTTGTTTTAAGTGCATCTTTGGGAATCTGTTTTTTATTTAACTGTAGTGTTTTTAGGGGTTTTGGGGTCACAAATGGGCCATTCAAACCCAAATAACTCAGTTGCTGATGAATGTTTCTTGATCAATTTGAATTCAACGGGTAACTAAATGGTCTCGGAATATGGATTAAATAGTTAATCAAAAACTGTTACAATTAATAGGTTTTTCGGCATATAACTTTTTCCCTGAACCTAGACTTTTACAAAACAATAAAAGTAAAGTTGCTCCGTACAAAATTGTAGGTCCAAAAAATGCCAAGATGTCTGGGTATTTCGATCCATACCTAAAATGCCATTCGAAACACCGTGTCGTAAAACAACGTCGAATCTTGAGCTGTTGGTCTCGGCTAATTCAAAAATAATGTTTTTACATCAGCTTCTTTATTTTCCATAAGAATCTAGAATCCCTCAGTTTGTAGTTGCGTCTTTGTGATCTAACTAGAGCGGTCGAAAATATTTGAATACTCGATTATAATTGTTTTCGGAAAAAAACCTTTTCCTTCGAAGCATTATGCCAAACTGTTTCCAAATTTCAGCATCTTCTAACTTTGGCATTTCATTCATTTGTTGTAATTTAAATCGAAAAGGTTTGAGGCTTACAAATACTACTGCCATTGCAACTAACTTGAGTTTTTTTCAACGGGTCAATGTTTCCTCACCAAAATCCAGCTAAGAAAATCAAATCAATTTCGAAAGGATTTTTAACTTTTGAAATATTTGACCCCGACATTGGTTTGACCTTGGTAATTTTCCATTTTCCAGCACTGTCTTCTCCTGTTTCTGAATTGCTAGACGAGAGCTGTAACGACGACAGTCTAGTGATGTGACTTGAGCGCTTGGGCAAGCTCTTTTTTGTGACATCGTACACTGGGGTCGACAATTTACCTTCAGTGAAATGGTATTCCCTTCTTCCTACCTACAGAAGCTCATGTAGAAGAAATGTCGTCAGAACACTAGCTACAGTGGCCTTTTCACGAAGTCTTTAAAAATCCAAACAACCCAGGAAGGGGAAGGAAAAAAATACAGCAAGTAGGAGCCTTTGATTGAAAAATATCCACCAAATGGCCTGAATTCATCTTATTTTGTGATCCAAAGACTGGATCAATTTTTACTGGCATGATCTATGTAAATTGATCAACTTTCGTTTGAACTTGAACTTCCTGATTGACTGTGGCGACAATAACGGCAAACATTTGAAGCTTCAAAAAATCCAAACAACTTAACTGTGTCGACGTTTCTTTCTTCTTTATTCCTAACTAGAGATACTAAAAGGCAGAGATTGGCCTTCAAATCCATGATTGCCCGACCCGGCACGGACTGTCTGTGACGTCATTCATCATGCGGGAAGCCGAAGTTCATGATTAAAGGAACCTTTTCTTCTAAGAAATACATCTAAACTATTTTGCTCATTTGATAGTGCGGTTTGGTTAGTAAAAATCCTCAAGCCTGCTGCAAATGTGTCTAAGGTATTTACCTGATATGCTAAAAGTGAATTTCAATTAGTGTGGAGTGTAAACAAGGGCCGATTTATGTCACACAATCGGGTGATTGACAACAAAATCTCAGTGATGTGGAATCTGGGCTTGCGCAAGTTTTTTCACGGGAGGTTTCAAGGTAGGGTTGCCTCTTGGAGAATGAGTGTTTTGCTCTTGTATATCAGCAAACACGAATGTTAGTTTGATTTGCAACCCTGCTCAGAAGTCACTAAAGTCAGGGATGCCTTGCCTTTAGGTGCTCTTTAAAGAAAAAACGGGTTTATAAAGACTGGTAGACAGAGGAGAATATGATTTCACATAGGAAAATTGGCAACCCCACCATCAAGTCAAAGCACTACAAAATCAACAAAGAAGAAGTACTCTGGTTTGTTATTGAACTTTGTCAGAATCAGCTAAATGTTCAACAGAACGCTCTTGACCAATCACCTGCATGAACCATCGGGCACCGTGTGTTAGCCTAGGGTAGCCAGTATCTATCTTAGTGTATCTCTTCCTAACCATCTTCATAAACCAGTTTTTTTCATTAAGAAGCACTGAAACCACTGAAACGCGCCCCTGACTTTTGTAACTTTGGATCAGGGTTGCAAATTAACCTCAAATTTGTGTTTGCTTGAGTTAGTTAGCAAAGCACAAAATCTCCATTAGGTGACCCTACCTTATAACCTCTCGTGTAGTGATGTGACTTGGGCAAGTAATGAGTCATCACAAACACCCCAAGCACAAGTTGTTGACAAGCATTACTTGGGCAATACACCAATACACTTGGCAAGCTCAAGGAACATTGGAAGATGCAGTTGCCGGCAGTTGCTCTTTGAAGAGTTAAGATGCTTGCAGTGTGACTTAGAAGAAAAGAATGTCAAGTTGCATTTTCGATGATCTTTTGACCTTAATAATTTAGCAATAAACAGTGGAAGTGAAACAAAAAATATTTTGATTTGGATAGCATTTGCAAAACCATGTTTTTTCTTTAGTTTCCGTTCTAAGTCACACATGAATACACTTTTCGGGCCAATCAAGAATGAGATTTAACAGTCACACTTGGGAACAAGCTCGGTCACTCAGAGTTGCTAGAAAAAAATATAAGATGCCAACTCTTTTTTTTTTTTGAAATATTCTCAAAAGCTTTTGCATTTCTCGATACATAAGCTTTGAATTGTGTATTTTCATCTAAAAATCCATCCTAACAAGGGCATGGGCCCTATTTCGCTGAAACTTTCTGGTTAATTGAAATTCTGATGCCGAAGGTTTAGTCTTCATTCCTAGCAAATTTGGCAAACCTGTAAGGTGGGAAAAATACTTGTACAGGCACCCAAGTAGACCCAAGTTTCGGCAAGTCCAAGGTACTGTACCGGACCGCTTGCCCAAGCTCTTGTTTGCCTCCCATCACTACTCTCGTGAAAAAAGCTTGCCCAAGTCAAGGATGGCTCAAGCCAGGATTACTTTCAAAATACACACTAGGTCCGATTAGTACAATGAAAATTCAACGGAACAATACATTTGTTGCAAAAACCTCACATTTTAGTACAATGATCGGACCCAGTGTGTATTTTTGAAATTCGTCTTGACGTACAGTGGTTCCTGCCCAAGTCCAAGTTTCACATCACTAGACGAGACTGCGTGAAAGGAAACGGGATGCTTTGGCTTGTTTTTCTTGCATGACGATAGGGATGAAAAGGAAGTTTACCGTTGAACACGTAGGCATTTTAGAGGTAAAATTCGGCGTTTAACAAAACTGTCTGGGGTGTAAATTGTTCTGAGCTTGAGTAAGACCAGAATACATTATTCAACATTATCGCTACTTTAATGAGATGTGCTAATTTCATCATTATTTCGATTTTGATCACTAAGGTTGAAAGTACTTTCTGGTTATGTTCAAGTGTACATTCTAATGTTGGTTTATTTTCTTCGGTTTCATCGACGGAAACGAATATTGTATGAATTACGACTTGGCGTGACTGTGTACACTTCAAAAAGAAATGTCTGTCATTTTACTCAAAGTCTCAGCAGGTTAATAAGATAAATCACGTAGTCGGATTTTCAAACTTGATGGCCGAATGCCAACCAAGAGCTTCTTCGATCAGATTAGGATGTATTTGGAGAGTTGACCTCTTAGACCAAAAACCATCCACATCCATCAAGATTTAAAAAACAAGATGCCCCAGCCCTTTCCACTATTTCGTACTATTACTCGGAACTCAACTTTTATCGCTTAAAAGGTCCTGTAAAAAAACTTAGCCTCTTCACAATTTATGACGTTGGTGTTATTTCCCTCGCAATAAGAATGTCCTGTACGCTATGAAAATCAACTTAGGGATACCTCTAGACAAGAAAATTTTGGATGGGAATACTAGGGATGAGAATCATGATTTCCAGTACGAAGTCGTTTTTGAAGTTCTTCTGAACTGAAAATGAGACTTTGCTTGGATATGGTAGCCTAAACATTTCAATTTTCAGCTGAAACGGATGTCTAAAGTAATGCAAAATGATATAATGAAATGATGAAAAAAGAAAACTGACATGAAGAAATATAACAAAAAAATCTTTACAAGGGGACCAAATTCTGAGAAGAAAACATGAGCAAAAATAAAAGTTCTTGGGCGGTAAAAGAGGACAGAATAAATATAATCTGAAACTTTGAAATGGAGTTTTTTTTTATTCCCAGATTAAAACCATCACTCTGGTTTTAACAAATGACAAAGACTTTGAAAGTATTTTTATGAGTTCTGCTTTCGTATGCAAGCTAATTACTTGCGAAGATCAAAGCATGATAATGATTTTGCTATAGATAATTGGCAAATTTGCATTAATGTACAACTTCAATGTTTTGTGACCTCTATCTTGTCCGACTGGGCTCATTTTCCTTTGAAGCTCCTTGGAGACGGCCTTGAGGTTTATTTTTATGCCATGTCTGGGATTAACAAGGCGAACACGCACATTATGGTATGTGAAACTTGATCTCCCTTCTCTTCCTTTCATAACCCCGTGAAGTTCTGGAAGATAGCCTGCGCCCCGTTAATCCTGTCTGAAACCGAGCCATTATCTGTAAGATGGGGTCATGCGAAAAAAACTATTCTCTTCCGATGGCGAAATTACTCTCGACTTAAAGAGTTTGAGTATATGAAAAAACACTCGACGGAAAGTTGAGAAAGTTGGGAGAAAAAGCAAACAAAATTGAAGAAAAATAGGGCCAATACTTTTGATTCTGAAATTTAGTAGCCTAAAAAATGTAAGTACACTTTTTTAAGTGTTGGAATCGGCGATGGACGGAAGCCCTCTTATTGCTTATGCAAACCCCAATGCATAATAGAAAAGAGTTTTGTTAGTTCTGGGAAAATTGGAAATTTTATGGTCCAAAATCTATTAAACAAGCATAAATTTCTATGCTAAACAAAGGCTTTCGTTATCCCAGGGTAATTTTACTTGTTACTTTCGGTTACATAAGCTCCGGATTTTTTTAATGTTTTTTTGCTGTTGAGCAGAAATCCCAGACGTTTTGCAGCGTAAGGTCGGCTGATGGTTTTCTTCAGCTGACCTTACTCTTTGAAACGTCTGGGATTTCTGCTCCACAGCAAAATAAAATTATTTTCCGAGGCCTATCAGATGAATGACTCATTTTTGGATCAAGGCCGAGAGAGAGGGTATTTTTCTTTATAAAAAGAGAATCAAGTGAAAGGCTGGAAACATAAAAAGAGTTGGCGCATTTCAGATTCAAAAGCAAAGAGGTTTCGAAAATCTGCCATAAATCGGTTTGGAAATATGCTTCGAAAAACATCTGAACTCAATGGAATTTAGAATTTGTACTCGACCAACATGTCAATCACTCAATCACAAGGGATAAATTGACAGGGAATCTTGAATTTATTATAGCACGATGCAAAACCGTAAACCCGTCTTGTCAAATCCAAATGACGGGAACGAGTGCTTTTCGACAGTACCACTGTCTGATTGAAATCCCCTTGTCGAGTCAGAGACGTGAGTGACCTTTCAAGGTCTCCTCGAACTATTCAAGTCAATTTGTGTTAGTAACTTTTTGTAAATGGTTTTTACAATCGTAATATTTTTGTTCTTTGTATGAGAGTCATTTCCCTTGAAGAGAAGTAATGTTTGACATGTTTATGCTTTTCAGTGTAGGTACAATCTAAAAATGAAATCTAATCAGTAGGGTCCGGATAAATATTTTCTTGATATTTTTAGGCAGGAAAAAATATTCCAGAAAAATTTGAGCGAAATAAATTACCAGTCAATGAACAACAGGGCTTAACCATATTGAACGAAATATGATACTAAAATGTCCACAAAAGAGCATTGTAACTAAGTTAAAAATTAACAACCATAATTAGTCATATGAGCAAAAAACTGCGCCATCTATGAATGCAAATTAAAAAACTATTGTTAAATAAGTTAGGTGTCAAATGTGCCTCCCGAAACAACTCATTACTAGAGCTAGAATAAAAAGGTTATTTCGCCTTCGAGCAGAAAATCTAGTGGGTTGACAACAGCTTCCCATCTCCCTTTGCACGCGTCAGCAATAAGCTGACCCTGGGCGTTGAAAGGTCTGGATATTTTGCTTGACTAAAAAACTACTTTTTTCTAGCCCACTCGTATTACATTGAACTTATCCAAAATGTTGATAAATTGGTGCACCTATTCGTAATTAGCAAATAATGGCGTTTTGAAATTTTACCAAACCTGCAATCAGTTTCCATTTGCAATGAAGGTTGACAACAAACCATAAAATATCAAACAAAGATATAACCGATGCTTTAATTTTTAACGATTCAAATAGTCATCATGAGCTTTTGATCAACTTATCAAAAATTTAAATCTGAAGAAGATACAATCAAGGTAATTAATTGTAAAAAGTCAACCCCAAAACCTAACAAAAGAAAATTCCTTCTTTTTATTTTCACCTGGATCTTGAAAGTGTGGGACAAAGTCTCAAATACCAAGGAAAGGGTCAAGGTTGTCGACAAAGTGGGCAAAGTTTAGTGGATGGGATTCAACTTTAGTAGACTGAACAGTGATGGAACGAAAACGCTTTTGCTGAAATTTCGGTTTCGGTAGGCATAACCGAAACCGAAGGCAAACATGCACTAAAAAGAACCGAATTTGTCAGCAAATTCGGTTGAGCCCTTATTTTGACGAAAGTTTTGGTTTCAGACAAGAGCCCTTTCGGTTCATCACCAATAAATGAACTTAACGTGAGGTTTGCCTCAATATTCCTATCTGGTTTTGTACGTGTACGCCTCGTAGACAGGGTAATAAAGGCTCGCAGGCTCGTCTGGAAGATGATCCAAGAATTCTAACGGTTTCCAGGTGCCATCTTTTCGGGCCAGCTTTTTGCGTGCCTGATCATTATTGACCGCGCCGAAAATGAGCAGAAATGACATTTTACTTGTTGGGAAATGAGGATGAGAAAAGGTCATGGTTCAATGTCTACGGGATGTATGTCATGACAAAAAATCTAACTGGTTTGAAAGGGCTGAATTGTGATCCCATGAAAATTTTATTTGCTTCAGAATTGGCATGATGATCTTGGGGTCACTACCCTTTTTTATGTACTTCCACGTCATGCTTTGCAAGTCATAGCGATCAAGTAATTCAATCTTAGTCTTCGTCCATATCATGTTGTCCAAATAGGACGACCTTAACGTCAAACGCCATTTATGCAAAAGAGAGTTGGGCGTTTGTTCATCTTGGTCTGAATAATGGAATCAATCCTCAAGGGCCTTCTTATTATTATTCAACCTTGTCTCTTGCAGAATGTGAAAATGACATGAGAAGACAAATCGATTCCTCTTTGTAACACACAAATTGATTTCACGGATATCTCATCGCTGATCGACAGTTTTTATCAACATACTGACCTCCCTTGCGCAGATTTTAAGAATTCAGTACAATTGCATTGAAGTCTTGGGGCACTGAAAATGGCGAACAAGGTGAACTTTTCGCTTATGGTCTATAAAAGATTGGTGTAATCAGTTGGTTGATGGTACATTTGTTGGCTTATTACACACAACCCTCAATTTTCGTGCCCTGAAAATGAAACCAGCCTTTGTCCAAGATGCAATAATCATGTTACGCATGGTGCCCCAAACCAGTTCTTTCAATAATAAACACTCCAGCCGCAAGACGAATCTCAGACAAATGAAACTTAGCTTTAAGACCAAGTGCTGACTCGATTGTTTATCCTACAATTAACTTAATGGTAACTGATAAATCAACAAACTAAAAATTCAAATTTTTATTTGAACGCCAAACAACATCCTTACAAAGGATGAAAATAAGCCGTAACGCAAGGGTTGAGCATTCGCCAACTGTCTACAGTAGGTCCTGAAAATTTTAGTTACACTAGAAATGGATTATTAATCCTTGGGTGTACACTATTGAACAATTTTATTTAACAATGCACCAACAGCTTAACGCAAGTTGATATTCTTCGGGGCATTCCTGCTATAAGGTTCTCCAAAATGTTGGGTTCAATCTCTGACCAGACTTGTTTCAGTTGTAATTTGAGTTGTTTAAGGTTGGTGGCACCAAGCATCTTTGCAAGCCTTTGATTCAAGATTGACCAAAGATTTTCAATTGGAGACAGGTCAGGTGAATCAGGTGGCCACATAGCCTTTTGCTTCACAGTTTGTTGGACGAGAACTTTGGCGCTAAAATACACCCAGACTTAATCCATTTGGGCATTTGTTGGTTGAAATAGATGAATGGGACACTTATCTGAGAAGCACACCCGTCTCCAGAAATCACCAGTCCATCCCTTTTGCTCCTTGCAGAATTTTGGCCTTGTCAGCCGTTGAGTGATTGGCCGTGAGCCGTGAGCATTGGTGATTTTAGGCTTTTTTGGTCTTCTACAGCTACATGATTTAAGGCCAAACTTATACTTCATCATGTAACGGTGCACAGATCAGGGCGACCAGGTGTTTCTGATTGGATTCGGACAGAAATTGAAATGAACTAGGATAGAATCGGACAAATTTCAAAATCTACTTAAAACTGCTAAATTTGTATCGAAAGGTAGTTTTGTTAAAGTTATAATACATAGAGATCGATAGAGAGGCCATTATTGTCATTTTGTCCGCCTGGTTTAGTGCTGAAACTGGCCAGGAGTTGCGTGAAAAGACAAATATTTCCGAAGAATATAGTAAAACACTTGCCCAAACAAATGGAAGATCATAGTACACATGAAAGTGCGCAAGGCATGTTTTCAACGCCAAATCCAATGATTGTGTGAATTAATGCTCGTGAATTGCATTGCCATCTTTTTTGAGCATTTTAGTATAATTTAGGAGAAGCTAAGCATAGAAAGGAGGCCACTTGCCCAAAAAACTTAATGTTTTTCAAAACTGTGACTTCTACGAATTCATTTGTTTGGGCAGGTTCAACTAGTCGTTGATTATTAACGGCCCTTGCTGCCCACAATGAAATTTCACGACCAGCCTGCTGTAGTATCTCCACTCTGGAACTCTGTGGTCTTTGGGAGCCGAAACAAAAAAATTAACCAACTGTTTTATTCCATACTAATTTCCTGTGTGAGAGCATGCTAATTTTTTCGTAATTGTACGTGCTCCACCATTTGCACATTTTTCATTTGAGCTTTTCTAAATTTGTAACCAAATTCTAGCCAATTTCTATTTTTTTCAAATATGATAATCTCTAGGCATTGTTTTTTAGATATTCCTTACTGGACAAAAATCCTTTCAAATGGCCACAAGATGTTCAAATAATGTCAGGCATAGACCACTGAATTCCATAGACCACTGAATTCCTAGACTGCGCTGCCGCCGCCAATCATCAGACTATCTTACATCAGTAGGGAAGAAACAGATTGTGGCGGGAGAACACAATCGTCTAAGAAAAGTGGTTTTAAGTCCCTTTGAGAATGAGTTTTACGTGCTTAGCCCCATGCCACAACACTGGCTACCCTGTGGAAGTGTGAAAGTTGATTTCTGATCCCTAAATTTCAATGTTTTGTCCTGGAAATGTTCAAATCCAACCTCTCTCTAAAAAGAAAAATCAAAGCAGGCTGATTGTTGGGGAGGATGAAAGTCCAATAAAAGAAGAAAGGTTGAACCCACAAGCCAAGCTTTCCCCATGCAAGAACCAAGGTATTATAGGTTCCAAGGTCTACCAAGGTAAGGTATTTTACCACTGAGAATTAGTACCAACTTCAAGCTGAGATTGTATTGCTGTCCCTGCAGAATTGTCAACCACACCTCTAGACAAGGATTTCTTCATTTAAAGGATTTGAAACCACATCAGAAAAAGTGCCTGTCTCAAATTATGTGTCATTCAGGCAACCCAAGCTAATTCTCATTGGGCAGGGTTGGCCACATTTGCCTTTCAAAAAGTGACGAGATCATTGACCATCAGACAACATGATTTCTTCTGATGGCAGCACAACTTTTTATATTTTGAGTAATAAGTTCCTCCTGCAATTCATAGGCTCATGGTAGGCTTCTATTATCTCAAGAAATGACTTGAGACTTAATTCTTTTTGCAAGATCCAAATCACAATTATAGAAAGCCTACAATTTGCAGTCACCCTTGTTTGTTTTGCCAGTTGCTTCTCACTCACAACATTAAAAACATCTTGAAAAATCATCTTGAAATGTGATGAATTCATCTGTGCAGTGCCTTTCACGTGTGTTTTTTAAATTGTAAGTTCAGTTCATTTGTTTTGTAGCAGTACTCCTTCATCTGCTACAGTGCTACAGTCTATGGTTGATGGCACACCCAACTTTGATACACTTTAGTGACAGGTGCAAATTCACACCCAAAGTTATTTTGGGAATCAGTCAAGTCTCAACTACTGATAGATTTTTCATGGTGTGTGAGTTCATCTTGATGGTGGGGCTTGTTCTGTTGGTGATTCAGCCACATACCAAAAGTCCATTTACTTTTTCTTAATGTGAGTGAACCAAGAGAGTAAGATCAATTTCAGTGTTTGCATTGTGTGACGCATAATTTGGGGCATTTTTTAAGCTCAAAATAGATTATTTACTTATATTTGCCCAAAATTTCAACACAAATGCATTTGGTTCATTGATCAAGTCACCAAAGAAAGAATTTTTATTTGATAATGGTTCTTGTAATGCTTCCCAACAATGAAGTGTTACTTGATGCGCTCAAAGAAATGTTCTTAAGCATATTTGGTAACTGTGGTAGTGTGATTTATATTGATTACTAATAACTATTTGAGTCCTTTCATTGGAGTGAAACAAATGAGAAACCCATGGGCTTGATCATGTAATGGGAATGAGGAAGTAAGAAAGTGCACTCTGCCTGGATTGAAAAGAACTGAGCTCTTCCAATAACTTAAAGAATTAATATAGTGTTATAAAGATTAAGGAAATGGACCTTGTTAGCTATCTGATATTGATTGATAAAGTTATTAAAAAATCCAACATCAAGCCAACAAAATTAGTATATATCTTTTGATATAGGAAACCAATGAAAGATTTAGAAATATCAAAGACTTTACAATATATGTCTTCTTATGAATAAAGAATATCATTTGAGATTTCATTGTACTAATATGGCTGAACATCTGCTTGATATTTATGGGTAAAGTGTTATGTCTATGTCAATCTATAGCCTCTTTTGATAGCTAGAACTTCAGTTTTGGAAATGTTAGCAATTTGTTTTAGGGATTTAATTACTTTATTTAACCTAACATATGATAATTAGTTTAATGAAAGTTGTTCATTTTGACACTTTGACGCTGAAAAACGTATTTAAAATCTTAGCATTTCATCAATGAGAGCTAAGCAATCCACCGTGCTTGGAAAAGACTTCCCTACTAACGTAAACGGCGAAATGAGGAGCGGTCTCCAGTTTGCAGTCCTCTATGTGTCAGGGCACAAAAACCTTGACCAATTAAACCAAGACTTGTCTTAAGCAGACTACCTTAGATTTTTTCAACAAACTACGTATTTGGTTGTAAAAACAACTAAAAAGCCAATTTGGCCAACTAAAATTTGCCACCTACCCATGACGGATTGGGGAGCGTGAAATGACAGAATGAGGACAAATTTGATTTTCGAACAAATAAGAAATTTCAATTCGAACAGAATGAGGACCGAATTTATTCTTGGGATAACCAAAAAAATTAATGCAGGACAGAATTAGGCCAGAATTTATTGTTTGGGCAATCAAAAAAAAAATCGGACAGAATTAGGACAAATTTTTGTTTTCAGACAGAATGTTGATTTTATGCCAAAAAATCGGACACCTGGTTACCCTGGCACAGATGATTGGAAGTTTTGTGACCATTTGCATTGCAGTAAGCTTTGCCGGTAAATTCGCTGTGGAACGGTATCTCTTGCCCACTAGCTTGGAGATGACAATCTTGACCACGCGGGAAAGGCCAGAAGGCCTTGTACGATCATTAATGCTCTCATCTCTATCAATTTTATTCTTCCACAAAAACGGTGTTGGGGGACACCTTGAGAGTCTTGGCTATGGTTCTAATGCATAATTAGTAGGGACGGGCAGAAAGTGCAAATAATCTTACCCTTTTAGTTACCAAAAGTTGCAAAAAAATGTGCCCAAAAGTGCAAAACAAAGTGCAGAAAAATGTTGAAAGTGCAAATAAATGTCAAAAAAGAGCAAATAAGTGTCAAAAAAGAGCAAATAAATGTCAAAAAAGTGCAAATAAATGCCAAAAAAGAGCAAATAACTTCTTTTTGGACTTAAAACGACATTCATGGAGTACCCACGGCTCCTAATTGAGCAGGAGAAGTCATTTACAAGTTCTAAAGACATTTGAGACTAGTTTGAGGTGAAGAGACAATGCCGCACAAGTAATCGAGTTCTATTAATTAGGTCACTAGCAAAAAGGATGTAAAGTCATTAAAAATACTCAAGTCAACAGTCTTCTGAATTTTTCATTCCTAAGGTGGTCTCATGGATGTATGCACCTAAAATATTGTCGAAATATACTTAGCAATTGTTTTATATGGCTTTACATCACTCCGTTTTCGTCCTTCAAGTTGTTCAAAAATAGACATTGAAAATTGAACAGAAAAATACCCACGTGTGCCTAACAATTGCGTCAAAGAAAATAGTCATAAATGTGTTTCAAGCATGTTTTTAGTGACATTACTTCAATATTTGGCCCATGGCCTAATTACCAGAACACAATTTCAAATGTGGCATTCATTGTCTCATCACATCAAAACTGTTCTCAAATACTTTTGGAACTTAAAAGTAATATCTCCAAGTCAATTAAACAATGTGTACTGCTACATTGATGTATCCTTAGCTTGATTATTTTAAGTTTATAACGGCCTTTTTTAGAAATAGCGATCTTTGTAGGCAACAAACCTAATTCTGCAATCTATATTGTTTATAGATCATTCCATTACCATAACATGAGTTACTTTAGGTTTGCTATTTGTTGGTTGCATGCAATGAGATTCCTTTGTCTAATTTTTAGTTTAGTAAACAGGATGTTATAGTTAAAGCCAAAATGGTGAATAAAGTGTGAGTTTTGCGTCTGAAATGCACATATTTCTTCAAGGTGCTAAGAATGGTTGATTGCAAATGCAAGCTTTTTTGACTAGTTCAAAATTTGATCTTGAAACTAAAAATTCTTACAAATCCACTACATTTTCTTGAACAATTTGTCAATTTTGGCCAAAAACGTAAATAAAAAGTGCAAATAAAGGTGGAAAGTGCAAAAGTGCAGAAAAATGGGTTTATGTTACCAAAAATCTTTTTACACTATTTGCCCGTCCCTAATAATTAGAATGCATAATAATAGACGCATGCATAATAGGTTCTAATCCATCCTCAAGCATACCATATCCACGTCCCCGAAGCTCCAACTAATTCCTAGTCTGTGTATCATTACTACATTTCGCCAGAGGGTGGACTATATTGAAAATGCCCATGTAAGTGTGTGCCAGGTAGGCAAAGATGGACCAAAACTACACCTGAACGGTTTTAAGAATTCTGCCCAAATACAAGCAGACAGCCAAGTGGCTGCCTAACCAAGCTTCAAATCACCGTGCTCCCCCTGGTCGAGCAGCTCAGCACAGGCAACGGCCGTGTTTTGACCTTACCGTTAAAATTCAACACGCTCACTTGAGCAACCTCTGTGCATGTTGCTACCCAAGTAAGTAGCACCGAGTAAGTTCAAAATAAGTTTTTAAAAAAATACAAAAAAAAATCCGAAAACTACTCCTTCCATAAAACTTGCTAATTTTTCTAAATGTATATCAATAAAAGCTATTGGTGTCGCTACCAACAAAATGTACCCATGATTTTCAAAACCAAGACCAATTCAAATCATTTCCTGTAACCCCTTCCATGTGCTCTGCAAATTGTATTTGGTAAATATGCCAAATTTCCTTTGTTCATAAATGGCTAACAGGTGTGGTGTTTCGTGAAAATGAGGCATTGCCGAATTGCTTTTGACCGGAATGAATTTCCCTTTTCACTGTTGCTGGCCCATGTGATACCTCTCTTTAAAGGAGGTGACAAAACTCTACCCGAGAACTATAGACCCATCTCGTTAATATCAAACATATCCAAAGTCTTCGAAAAGATCCTCAAGGTCAAACTACTAGAATATATTGAGCGGAAGAATATAATTCCGCCAAATCAACATGTCTTTCGAGCGCACTTCAGTACCCTAACCCAGCTTGTTCAACATTTTAGCGACATTATTGAAGGATTAAAAGACCATGATTCGGTAGACGTTATCTACCTTGATTTTGCCAAAGCCTTTGACAAAGTATATCATGGTTTGGTTTGTTGCTACATCGTTTGAATACCATAGGTATACACTACATGGTAAGATATTCAATTGGTTAAAAGGCTTCCTATCAAATCGAACGCAACGGGTCAAAGTTCATGACTCTCTTGATGAAAATATAGAAATCGCTTCTGTTGAACCAAAGGGTTCAATTCTGGGCCCTATCCTATTTCCAGTCTTTATAACCTCCCTTCAAGAAGTTCCGGATCATTGCTCTACAGTATTTCATCTTATGCGAAGATGACAACATGAGTTTGAATGGCAACAAATTTTCATTCAATGACCTTCAACAAAACTACACTACCTGCGCCAGTGTATTTGGATAATGCCAATGACAAAATACAACAAGTGTCGTCTATCACAGATCTTGGAGTACAAATTGAAGACACTGGAGACTTTAATGTTCATATTCAAGGGAACTTTTGAAAGCCTTTCAAACTTGTGGATGGATATATCAGACTTTTAAATCAAGGGACAGAATCACAATGTTGACCCTGTACAAATCCATCGTTCAGCCCCGTCTTGAATATGCCTCGCTATTTGGGCCCCTGTGACCTCGGCTGGGTGACAAAAAGTCGAACGAATACAGCGCGTGTTCTCTCGAAACATTGATGGAATGGAGGCTTAAGAGTCTCGGGCTTTTCAGTATAGAGAGAAGATATGATAGATATCTTATCATCTACGCATTCAAATGCATTCACGGCCTTTGTCCAGATGCCGGGATAGACTTTTGTGTCAATGAAAGGCGAGGAATCAGTTGCCAAATAAAATTAAAAACGTCATTGGAGATTGTAAATTGATTCGCACAATCAAATCAAAGTTCGTATTGTTTAGAGCTCCAACCCTATATAACTTACTGCCTTGCAATATTAGACGATTTTACAATGTAATGGACCCACTGACTAGTTTTAAACACGATTTGGACAATTTCCTACAAACTATACCAGACCAACCCTACTTACAGGGAGATGCACGATCAGCGAATTCAAACTCGTTAACAGATCAATTTTTTATCGAATGTGACTTCACCTTTTTGCAAGGTTGTATAATTCATTTTTATCCTTGCCAGGGATTTTGTCTCTGACAGCGGTTAAAAATCCGTTAAAAAAATGCGTTCGCCGAGAAAATTACAATTACAAATTGTCTCTTTTTAAAACAATGCACGGTGCGTCATTTAAATCCACCGTCATTTTGGAGTGAAGTCATTCGATATACATTCAAACCATATACCTTAAATTTGGTGTGAGACAAGCCTTGCCACTTGACTATCAGTGGTTGAAAATTAAAGGGAATTGGAAAATGTATGTTCCCAGAATCTTTGAAAAGGCTTGCCATTGTCATTCTAATCTGCACAGAAAAAGGACAATTGTGAAGTTTTTGAGCATTGCTGAACTACCGCTGAGAACTCTGAGGGATATTAGAATCCGGCTCATTGAGTCCATAGTCCATTCAACTACAGGCTGTTGGGAATCGAAAAAGGACCAAAATGGAAGAAAACTCTGGCTGACAAGGTCCAACAAATGGTGGATTGTGGAATAAGTATGCGTCATTTGGATCCGCTGCAATAGACTTGCCATGGTGTGGGAGTGAGTAGACTGATCTTCAATAACTTTTTTCCTCTGGCTTCTAAGGCGTAATGGAGCAATCTTTATTTCAATAAGTTGTCCAACTGTTGCTTCAGGGAAGCCCAATTCGCGTCCTGATTGGATTGACAACATGGGATTCTCATCCATCATTTTTTGGACCTTGTCAGTCAGGTTTCCATTCTTTTTGGTCCTTTCTTGGATGTTCTGGTACCCAGCAGCCTCATAGTTGTAGCTAAACTCAAAACAATGGTTTCTGATTTTCCTCACAGTTCTCATAGGCCCTTTAGTAAAGCTCAAAAATCTCAAAATTGTCCTTTTCTGCGTGGATTAGAATAAGAATGGCATGCCTTTTTCATAGATTCTAGGAGCATAATTTCTCAAATTCCCTCCATTTTCAACCGCTGACAGTCAAGTAGTAAGCTTGTTTCACACCAAAGTTCAGATATAGGGCTTGTATATAATAAATGACTTCACTCCAAAGTGACGGCGGATTTAAATGACGCACGATGTATATCCTCAGTGAGAAAGGCTGTGCTTCGGTAATCCATATGAAAATCTGACCCTTAGGAGATTATGTTGTTCATCCATTCAACCCACCACTTGCCCTGTCCTCCAACTGTCTTGTAACCTATGTGTTTTTTAGTGTCTATGAGGGTCAAGCCTTACATACCTACTAGGGCATGTTTCTTTTATAAAAGCGTAAAAGAGAAGTGAAAACCGGAAAACAGGCGAGGTAAGAGTGCCAAGGTTTTTGCAAGGAATCTGCAACTGCATTCTGTAGTGATGTATAAACATACGCTTATTGGCATTGGATGCAGCTGATGGGGGTTTCACGTTTGCTTGTGGCTTGTTCACACTTTTAAGCTAAATATAGGGCAACGAGAGTCTGAGAGATTTGCATGGAGTTTTGAAAATTTAGTTGTAAATGACAAAGATAATTCGGCATATTTTTCTGAGACCTAGGTTTCTCAAACAATTCAGTGTATTTCTACTTTCAAAAGTCAGGTGTACATGTTGATCTCCCCTCGCCTTGTCTTACACTTCCTTCAAAAGGATTTTGAATCGGACATTTATAAAAACCTTAATTTACACTCTGACACGAAAATTATGAGCTCAATATCACGAATTACCCAAAAAATATTTATCTTCTTTTGTCAAGTTCTATTGGAAAATTACATTATTTGTATGCTTTAAAGTTTACCCAATGAACGAGTTCCTAGTTGATTTCAAAATCTTTAGATAAAATGAACTTTATATCCAAAGTTTGCCGAAGGCAACCTCTTTCTCACTTCCGTAGTGCCACCAATAGAATACCTGCTTTTGGCGGTCAAGAAATTTGAACTCAGCATGAACCATAAACTGGTGCACTTTCCAACAAAGTGGGTTTCTCACCTGTTAAGTATGCTTTGGTAAAGTCTGGATACCTCATCAATTTATCTAATCAGAAGGATTGTATTTAAGTGTGAAAATACATTTCAATCTCTTTGGATACAAGCAAGTAAATTGTTGTTTTAGTTAAATATAAGGAGTTTCGATCTGTGTTTATAAACGTAGTTCGTTTGCTAGGAAAGCAAGATGTTATCGATTCAAAAGAACAATTCAAGAATGTTTCCTATGAAACAGAACAACCCACCCAAATATGAGCTTTGTTTCTCGTGCCATGTAAATACGCACGGAAGGAACCAAGCTTGGCAATTTCATTCGACAGAGAATGTGCAAGCCAACTATCTCTGCCTCGGACTTGGATTTCCAACGCCCAACCAAAGGATCCTTGGATGATGGCTTGAACTTGAGTCCTCGAGATAATTGTGGGCGCTCTTTAGTGCGTAATGGTGAGCGTCAGTGTAGTTAGTACCACTCAACAACGGTTGGATGGATTTCTCGTCCGGAAAGCGAAGAGGGCCCTTTGAGAAATCTGGTCGCTTCCTCTGAAAAATCGCACATTTAGTTTTCTTGTTTGACTTGAACAATTCAGAATTGAGGTATGAAACGCTCAAGTTGGGTTTGATCATTTTGCAAATGAGAGACACTTGAGCGAGTAGAACGTTGATCAATTCGACAATACCTCTCACAACAATCTATTTGATGATGTGGAAAACTCTTGAGGTAAGTACAATATTACCTATGAATAGTTGACAGTTTTTATTTTTCATTTAAGAAGCATTTGATTCCAGATTTTGATAATAGGACTTTCCTTTGCTCAAGCCCAAAAAAATCGTGGCGAACCAGTTTTCTTTGAAGACCTTCCGTCTTATCCATTTAATCAAATTGGAGGTCAAGATGTTGAGTCAGAAGCAATTCCTCCCCAAGTGAAATATGGATTTGCCATTCGACCGACCTCTACTTTGGCTTTTGATAATGCCAATCGAGTAGCCTCAAATCAAAATCAAAATATATCACCACAAGATGTGCCAGTCGTTTCACCTTCTCGAGTCAGCGTTGGATTTGGATTCTCTAGTCAAAATAGTTTTCAAGATGACCAATCTTTCATCTCTACTAGTCCTGAAGCTGAAATTCAGCAATTGGAACCAAGCTTGCCAAATTTGGAACCGTCTTCAAACAACCAAAACTCGGTTCCAGTACCACGCCAACAATTCAGTGTCTCTGATGAAATACAATTTGGAGACCCCCCAACTTTTCAGCAAGTGGCTCCTTTTTCACAATTCGAATTTTCTCGTAGTGCTGGCGAAAGTTCTTCGGTGAATTCATTTTTGGGACTAGGCACTGATTCCAATTTTATTAGCGACCCAACAACAACAACGGTGATTCCCAGCAATATTCAATTTGGTTTGGAAAATGATTTTCCAAATAATCAGCCAATTCAATCCCAGATCAACCGAGGGCAACAAATATCGCCGTCATCTTTAGGTATAAATGACTTTGGTTTTGACTTGAGTAAACTCTGAGTTTTCAAATTCTTTTCTTAGGAACACCAAACGACCCAGTTATATTTGACACTCCACCATCAAACAATATTGATCAAAGTTTTGGATCAAACCAATTTGACAATGCCAACTCTAACCAAGTAATCGACGATTTGGTTCAGAATCAAGGAATCGACCAGTTCTCCCAGACACCAATTTTGCCATTTACCTTGACACCCATTGCAGCCCCACTTAGTCAAGATGTCCTATCTGATGTAGGCATAAGCTCACCGATTGTGAATAACCAACCAGTGGCACAAACCCCTCCACCACCAGGCTTCAATAATGTACCTGATGGAACGGGACAACAACCGGTTCAACCACAAGATAACAATATCCAAACCGGTCTGACAGGGCAACAACAAATTCAGCCACAGGATCAAAATATCCAGCCTGATTCGATTGAGCAGCAACCTCTTCCCGCGCAACCTGCTCAGCCATTTAATCAAAATATTCAATTCGATGGACCAGGCCTCCAACCGGTCCAACCTCTTAATCAGAATATCCAGCCTGATGGAATAGGACAACAACCAGTTAATGATCAAATTGTGGGAAATATGCCTTCGGCTGCGCCAATTATTAATCAACAGCAACAACCACAGATCAATTTAAATCAGTTGCCGATACCAGATGTAACTACTACGGCAGCTCCCCCACAAGCGCAAGCTCCCCAGCCTGATATTAGTAATGATGATTGCCTTGAACGTGTGTGTGATCAAACCATTACAGGCAGAGATCTTACCTACGAAAGAGCTTTGGAGATCCTGCAACAAGAAGATTACTTAACTGAGGCTGATTTAGATGTTGTTCGAAGACATCGAAGATTCAAACGTAAATCTGAAAACGAGGACAAACCCAAAATCCTTTCAAGGAAAACCCGCACAGTTTGTGGGTTTTTCGGCTCTTGTTTTGCCTCTGTATCCACGTTAACTACAACAGAAACCACCACCACACCTGACCCAACGTGCCCCCCAGGTTCAACATGCACAAACGGAAGAAGAAGAAGAAAGCGACAGGTCTGTGATTTGGTGTCTAGTATGCCTGTGACTTCAGCTGATCAATGCTTGGTCCTAGGAGTCGCTGGGGGCTTCGTTTCCGCAGCTGCCATTGCAATCAAAAAGAAATTGATTAAAAAGAAACTTGCAACAACGCCAGCCCCTCCTCCTCCTCAAGTTATCTTTATTCAGCAACCACAACCGCAAGTGCCAACCGTCAATGCCATTGATGTTACCCCTGAAATAGGACGGGCTCCTCGGGGAGTGCCTCAACCCGGTGAATTTGGAGGGGGTGCTCCTCCTTTTGCCCGGGACAATTCGTCAGCTGAAGCTTTGGGGTTGACTCCTAATGGGTTTATACCTGTGGCAGTGTTCCCACCCTTTATCCGATCCCGCACTAGAGCCGATGCCGTAGGTGTGATATTTTCAGAATCGGATGAGCGATCCATCACGGTTGCCGGCTTTGATCCTGATGATCAAGTGGATTTTCTCAATCGACAGCGACCAAGGTTCAAAAGATCTATCGTCCAGAGTTTGAGACAGTCATTCATGGCTGGCTTGGGTCGGTTAAGGCATCAAGTACGACGATTTTGGGGCGTTCGACATGCCCGCAACGATGGATATTACAAACAGCAAACTACTTTGAACAATAATTCAAACGTTCGATTGAACTTTATCGAGGTCGAGCGGCGTTATGGAGTCAGGATCCGAGTTCGAACTCGTAGGAGATGCTCTTCAGAGGAGGATTGTAATTCAAGTTGCCGTGAGGGAATATCACCTGTCCAATGTAACAATACATTGAACGGGCTCCCCTTTGCCTATTCTTATGTCCATAACCCAAATGCTAGGCAAACAGGGGAGGAATTTTCATCGGATGCTCCCCCTGACTGTCGTGTGGAATTGTCAGATTCGTGCTTAAGAATCCGGCGCCGTCGATTTTAAACGTCTTCACTTTTGGCTTGTTTTAAAGCCCAGAAAACTTATATTCTTTTCGCCAACTTGTTGAGTAATGAATGTTTATGGAAAAAGAAATAAAAGGGGCCAACAATGTTAACCACTAATATTGAAAGAAATAACCGAGTAATGGCGTTTTTTTACTTTTACAAATAAAAACTGTTTCAAAGGGGGAATAATGGACCGTCCATTCGCAATGTTCAAACTTCAGAGACACAGCAAGACTGATTTCAACTCCGCTTACACTTGAACTGCTTTAAAACCACTGGCTTACAATGTTATTTGTGTTTTCATTTCTTGAATAATAAACCATAACATCTCCTCTTTTTAGCTTCTGAGCGTAATATTAGCACTGAAATAAATTGACGATAGTCTAGTTGATTTCATTTAGTTTGATATTTTCCATTATTATGGAAGAAGACATTTGAAGGAGACTTTATGCTCAATTATATAAGTTGCAAATTCATCGTGCGTGTTTTTTAAAAATTTCATTGTAGCTTTCGAAATCGTCTCTTGAACAATAAAATAACACGTACCTCAAACTTTCTCTTGAACAAATTGTTGCGCATGTCTGACGAAGCGACCTAAGGAAAGTAACAAAAGTAATACATCTATCAAACTCAGCTTTGAAAGCAAAGAAATTCAAGACATTTGAAAAATGTTCGATGTTGCATTTTCGTATTGGCCTAAAGCCATGTTTCTTCGCGGTCATACAAAAATGCATCGCTCTTATTGAGCAGATCAAGCAACAACATTTTGATGAGTTCAAAGAAACCTCTTTCGAGGTCAGTGGATGGCGTGACAGCTTGTCCAGTTTAAGATAAGGCAATTTCTTGGCACAAGAAGATGAGATAATTAAAATAAAAAATAAAATTAAAAGCAAGATATGAAAATCAGAAGAAGGAAAGAAGATTTCTTCATACTTAGAATAATAATTAGAAGACCTTAAGCCTATAAAAGGCCTTTATTTGAACGTGCATTGTCTTATTTCCAAAAAGACGGCACAAAGGTTAGAGTACTGGAGGAGTTAGCCATTGATAGAGAGGTCTCCTTCATTTCTATCACAGAGACTGGGCTTCGTCAAGTAGTTTTAGATGAAGAAGTAGCAATAGCTGGTTTTAGGCTAGCTCGTTATGATAGGGTACGGCCTGACAATCCTATTTTCCCACATGGGGGCGTATGTCTGTAGAGTACTCCCTCTTTGCTTCTCTATTTCTCTCTATCTGATCTTAACCTCAGGATATATGTCAGGAAATACCTACTTCTTAGTCATGTTCAAATGTCGAATGGAGAAGTAGAAGTTTTGATTTGTCATTTCGAGCAAATCATTGAGGGGCTTGAAAGTCACGAGTCAGTTGATGTAGTCTATCTTGACTTTGCCAAGGCCTTTGATAAGGTAGATCATGGTTTTTTGCTCGATCAACTCAAAGAGTTTGGGATCCAGGGTTAGGTCCTGAATTGGATTGGTAGTTTCATGAGTAATTTAGGATTTTAAAGAAAACTAACATTCGCTTCACCTAAATGGCTCTTACATGATTTAGCATGCCCTTAACACATCCTACTAGGGTGCCCTCTCTTGTTCTCAAAATGAACAACTCTGCCGTCAGAGCAAGCCCTCTGAAGAAAGCAAAGTTGAGCTTCAATTAAAGAGAAAAATGAAAATCAGCGCCATCTTGAGATAGACATTTGTGGGTGCTTCTGGTAAATATTTAGCCTCAATTCGTAATTACTCAGTGTGACTTTTTACTTTTTGAACACATTAATATCGTAGCTGAGCTCCAAAAGACTCGAAATATGAAGATAAATCCATTTTGAGATGGAAGGTGCAATTTTGGTAACAAATCAAAGTTGAGAATAGATCTGAAATCAAGGGACTTTGCCCCTGTTTTGGCTCCATCTAGTTGCAATTTTTGTAACCTTCAATTAACATTCTTCATAATCATTTAGGGGCATGTATGATGTCAAGTCAGGTGTTACACAAGGTTCAATTTTAGGTCCCCTTCTGTTTATTCTCTTTATTGCTCCTCTCCAGAAGCTTAGAACAAAAGCCAGTTTTTCTTCATATGCTGATGCAAGAAGCACTGGAATCATGGAGTGGGAGGCTGGCAATGAGAATAATGATATCCAGTAAGAACAATTCAATTACGTTCTTCTGCAAATGAGACCTTGCCTATGTTGACAAGAATACGTATCTTAATTTTCAGCTCAATCGAACGTCGGAGACAAAAGTTATGCTCACTCAAAGTTCAGTGCAAATCCTACCGAGAATGAATGAACTAGCCCTTTTGTAGTAATCGTTTTACCACAAAAGGGCGAGTTCATTCATTCTATGCTCTCTTCAGTGCATATGTTTGAGAAGGCATAACTTTTCACTCCGGCATTCGATTGGGCTGAAATTTGAAATACGTTTTCTTCTCAATGCAAGCCAGGTCTCATTTGCAGAAGAACGCAAATGGTTCGTTTCTGCTGGAAATCATAATTCTCATTGCTAGCCTCTCACTCCATGATTTCCGTGCTTCTTGGCTGATGACACAAAATTAGTTTGTGGAAGGAATGGTCAGGACTCAAAATGTTTAGTTGAGGACTTGGAGAAAGTCTACTCTTGGGTTGACCAGAGAAATATGGCATTGGACGGGATGAAATTCCGCACAATGGCGTATGGGACGTCAAAATCAGATGTTCCACTCAAAGACAATGAAGGTTGTGATATTGAGCAGGTATCGTCCATGAGGGATTTAGGAGTTGTCATCCAAGATGATGGAAAGTTTGATGAGCATATCGAGTTGAAAGTGGGGAAGGCATTTCAAACGTGCGGCTGGATCTATCGCACTTTCAAGTCCAGAGATAGGATTACGAAGATAACTCTGTACAAGTCGATTGTTCAACCGCATCTTGAATATGCCTCACCCATTTGGGCTCCAATGAGTTTAGCCAAGAAGCACGGAAATCATGGAGTGGGAGGCTAGCAATGAGAATAATGATTTCCAGCAGAAACGAACCATTTGCGTTCTTCTGCAAATGAGACCTGGCTTGTATTAAGAAGGACATGTATTTCAAATTTCAGCCCAGTCGAATGCCGGAGTGAAAAGTTATGCCTTCTCAAACTAATGTACTGAAGAGAGCATAGACTGAATGAAGTCGCCCTTTTGTTGTAAAACGATTACCACAAAAGGGCGAGCTCATTCATTCTGGGTAGGATTTGCACTGAACTTTGAGTGAGCATAACTTTTGTCTCCGACTTTCGATTGAGCTGAAAATTGAAATACGTATTCTTGTCAAGATCTGCAAGGTCTCATTTGCAGAAGAACGTAATTGAATTGTTCTTACTGGAAATCATTATTCTCATTGCAAGCCTCCCACTCCATGATTCCATTGCTTCTTGGTTTACCACAGGGGTGTGCAAATCCTGGCCCGCGAGCTAATTTCGCGTGGCCTGCGAGAGGATCTGTCATTTTCAATAGACTGTGGCCCGCAGCATGATTTTGGCATAGCCCGTGAAAGGTCACACTTGGCCCGCGCCTAACTTCTTCATATCCAAAAGTCCTGGCCATTTGGACTGGCCTGGACACGCAGCAAGCCTTGATAGGGTTGCCATCTCACAATAGGATAGGTTGGCGCCTTTTCAGATGAGCTATAAAAAACTGGCATCGAGATGATGGGGTCACTCAGTTACTTTCCAGTCGGGATCTTTCCAAAATGGCAACCCTCCTTGAGACGCGGTACCGGTTCCATAGGCTTCGGCAGAGCTGATTCATTGGCACATAACACAAGCAGCCTGCGTGGTGTCACTGCTTGATCTCTATTCCTTCCTCGCTGATCATTTTTACTATAATAATACCTTACAATTAACTTTAAAATGAAATAGAAAATAATGTTTAAAATATAAGCCTCTTGAGTAAAATACATAAGCTTGATTATGCATGTGTAGGGTAGGTAGATTGCAGAATTTTATACTAGAAATAATTTGCCGTTTTGGATGGTGTGGCCCGCGAGCGCCAACGGTCCGGCCAATTTGGCCCACTGCTAAATAAGTTTGCACACCCCTGGTTTAGCAGGTTTGCAAAATGTCGAGCAGGTCCAAAGATATTTTACTAAGAACATCACAGGAATTAGAGAGCTCTCGTAGTGGGAGAGACTCAAAAAGTTAGGGCTGTACAGTACTCAGAGAAGGTATGAAAGGTATCTGATACTGTATGTTTTCAAGAGCGTTCATGGGCTATGTCCTAACCCAGGCTTTGAGATCGGTTGTAGTGATCGTAGAGGTTTTGCTTGCCTTTTGAGAGCACCTCCAAATCCAAGGGAATAGAGGCTAGTTCGATCAATGAAGTCCTCCTCTCTTCTTTATCGGGCTCCTTCATTGTTCAATTTGTTACCCGTTAGTCTTCATCGGGAATATGTAGGAGCTTATCCTCTAGCAGCATTTACTGTAAGGCAGGATTGGACAAATTTTGAAACACTATTCCTGACGAACCCACTATTCAAGGGTTGTCTCCAACAGTGAGTCATTGGTAGATGAAATTTCGTATAAACGTTAATTATGTAAGCTATATTAATGATTAACTCTCTTTACAGGGAATCCCATTCCTTGTAGCGGTATTAAAAAATCCTCCCCCCCCAAAAAAAGTGAGTAATCTGTTGATAAGTCTGCTTTGAATTTGTAAATACCTTAAGATATTTCAAAAGTCCTTAATAGGTGTCCCTATTTGTTCATAATTTTTAGATATTACTGTACTTCCGTATTATTATCGTACCTTACTTCCAAAGTGGTTGACGTCTCAATCCTGTCCCAGGTTCTGGTAAGTACTATAGGTTACACTTACGCGGATTATAGATCATCTAGAGCAGGGGTAGGCAACCGGTGGGCCACAGCCCACATGCAGGCTCAAGGGTGGTCTTTGGTGGGCCCAGGAGTTTTGGGGAGAGTCCAAAATAGTGGGCCCACGAGACATCCATAGTAGTGTACTCGTGGGCCAAGAGCTCTTTGATCGTTAAATTATGGGCCCCTGAACCTATCAACGTCTGTCTGGTGGGCCCCTGACAATATGAAAACAAATTTGTGGGCCTTGACCCAAAAGTGGTTGCCTGATCTAGAGCGTGGGAAAATATTTTTTTCGCCGTGGAGCAGAAATCCCAGGCGGTTCACAACGATGGTTGTTGACGCTCGGGATTGTCCACTGACGGTGCTCTTCGAAACGTCTAGAATATCTGTTCAACAGAAGGGAAAAAATATTTCCCCGCACTCTATAAGATCACTCACCACATAAACTATCTGATGGCTCTTCCCTTTTCCCAACTTTTCACCAACATTGGTTTCTTTTTTCAACGGACTTTTCTAACAAACGTCAAAAACCAGTTGCGAACTTTTCAAGTTGAAGTTACGCTAACACTATCTACCTTTCAAAAGGGCCATTTTTAAAAACGAAGCTTTTTAAGAAGACAATTTGCTACGATTTTGTGTACACTTTACATAAACTTGGTGTTGAGTCATAGCTCACGCTCATTCTAGTCATGCTCACGTTCTAGTCATCTCGCTCTATATAAATATGTATGTCTAGTCAAATAAAGTCAGTCAAACTAGTTTCGTCCATGACTTAACATGGCGC